>CM056950.1:7484171-7511495 GCA_029856935.1 Cyclocarya paliurus
GGTTTCTAAACACGGCATAGAAGTTGACAAAGCCAAGATCGAATTGATATCTCAACTGCCTATTCCTAAGACAGTGAGAGACATTCGTTCTTTTCTTGGCCACGCTAGCTTCTATCGGCGTTTCATTCAGGGCTTTAGTACCATTGCAAAACCACTATGTACCTTATTGCAAAATGATACTGCTTTTGTTTGGACTAATGAGTGTCAACAAGCCTTTGAGACTTTGAAGGAACACTTAACAGTTGCCCCAATCATGCAATCTCCTCGGTGGGACTTGCCATTTGAAATTATGACCGATGCTAGTGACTTTGCTCTTGGTGCCGTTCTTGGCCAAAGAGTAGACAACAAGCCTTCGGTCATATATTATGCAAGTCGGACTTTAAATGATGCACAAAAAAATTATACCACCACAGATAAGGAGTTGCTAGCTGTTGTGTTTGCCTTAGATAAATTTCGTTCTTACATCATTGGGTTTCCTGTTGTCATTTTTACTGACCATTCTGCTCTCAAGTATTTGTTGGCAAAGAAGGATGCCAAGCCCAGGTTAATTCGTTGGATTCTTTTGCTCCAAGAGTTCAATATCACCATAAAAGACAAGAAAGGAGTCGAAAATGTGGTAGCTGACCATCTCTCCAGATTACCACCATCCTCCACTTCAAAAGTCATCATTCCTCTTGATGATAGTTTCCCGGATGAGCAGTTGTTTGCAATTCAAACAGCTCCCTGGTTTGCTGACATAGTCAACTATTTGGTGACTGAACAAATGCCTTTTGAATGGTCCATCCAAGATAAGCGCCGATTTCTCTCAGAGGTAAGACATTTTTACTTTGATGACCCATACCTCTTTAAATATTGTTCAGACCAACTGATTCGAAGATGCATTCCTGATAATGAGTTTTATTCTGTACTGAGATTTTGTCATATGGGTGCATGCGGTGGTCATTTTTCAGCAAAGAAAACTGTTGCTAAAATTTTGCAAAGTGGTTTCTACTGGCCTTCCATGTTTAAAGATGCTTACAATTTTTGTAAAGCTTGTGAGCCTTGTCAAAAATTGGGATCCATTAGTAAAAGAAATATGATGCCTCTTTCCCCCATTCTCACTTTAGAAATTTTTGATTGATTGGGGGATAGACTTCATGGGACCTTTCCCGGTTTCCTTTGGAAACACATATATTTTACTAGCTGTGGATTATGTTTCAAAATGGGTGGAGGCCATCGCTTGCAAAACTAATGATCATCGTGTTGTCCTAAAATTTTTGCAATCTCTATTTGCTCGTTTTGGCATGCCCAAAGTTATCATTAGTGATGGGGGTTCTCATTTTTGCAACAAACCATTTTCCACACTCATAAGAAATATGGTATCACACACGAGATTCCACTCCCTATCACCCCAAACAAATGGGCAAGCTGAATTGGCAAATAGAGAAATCAAAATAATTTTGGAGAAAACTGTCAATCCTAACAGGAAAGACTGGTCAGTCAAACTTCTTGATGCTTTGTGGGCTTATAGGACAGCTTTCAAAACTAATTTAGGGATGTCCCCTTATCGATTAGTCTATGGTAAAGCTTGTCATTTACCTGTTGATATTCAGCATCGAGCTCTTTGGGCAATAAAACATGTTAACATGTCACTTAATGAAGCTTCAGGGTTGAGAAAATTGCATATCAGCGAATTGGATGAGCCTCGTCGAGATGCTTATGATAACGCCCAAATAGCAAAAGAAAGAATGAAAAATGTGCATGATAAGAAAATTCAGTCCAAGCAATTCACAATCGGCCAGGAAGTACTTCTTTACAACTCTCGTTTACATATTTTTCCTGGTAAATTGAAATCTCGTTGGAATGGTCCTTATGTGGTAACAAAAATTCATTCTCATGGGGCGGTGGACATAAAAAATCCTAATAATGACGGTACCCCTTTCACTGTGAATGGTCAGCGCCTTAAACCTTTTATTCCAATGTATGATCCAGGTGAAACTCTTCTTGTCCAGACACCTTGTTATTTTTGAGTACTTTTTATTTGTTTGTTTATTTATGTTTATTTCGTGTGTTGCATGATTGTTTAAATTATTCATTTCTCTCTCTTCCATTTTACATTATTTTTCTCTTTGCATTGATTTTCTTTTTCATTAAACAGTGAGGACGCTGTATTGTTCAGTTGGGGGGAGGAAATTGCATTCTGTAAAAAAAAAAAAAAAAAAAAAAAAAAAAAAACCATGTCAGCGTTCAGGATTTCCTGGCATGACGAAGTGATACCGACACGCGATAGCACAATGATCGCAAGTGTCCGCTTTGGCAGAGTAGTTATCTTGCCAGTTATCCCATTTGTTTGACGGTATTTCTTTAGGGATATTGAGTCTTAGAAAATCCGTTTTGAATGAGCCTTTTCTTTTTCTGATTTTGTTTCATAAATAAATAAATAATAACAAATAAAAAAAAATGACTTTAATGCTCAAGACTAATTTTATACAGTTGGAAATAAAGAACAAAACAAGCTCTATAATAAGCAAGCAAAAATTAAACAGCAGACTAACTCCCTGTTTCTTTTAAACGCTGGACCTCTGCTGTTAATTGCTGATGTTGGCTGAGTATTTGTTCCTTCTCTTGTTCCAGCTCCGTTATTCGTGGTTGCAGGTTTTGAGCATACCAGTCCGCACATTTTTTTAATTGCTTATTTTCTTGTCTTAATATTTTATTTTTTCTGCGTTTATTAACAAGTTTTTGCTGCAATTTAGAAATTTGAGATTTAAGTTGATCAGTTTCACTCACTCGTAACAGTAACCTCCGGGATATGGTTGTAATAGAAGCAGCATATTGGGCACTGAGCATTCTCGATCCTGAAACAACTTCGGCATCGGACCGAGTAGAGAAATATACCTCTGCCCCAACCATGGTGTTGACGGCATCAGGACAGAAGTGCAATTGTTGAGGCGTAATTGGTACCTGATTCAAATCGGGGATATTATTGACAGAATGCTGCTCAGCCATTTGAAGAAAATGAGAGAAGTTGTGAGAGGTATGAGAAAAGAAAAAAATATGAGAGATGCAGAGATTGTTATGTGTTTCAAGAGGGTGGAGATGGTCCTTTATATAGAGGCCCGAAGCATTCAAAGGCTCAGCAAAGATTGATTCAGGCAGAACCCGGAGCACAACTCGAGGCCATAAAGCAATTGTCCATTTACAATTTACAGCACGATATGGACCCAGGACGGAGCTCGAGGCTTAAAGTGTTTGTCATAACGGTTCCATTGCACGATATCCAAGGCTCTGTGACTTACGGCAACTGTCGGATCTCGGGATTTATGACACTTGTTAAATTCCAAGTTTACTACAATTGGATGAACGCTCATTTGACTCAGTTGGCAGATCATCTTTGTTTCAAACTTGATCCAACTCGAGTGTTCCATTGTTGAGAATACTTAAACACTGGAATGGAGTGCATGAAGAATTTTTTTTTTGCAAGAAAAGTTTTCACCCCAAAGCATTTCCCACTGATCCAGGGAGTTTTCTCTACTCTCATACTTACTTAAATACTGTTTCTGTTATTGCATCTTGTTGTTTATTTTGTGTTATTTCTTGCCTCTTTTTGTTTAGTTTCTATGTTGTTTGTTTAATTTTACGTGTGTATGATGGATTACATAATTGCTTATTTTCTAAGTTGTTGTTTGTTGATTGTTTCTCTTTCTTTATTTTCTGTGTTAATTTTTCTTTTATTGCTCATCTTTTCTTTGTTAGTATGTGTGCATTGGATTACACAATTTTTGCCTTAATGCAATATGCACTGAGATACACATGATTGACACATACTCTATTTTATTATTTTGTGAAATTTGAGCGCCTTGGTGGTGTAGTTGAGCGGAATCATTTTATGAAGATTTATTTTCAACCCTGAGCATAGAACATGATTCCTGATGCATCATATTTTGCTTGATGTATGACTTGAAACACCAGGATGCTATATTCATTGAGATAGACTTGGCATGATTTATATAATGAAGGGAAAATCTTGAATAACGGTCTACACATGCTTACACTTGTAGTGTTCTTCATTACTATTCGTTGATTTAACACTGGAGAAGTAAACTGCAGGACTACCGAGCTTTTCGAAAAAAAAAAAAAAAAAAAAGAGAATAAGCATGGATCTGTCTCAGCGGTAAGGGCGAACTTGGGAATGTGTGGATTAGGCGCACGGTCCTGGGTTCGATTCCCCACTGATCGAATCCGTTAAAAAAAAAAAAAATTAAATTAAAGGATGAAGCAGTGAGCTTTCCTAAGAAAAGGGCTAGAAACTGTTACCCAAACTTTGGAGGTTGAGTGTTCAACTTTTAAACAGAGTTTGCGTGAAAACTGCTAGTCCCTTAGGCTTTGAGGTAGTCAGAATCAGAAATGATTAATCTTAAAGTTGAAAAATCCTATGACGAATCATGGTTAGTAATGAAGAACAATTTAACTACACACACATATGAGTTCTGAGATTTTTTCCCCACTCTTAATGAAAGATTGTTGAGACAGTCTTTGTGAATATAGCCCCTGGGAGTTGATAGTCACGTGTCGCATTTTGTGAGAATTCGTTGTTGTGTTTGATTGCTTTTGTTTGGATTTCGAGCTTTATGCAATATTCATCTCAATTAATTTTCACTATTTTGCTCAGAGACTAGCAAAAGGTTAGTTGGGGGGGTGTGATTGAGCTGCATTATTGCATATTTTATACATTTAAAATCAATGTATTTTTAATTATTATATTATTTTATCATTGATTTTAGATGGAAAAATGATCAAGAGGCAATAAATCCAAGTTGTGATTTAAATTGATTAAAAACATAGTTTATGCTTATTTTTATAACTTGTGATTTTATTTGATTTTATTTCCTCACATGCACAACACACTTTTAATATTTTAGTTTAGTTTTTGTTTAATTTTTATTTAATTATTTATTTTCTTTTTCTAGTTTTATGTAATTATTATTTATTTTTTTTTCTGTCTTATTTTATTTTATTTTGTTTTATTTTATTTTTTTTCATTTTTTTATTTTTTATTTTTGATTTTCTGCGCAGGCTAAACGACATGTCGTTTGGTCTGCAAACCAAACGACATGTCGTTTTGCACGAGAGATGCTTCTGCCGTTTGAGGTCAACGACATGTCGTTTGGCAAAAACGACATGTCGTTTTGCACGAGAGTTGCTTCTGCCGTTTGAGGTCGACGACATGTCGTTTGACACGAACGACATGTCGTTCACCTCGTCTTCAACCTCGCGACCTGCACTTCGTGCTATAGTGCCGCCGTGCCCAGCAGCTTCGAGCCACCACCGTGAGCCGTCCTATACACCCCGCACGACCACAGAAACACCATGAACTCGGCCATGAGCCATCTCACCTTATCCAGAAGCCTCACGGCCAGAAACCCCACGACCATATCATCTTCAACCTTCGGCCTCGCCTACAGCACATCTCCACGTCCAACAGCACTCCTCCACGCCTCGTGCTCCTCCATCAAGCATGCCCAACGCTCCGCCAACCGTGAACCATCCTCAAACACGTCCATGCAAGCTACACCTCCACTCCCATGCAACCGCATTGCGCTGCCACTGCAACAGCACAACCATGGCAGAAACTCTTCCTGCATGCACAGCATCACTGCATGTCTACTGCGCGCATACAACCGTGTGCCACTGCCTAGCATGCACAACCATGCGAATCAGCCTTCACCGAGAAGCCCCTGTTCTACATCTCCGAAGCAGAGCACTTCCACCTCTCATTTACGATCATGCACAGCAGCCCACGATGCACCATCATCTGAAATACTTATGCGGACAGAAAGGAAGCTAGGGAAGAAGAAAAAAAGAAAAAAGAAAACAGAACGAAGAAGAAGAAAAGGAACGAACGCAGGAGTGAACCGCGGGAAGAAGAAGCAGGAAAAGAAAAGAAAGAATAAAAAAAAAATACACGTTCGGACATGCGGGGCCAGTAAAACACAGTGAGATGTAAAGAAAATCACGGATGAAATTCATACACGCTGGGATGAAAATAATAGAGAAACAGACTGCACACGGGGAGAAACTTTAGGTTTGAGTGGGGAACATGGCAGCTAAGTGATGTCCATTTATGTCCTCCTTTGATGCCTATATAAGAGGGTGTGAGCCAGCAGATGGGGGGAGTTAGAAATTAGTGAGTCTGAAGTTAGAGTTAGAGAGTTAGTCAGTCGTGGTGTTAGAGTGTCAGTGAGTAGTCAGTGAGTTAGAATGTTTTTAGTGTGATTTTAGAGTTAAAAAAAATTCAGAAAAAAATAGTGAGTGAATTTTTATAGTCAATTTTTATTTTTCTGAATTCAATTTTTAATGTCGTGTAATTTATTCATCAGTCAGTTTCAATGTATGGCTCAGTGAATTTTATTTTTGTAAGTCTTTATTTTCAGTTTTGAGTTTGTTTAGTGAGTAAATTTTCAATAAATGTTGAGAGTCCATTTTATTTTTGAGAGGTTACATTAATTGGAAGTTCAGATTTTTGGGTTGGAGAACACAGTCTCCATTTCCAAATATCGAGTTTATTCCGTACAATTTTTGTTTTTATTTAATTTCGAATTACTGTCATTTAATTTTCTCGCACTTTTAATTTCCTGCACTCTAAATTATTGTCATTTAATTTTCTTGCGCTTTTAATTTCTTGCAATTTAAATTACTGTCATTTACAATTCTCGCAATTTAAATTACCGTCATTTAATTTTCTCACACTTTTAATTTCCTGCAATTTAAATTACTGTCATTTACATTTCTCGCAATTTTAATTTCTTGCAATTTAAATTACCGTCATTTAATTTCCTCGCACTTTTAATTTCCTGCAATTTAAATTACTGTCATTTAATTTTCCTGCACCTTTAATTTTTACAATTTACTTTTATGTCATTTAAATTTTATTGTCCATTTACATTTCAGTTATTTAATTTCTAGCAATTTTAATTTATTGTCTTGTATTTTAATTTTTTTTTTACTTTTCATCATCCACTCAAAATCAACAAACATGAATCTAGTCCATGACTAGTAAATTTTCATTTCCATTGCACTCTCACATTCATTGCACATATCATCATTTTTATTTTTATTCTCTCATTGTAACCGTTTCCACCATTTTACACGAGTTTGATTTTTAAGCACTTTCCCTGTGGAGACGATCTAGGAATTTATTCCTAATTATTACGCGACACGCTCTTGCACTTGGAATAGCCTTTGGGCTGCTCATTTTCGAACGAGTCAAGGACAGGGGAGGTCGTTGGTGGCTAGCGGTGAGGATGGGTAGTGGCATTGCAAGGCTGCGCTGGAGGGAAAAGAAATCACATGGGGGGGTTGTGCGGCATGTAGGAGGGGGAAAGAAAAATGGATGTAGGGTTTTCAACCACTCCCAAAACAGCACCGTTTAACGACTTAAGGGGTTGGGCTCCCTCACTCACACGAGCAGGGCCCGTTTCTCACACCCCAATTCAGTCCAACAGAAATAAAACAAACCCAAACACCAAAGCCCAAAATAAAATAAATGAAAGACACATTAAAAATAAAATATGCCATAACCTTAGCAATTATAAAATAAAGTAATAAAAACCAAAATAATAATAATAATAAACCGAAATAAAAGTGCCAATATTAAATGAACAATAATAGTAATAAAGGCTCAAAATTAGGGATCTCATAGGTAAATTAGTAGTTTTTTGGCGTTTATATTGTTATGCCGATAATAATATGTAGCTTTGGCGGCATGTAAGAAAACACCGACAATTGATCAATTCTACACCGGTAATAATATATAGCTTTAGCGGCACTTAAAAAAAGGTCGACAATTGATCAATTTTACGTCATACATTCCTTTTGAAAAAATAGAGTCTATTATTAAAAATTTAATCTTTTAATATGGATCTCATATTTATTCTTTTTTAAAAAAGAATGTGGTGCTTGTAAACTTTATGACAAAATATGTTAAAATATGTTGGGAACCTTTTGAATTCTAATGATTGGTTTGAGAAAATATATAAATTCAAGGGACTTGAATAATAATTTTTCTTTATAAATCACTAATTTTACCAACATGAGAGAGCTTCCTAGTTGCTAAACCAATTGAACATACACAAACAAAAAGCAAATGAAATGCTATACCAAATTCGATTGTTCATTCAAAGAATGGGTCATGAACCCAACTAGTAAAGGTCATCTTAGTAAGATTCACAACTTCCAAAAAGAGTAGTAAAACTAATGCATAATCCACCACTTCACCTAACACCTAACTTTTTATAATCCGTTCCAATTCCAACTTAGCAAAACGGAGCAAACGTTGATATATGACATAACTATAAATATTATCTCAATTAAGGAGTTGCAAATACCATTAAACTAAAATATTAATATAATTTGAGATTCTTCACTTATAATCCCCTCAATCCTCATCCTTGTCATTCTCTTCCTCTTCTTCATCTTTATCTTCCCCCTCATCATTCATCTCTTCATCATCATTCTCTTCCTTTTCATTCTTTATTTCATATTGTCTTGAAGCCTGAATATAAATTCAAATGAGGGTCCAAAAATTTCAAAATAAGGTTGATTGATATCAACTAAACATATGTGGGGTGCTCACCTGTGCATGAACGAATGTGTTTACTAAGTTTTGCTATTCAATTAATTTGTTCCGCATTTTATCAAACTCTTCCTTGGATATACCATCTTCTTGCTTATAAGTTGGTAGTGAATATTGACAAGTTTGCCTTGCAGGGGTTGGCCCAAACCCCAAACCGCGAACAACTCTAGGCCATTATGGGTTCGTAACTTTAGAATAAACATCATCTGATGCCCAAGCCATGGTTCCTCCAGACCCCATTTCTATGGGACTTGTGTCTTGTGTTAAAAATTCCTCCATCTTAGCTTGTAATAGATAATAAAAAATACACATTCTTCATCTTATAAATCCATTAAAATTAAAAAATAATAAATTTGGAAATAAACATACCACTTTCTTCCTTGTCTCATCATTGTAGTGAGTGCCATCCTTTTTCTTATGGGTCGTGACAAACAACTGGACTACTCTTGGCAATGCCCCAGTTGATTTTTATTGCGTCCAATATTATAGATTAAACACATATATCGAAAATAAAGAACTAACAAATATTCAACAGTAAATAGATACTAATTAAATAAATATTGCATCATGATCATATCTTGCATAACTTTTTGATCCCCCACTGTGAACAACCACCTGCTTCTTACAACACCTTATTTTTATTATATTTTGACTACAACATCACAAGGATTATGAGAATTATGATAAAAATAACTAGTTAGTTAACTTTCTAAATATATAAGAGAAATGCACATGTTGTTACCATATATTCTGGAGTGAACCAAAGATTGGCCAACTTGTGCTGTAGAGGTGTCTTTTTCACGAAGTAAATTTTTCTTCAATTCATGCTTGTAGTCCTTCCATTTCTTTTCAAGGTCCTTCAGTATCCATTTTTTGAATGCATCCAATTTCTCATCAAGAATTTTAAACTTGCCTTACAGTCAAAATTTACACAAGTATATGTCTTGTTTTCTAACAAAATTTTCAAAATATACCTATTTAATTAATAATAATGGTTTAATACAAGTTCTATACAATTATAAGATCCCACGCTTCCTCCTTTATGGTTTTAGGCATCGACCTCCAATCCTTGTAAATTATTGAAACCAACTTATTAGTTCTCTCTATCAGGCCACGGAACCTTACCACCTTTGAGTCTTGCTTTTTGATGGGTTGACCAAGATTATTTAGCTCCATATCAATTCGCTCCCCTTCTAAAAGATGCCAAATATCATGAATTGAGTGCAATGGTCTCTTTACTCTACCTCCATTACTATCTGCAAAAATGGATGTAGTGACATTGTTAGTATTCTGTAAATGTGCATTCATAGTGAAATAAATAAGAAGTAAGAAAAACAAAAACATACGGCCAACAATGACAACAAAACGATCTCTAATGTCGGAACACAACTCGACATTTTTTGCTTCTGAATGTGGTTCTATTGGTACAGATGTGCATGGCTGGGTCTCTCTATTGATCTTTATATGTGTGGATAGTTGGCCTCCCATTTGTATCGATGTAGAAGGTTGGGTCCCTTTCTGTGAAGATAATGATGGCTGTGAATGACAATCTACAGAAGGTGATGACTCCATCATCCTATCAACGGAAGGGGGCGGCCCACTGATAGAGGGTAATGAATGGGCTGCCCTATTAAGGGATGGTTATGATTGCGTCTCACTATGGACAACTGGTATTGAAGTAGATTGTCTTCGCAAGTGTGGTCTGATAGTCTTTGCCTTCTTTTTTGGACCCATTCTACCTATACAAAAATAAGTTTACATATATGCAAATCACTAGAAATAATAATATTTGGAGCATGATATGTGATAGAAGTAAAGTTATAAGAGATATCATGTTAAAATGTCTAAATATATATTTCTTACTCAACAATATTGAGGAGTTTTGATCGTCATTCCATCTATGTCATTTCGCATCCACACAATATCGTCAATAGTAGGTTCAATAGCTTCATCATTGGAAGTGTTACAATATTCGTGGACTAAATATTCATTCTCATCGTCGTTCGTCACTTCCTCTTCACCAATGTCATACACATCTCTTGGTTTTGTCTTAACGACGAAAATCCAATTTGGGCATCTTTCATCTGCAACATAATATACTTAAAAAACTTGGGAAGATAAAACAAACGGATCATCAGTTATCTGATTACCAATGTGTACTAGATAAGAAAAATTTACAAGACTAAACCTAAACTCATCCTCTTTGAAACCTTTACCCCTAGTAACGTCTGCCTAGTCACATTTGAATAACACATATCAAGATCCATCATAATACATAATCTCAATTATGTGTGTCAATTGGCCATACCAAGCAGGGCCATCTACCACAACTCTGAGTTTTCTTCCCATTTTCGTAATTTCTAGTGCGATATTTTGTGCCATTGATGACAATTTGCTTAAATTCTTTAGCAACTTGCATGGGACCTTTAGAATGCATTACAACTTTATGGCCCAATTCATTTCTTCCATTGTCATCCATTTTCATTACTTGAAATATTGGATTATTATTGACTACATGACGAAAACTAGAGAGACATAACAAGTTATGTGATATAATATTGAATGGAGTGTAAATAGTACATAGTCTTGAAACCAATTGCAAAATTGGTCTTGGTGCCTCTTTTGTAGTTTGTCATTCGATAAATGTCTCTCATCAATTGTATTCCTCAATAGAAGGATAATTCGTCTGAGAATTTTGAATGGGAAGGGATGTTCTAGATTTGTAATGGAAGAGTTCTATCGAGTGAGTTTTAGATGTAGTTTTGAGACATCCATGGTTGGAGTTTTCTTTGAATTCTCTTTAGGTTTTTGCATCTTCCAACATCTTTTTATTTTTTTATTTTTTAATTTTTTTTTAATTTCAACGTGTTTCCATTTTCTTCTTTTCTTTGTTGAACATCTTTTGCGATTTTCTTCTAAATCTTCACAATATGCCATTTTTTCATATTACCAGAAATTGTACTCCTATATTATATCTTTAGCATCTTAAAAAATTTAACTTAATATTTATAATCAAAACAACACTGATGAGAGTCACTAGACAACAGGCCGCTAAAAATTTAGGCTTCTTTTTCTTTACATTTGAAAAATAAAAAATTAGATCACAGCTATATTGAAGTCTAAAACTGATAAAGATATATTATTTAATACTTACTGCTATTAATGCAATAGGGATAAAAGAAAAAAAATGTGAAACACAAGTGCCGCTGAAGAGGAAGGCTACATGGGAAGAAATGAAAAAAAAAAGAGAAAAGAAAAGAAAAGAAGAGAGTTTGGTAGAAGCCAAAGAAGAAAATAGAAATAACACTTGGCAGGCTCACACCAACCTACAATGACACTTTGCTAGGCCTAGAGACTTCAAATTCAAAAGTTAGTGGCAGCGGTTAGATAAATGTCGTTAATATATTCAATGTGTCACCAACATACTATTGGTGGCGTTAAAATAAATGCTGCCAATATATATGATGCGCCAACAACATACTACCAACGGCGTTTTTGGTAACGCCGCTATTTTAATTAGTGGCAGTGTTTAGCTAAATACCATTAATTTATTCAATATGTCACCAATGTACTAATAGTGACATTTAAATAAATGCCGCCAATTTATATGATGCACCAGCAATGTACTAGCAGCGGCGTTTATTGTAATGCCGCTATTTGTATTAGTAGCAACATTTAGATAAACTTCGTTAATTTTTTCAATATGTCGCTAATGTACTAGAAGCAACGTTTATTGTAACGCTGTTATTTTATATTATGGAATGGCAACGAATTAATGGTGGCGCTTTGATAAATGTCGTTACTTTATGAAAGTTGGTGGCATTTCAGGAAATGCCACTAAATTGTATACAAAGTTGCGAAATGAGATTTTCAAGTACCAGCACATTTGCGAACGCCGGTATGTGAAAATAGCGACCACCCACTACTGGCAGACGGTTATGCCAGTAAAAAACAGTCGATAATTAATTAGCAACATTTTTTTGGACAGCTGCCAGCGCTTAGCGAACACCGGTAATGCCGTGTTTTTTTGTAGTTAACGATGTCGAGTTCATCACCGGTTTGGAAGATGGTTATGGTGATGGGAAATATTCAAAAGAGGAATATCTATCCACAGATGAAAAGCCAGTGTCAGACTAGACCACCTACTGTAAATGGATGGAAGGTATTGTTCTTGGTTACATTAATATTCCATTTCGGGACATTGTTCTATGGTACCTAGTCACCAACAATATGGCCACTACCCATTATTTCCTGGTCCATTTACATGCTTCGATATTGTAAATGCACTAGTGAATTTTATATCCAAATATGCTTTCGGATGAATTCGTACATAAAAACTTGATGGTAGTGGGATATTTTAAATTGAGGTGTAGGAATGAAAAGTGCATGACATGCCGAGATCTCAAAAGCATGAAATGGTGTACTTCAGTAGGTTCTTCATAGATGGCAATTTTTGCTGATTGTAATAAACACCATAATAATTCACTAACCATTTTCTCAATGTATATGATGTTACTGTAGGCAACAACATATCCCCAAAGTTTAGAAGACATATCAACAACGGCATACAAATGACTGCATATGAAAGTTTTTGTAATTATAGTATCATGAATGTGTTGTACTGTATAAGAAATTTACACCTTAATAAAAAATTCAATGGTGTACCAGATAGTCGTGGAGTATGACATTTGATGTTAGATGGAGGGGCGCCCACGTGGGACTGACCCCCCCTCATCTCCTGCACTGTAAAGCATAAGTCATGCGTTACTGCCATTTAAATGGCATATTGAAGGCCGGCCTTTAAGGCCAACCATGTGGGGTGGGCTATATATAGCCCCTCAGTTGGTTTTTGGATCATCTGAAACACAAAACTCTCTCTCTCTCTCTCTCTCTTGAAACAGTATTTTGGCCGTGGATTTATCGAGTGTTACTCTACTCTACGCAGTTGGGAAATAGTCCACATTTGTTTGTTTTTATTTTATAGAAATTGATTCCAACCACCCCACTTTCAATGAATTGTTGTGTAATCAACTGAATATGTTGGGTGTAAAAAAAATTGATGACATCGACTAATTCACAACTTCTAATGAGTGTGAGTAAGTGATAAGGAAAGCATCACAAATTGTCTAAAGAGTTTACTGGTAAGATTGTGATGGCTCTAACAAGTGATTTCTAATGCGTGGCAGTGTGTGAGACCAGACAGTTATAGTCACTCCTCTTGCATTAACTGTAAAACCCCAGTTATTCATACAAGTTAAACTATAGGTCCACTTATTAGAGAAACTTAGCAATGTTTGTTTCTCTTCTTCTTGGTTGTTTTATACTCAACTTCATGGAGCTTTATATCACCTACAAAAATTGTAGTGCCTCTTGTTTGATATGTACCAGAGGCAATAGTGGATGATGTACGTGGTTGTTTCAAAACTCTTTCATGATGGGTTGGAAAGCAGCTAATGGAGTTGTTGGGCTGAGATGTTGAAGTTGAGGTTGATGGTAGTAGACAGAGTTGCAACAATATAGCCGAAGTGATGTTGAAGATAATTCACCCACCCCTGCCAGAAATTATACTATTATTGCTACCTAGAATTGATTAAAGTTTACCCTTAATGTGTAAGAGATATATATTACTTGGTGTCTTGAAACTTATTACCTAGATGAATGAACAGTATATAATGTGTATATGTTAGTACATGTATAACTAATGGATGGCTTCTCATAGGGTGGCTTGCTGTTATTCATGTATCCAAAACCAATGTATGAACTCATGTTTTTTGACATATGGCTAAATGAATGAGCACTTTATCGATTATGTTTGGCACATGAACATGTTTATGTTGATCTTATATATCTCTTGTCTATGTTGGTGGATTTGTTTTTCAGTTTTTCTTTAATTCATGTTTAAATTGATGATCTGTCTATTAGAGGGAGTAATTGTTGACTACAGTTTGTGGATATTGGCAGGAATTTTGGGGAATGAATTTGGATTTGTGTTTTGGGATAGTTGTGGAATTTTGAGATTATGGATAAATCTCATGGGATTTGGAGAGGCTCACTTAAAAAACACATATTTCTATATATGACTTCTGGTGAGTTGGAAAAACACACATATAAAGGGCCAGGTTGATGTTTGTTTGAGAGGAGAAAATAATTGCCAGAAAAATCCATTTGTGTCAATAAGTAAATTAGCCTATCGGCGTTTTATTTAGCTGTCGCAACCAATAGGCCTAAAATTACTTGGGCGTATATGCTGAAATTTTATTTGTAGTGGAAAGTTTCAATCAATGCAAATAAGCATTTTCGGTGGCAAATGTACAATTACAACGCAAATAGGCCGCTGAAAAAAGACGATAAAATTAGCGATTGAATGCACTGTCAATAGAAGATGTGAATATTTTCAGCATTTTTAACAAATTAGTGGCGGAAAATTATCATAGTTGATACAATTTATAGTCATATTTTCAGTGTTTGGAAAAGAGTTTGGAAAAGTTTTTTGCGGTAGAAGTCATGGAGAAATCGACGACCATAAGTTGTTGCAAAAAAAAATGCATAAACGACGTATTTAGTGAACGTTGAATAAAGAGAAGTTGCTTTTTATGGCATAATTTGTTACATTTGCTGCAAAACTAATTTGCCGGTAATTATCTTTTCCAACTATGATATGATCATCCGTTGGGCTTTTTCGGGCATTTGTAGGAATTATTTGAAGCAGTTTCAGACCGTTGGAAATGATATTTATTTTCAATGATTATTTAAAATCGTTGCTAAAAAACAGTTGTAAAGAAACATTAGCATCCAATGTGCGTCGAATGAGAAACCCATGGCAAAGTCTATTTGCGGCAATTTTTGGCATTTTTTACGACTAATTACAGCGCTGAGAAAGGGCATTTTTCTTGAAGTGATTCAAACAATTAAATTGAAAAAAACTAAAAGCAAGCACAAGCTAATCAGAACATTAAATTCGGATATACAGGACCCAGGTAATTGGAAGATTACCGGCCAGTATATTATCTTTAAGTACTTTAAATACATATATATATATATATATATATATATATATATTTATTTATATAAGCAAAGACCTTCCACACATATTTATTGGCTGAAAGAATTATAATTCAATAATTCATTCAACCTTTAGTGCATGGCGGCGTACGTGTAATTTGGATATTCACAAATATTATGAAATAATAATAAACATGATCATGATGTCCAATCACTATCGCACTAGAAGATGAACAGCATTTCAGTAATCTCTTTTTAGGACTGTTCATCCGAGTTTCGACTTGAGAATACGGCCATACAGGTATTTCCGACCGGGCAAACCTTGGCTAGAACCCGGATTGAAACTAGTTTCTTAAAACCCGAAGCTAGGGTTTTGGGTTGTACCTTTTTTTTAAAATCAAAGCCTAAATATTGATGCAGCAGTCAAACTCTATTTATTTAATTTTTTAAATAAAAACATACATGTTCCTTGACCACCAATAAAAAGTCATGCAGAGAAGAGAATAATAAAAAAAAAAATCATAAAATGAATGATTCATTAGACATATATAACAGGCCCAAAGACTAGAGTGGTAAGCGCTAGAAAACCGAGGAGGCATCCCTTGAGCAGAAACCTGATCATTTTGCCTCGTACAAGAGAAGCTACGACAAGGCAACATATATAGATATAGATATGCTTCCATGTAATTTTTTTTTGTTTCAGTGCAGTTTCAATCACACCCAATACATTCCTTTTCCTTTACAGGGTCAAAGTCAAAAGTTGGAAAAATTGTAACCTCCTTGAAGTTGGAGAGCGTTGGCTATGGATTGAAAAAGTGAAAATAATATATAGACGTAAGTGCAAAAAATAAAAAAAAAATCATAAAATGCATAATATGTATTTTCCTTTTAGATTTCTGTCCATTTACTTGAAAAAAAAAAACATTCAAATCTAAAAAAGAAAAACTGGTCCTAGTTAGGCCGAGAAAAAATGGGGCTGGAAGAACAGGCCTACCTCTTTTTCTTGGCACGCAATTAATGCTATGACATGAAATTCTAAATTATAAACTGGTATACTTTGTTTTCCATCAAACATCAACTCTCAAATTAAACAAACACATGATGAGAACTTTCGTATATTTTCTTGGGAGTAAGCAACACGCTGCTGGGAATTAATGATTCTCTAAATTCATTGACTTGATAGTTTTGTAATATTGATCGTAATTAACAATCTCTTAACTACTCACTTAATTTGGAGTTTAAAGCCAAATATAATCATGACTTAATTAAACTTTCCTGGAATCATTAATGGTACGTATTAATAGAGTTAGCCGACCTGCGCTCCAACCATGCATATATATGACGTACGTACATGAATGGGTCGTTAATTCAATATTGCAACTTGAGTCACTACAACAAAAAGTGGCTTTTGCGGCCACTTTAATTTCCGGCAACAAAAATTTTACAGGAAAAAGCTAGTTTTTCCAGTTAAGACAATAAACTAGCGACATCTCAGCATTTCGCAAGAAAAAGTCTCTATTTCTGGCGAATTATAGTGTAGCCGTAAAAGCAATAGACAGATTTGATCTATTACGACGATTTTTAGTCTATTGCGGCGATAATGTTGTCGCTGCAAAAAAATTAGATTTCAGACGCTTTATTGGGGCGACCATTGTCGCTGCAATAACCTTATGTTTTAATTAATCCCACCTCCCTTTCCTCTTCCCCTGTCTCATTTCCCTTCCTGCGAAAGAAGGAGCTCCCGCGATTTTCTCGAAAACCCATGCCCTAACCAGTCGACCGCCACTGTTGACCACCACGTCCTCGCAACAGCCACCACGATATCACAAGATTTCCGGTATGTTCAAAAACCTGAACCGATAAAACCTCTCACCCATTATCAGTCACCATCTGCGCCGAAACCCATCCCAAACTTTAGCTAGCCGACGATGTTGATTGTTAGAAATCGACAACAATTTCCACAACTCCGGCCATCCTAACACACGAGAATCAATTGTGGAGCTTGCGAGTTGTGATCATCGGCACTACCGTAGGGATCTGGGGTGAATCCAGCAAGGTCAGTCTACTGTATTATGCTTAAAGTTTTATTTTTTCCCTGTTTATTTCCTTACTAGATTTTGTTCATGCAATCTGTTAGTGTAATGATGTTCGACATTCCATGTTTTATAATTTGATTTTGGTTAACTAAAATTTAGTCATAGACATGGTTCAGTCTCAACTTCATGTGAAGGTGCTTCATTGATGATTCGGAAAACCATTATCCTCCTCTATTTGTAAAGTCTATAATTAACTGCATGTAATGGACATTTCTTGGAGGGGAAAATACTAAGTGAGAGGAACAATTTCTATAAACATGTTCTGGCTGCACTGGTTTAGAGTGAACTCTCTGGTGGTTCAAGTTTTTACATGAATAATATTGTTTAAAATACTTACTGGAAAAATTGTTTCTCTATAGATATCATATAATGTGATGGTCTAGGTGTTGAAGTTGGCTTATGTGTATCAAAATTTTAAAACCTAAAAACAACCAAACCACGTTGGAATTCTATGTTCTTTTTTACCAATGGCCATTAAATATTTGTTTTCTTAGTTTAATGAGATTCTATACTGCAGTTTAACTATAATTGTTATGATAGTTACCTAAATGTACTTAAAAATATATGCTTGGAAGATTGTGACTAGGAAATTATTATGCAAGCTCCCAAAATATGATTGATCTACGATGATCATTCTTGAACCAATTAACTTTCTGTACATTGATGGTGCTGAGGTACAGATTTTTGCTTTGCAGATTTTTAATTTATTTCCTATAAATTACCTTTTGGCCACTCCGAAGAATCATGTTTTTAAAAATTCCATAGATTATTATAACATTGCCTCTTAGTTAATTTTACTTCTTTGGTACCTATATGGATTTATCTCCAAACATAAATATGGACCTCTACTTCAGCACAATCTGCCATTCCCCAAATTTGATGAGGTTACAATCTTCTCAATGCTTACTTGAGAGCCGTAGATAAACTTTGATAGTTCACATACTATCTAAGTCCCCTTGTTGAAATTTTTTTGTAGTTTTTCACTAGCATGTGTTCCCAATTCCAACTCTCTCTCTCTCTCTATATACTTATATAGATCTCAATCTCTCTCTCTCTCTCTCTCTTTGTGTGGATACTGTACAGTGTGGCAATCATAAAGTGTTTTCTATGATATTTTCTGTACTTTATGCTGCTTAGGCCGAAGGATACTAAGATAGGCTAATATTTTCCATTCATGAGATGCTTATTTGTAAGATAAGTTAGCTTACATGAAATGTGCATGCCATGTGAGTACTTTGCGTCTGAGGTTATCTGGTCCAATAGGGAGTTTGAATGTCTTAGGGAGGAGAATGAGAAAAACAAGGCTGAGGCATTGAACTTGCATAATGCATATAGTTATTAAGCATGCTGTTTTGATGGTTTTTTGGTAAATTTCTGGACAAAGAAACCCTTGGCATGGAAGAATACTGATGTTTGTTTTCCCTTAAGAGAAGTGCCCAAGATGCCAACCCATGGCCTTTAAAGCACGATATAGGTATGAAAAGATAATTTCATTGCTGACATTATATTATGAAGGGCATTCTGCCTGTGGTTAGAATCTGCATGTTAAGGATGTATACATTTTACTTGCATGTTAAGGATGTTTTAATGTTAGAAGAGGACATCCATATGAAAATATAGACCAATTGACTTGTAGTCACCAAATCAGGTTGGAGTAGTTTAACCTGGATGGTTTTGGCTAACAGGTCTGAAATCATCGAATGATAATGCATATAGTTCACAAATTCATGATACATGCTTGACTATGTATCTATGTGAGAAAGCTTAAGATAGGGAAATATGTGTTTGAAACCTATTATATGACGGTAAATACAAGCTCTGAATAGTTAGTGGATTGATACTCTAATATGAAAAACTTTGCATATAAGAGGTTACAATAGCTTGCATGTCTTTGCTACCCTTGATTAACCTATGTAGATAAAATTGTCATAGCAGAATACTCAATAGTCTTTGATATATCCATATATCACTTATCGACACAGCTAGCCAAAAATAAACTGATTTCACATTGAACACTAGGACTGTAAGGGCAGTTTAATTGCCACCCTTGCACAGAAAGGTTGAGTATATTTGGGGGGGGGGGGATGCATCATGAATGGATAAAACCAAAATATGTGATATCCTGTTTATATTTAACATGTGGAATTTGCATTTGCTTGGAATTCAAGATTATTACTGGTTTTTAAATCAGAAATGACGTGTAATGTTAAAATTGCAGCTTCCAAAATGAATGGTTGTGAGTCTAGAATTGGGGACCTTTTACATGTACATGACTGACTCCTATCAATTTTTGTCCAATCTTGCAACTAATATCAGTTATTGGGACTAAAGATCCTAAGGACTTGTTCGAGTACCTGAGCAGAACAAAGACCCAAGACCCAAGCCTCCATGCATGCAGTTTAGGAAGAATAGTGGTGAATGAACAATCCAAGCATGTTCAAGATGCACGATCAGGCAACCAAGTAGCTTTTGTCTGTGCAGTACCCATATTCAAGATGCACGATCAGGCAACCCTGTTCAAGATGCACGATCATGCATGTATATTTTGTCTGTGCAGTACTCGTACTGCAGGTTTTATGTAATATATGTGCATGTTGGTGACATGCAATGAAACTAGATTGTGCTAAAGTTCAATATATGCATGTACGTTGGTTAGTTATGGATTTTTTCTGTTGTTACGTTTTGGATTTCTGCTGGGCACTTGATCTAGTTTAAACTACATTATTGACTTAAAGTTAGGCATGAAGTTTACGGCATAAACAGGATTTTATGGAGATGCAGTATAAAATCTGCATATAATTTAAT
Source organism: Cyclocarya paliurus (assembly GCA_029856935.1). NCBI lineage: Eukaryota > Viridiplantae > Streptophyta > Magnoliopsida > Fagales > Juglandaceae > Cyclocarya > Cyclocarya paliurus. Next base: position 7,504,689 of record CM056950.1, read on the forward strand.
GAATGCAAGCTGTGGCATGAATTGAGAAAAAAATAAAAATATTCTGACTATTTCTGACGGTGGCAAGAAATTTTTTGACCCAAATAGTTAACAGGAAATACTCATTTCGGACCGTATTTATTGCTAGATATACTCAAATGTGGCGAGGGAGGTCACCACAGAAACTTTTTTCTGGCGAAATGAACCAAGTGTTGACCACCTATTTCTGGCAAAATTATGTCTTTTTGTGGGGATTTGGTCATGCCAGAAAAAGTATTTTTTTGGACAGCACATGAGATCGCCAGATATAGTAGCATGTTCGGCCAGTTATTTCTGATGACCGTCCCACGAAATGAAAATGCCGGAATAAGACATTTGTGGCATTATATTTGAGTAATATGGATGAAATTAATCGCGGGAAATACCGCTTTTTGTTGTAGTGAGTCATGATAAGTATAACATTAGAGATCAGGTATGAGAGGAGAAGATAGGCGCGCGACCTACATGTGGCCTTGGGACCCTCAAATTCAATTTATATATGTAGGCCAAGTGATCCGACGAGTGTTTATCAAGTGAATTTCTTAAATAACATTAAACGTTGGATCAAAGGTTTTATTGATTTTTCCTTCTCTTTTTTACAGCTTTTGGGTTTGGTTTATGAGGAATTAATGAAAAATCTCAGTGAAAAGAGTACTCATGACAAAAAATATTTAACAATGTTATTTATTTTGTATTGTTATGTATTAGTTTAATTTTTTTTTCTAATCTTATGTATTAGTTTAATTAGTTGTGATGTATTATTATTTATTTTGTTCTTTGTAAATTTATTTTTTGCATTGTTGTGTATTAGTTTAATTAGTTTTGAATCTGTGATGTATTATTATTTATTTTGTTCTTTGTAAATTTATGTTTTGCATTGTGATGTAACAACAATATTATCTATTTTGCATTTTTATTTATTTTGTTATTTAATTTATTTTTTTATAAATTAATTTTAGAAAGTGTTTAAATTATTTTTTTAAAAAAATTGGGGCAATTCAAAAACCGAACTGGGCAAGTTAAGCAATTCAAATCTGGGCAATTCAAAAACCGGACTAAATCCTGTTAAAATCTGGATTTAATCCGGTTATCTGCCCGGATCAAATCAGGATTAATCCGGGCAGATAACCGCCTGGTTTTGTAAATCTGGATCCGGATCTGGTTATGGCCGGATATCCGGATCCGGATCTGGATGCACACCCCTAAATCAAGCAGTGGATGACCGATCCTTCAATTTGTCAAATTCCATTCTTTTATTACGATGAGTGAATCGATCGAGTGATATTAGCTATCGTTTATGTGCATTATAATTATTCTGATCATGTATTTTCAAATATTTTATTTCTAAGCATCACTAAAACACAAAACATTTTTTGATTTTAAATTTTTAACTTTTTCATCTAATAATTACTTAATCAATATAACTTTTTCAAACTTCTAAACAAAATACAAAAAATATGAATACAACTTTTTCAGATTTCAAGTAAAAAATAATATTAAAAGATTATATTAAATAATATTTTAATTTTATAATATTTTTATTCAATTTTTTTTTTCTTATTTCTCAAAATCCAATAAAAGCCATTCTAAGTTTAGCATTATTATTATTTTGATTTTTTTTTTCTTTTTTTCTGACCAGTACCATTTGAAACTGACTTTTCAGACAGCTTATATATGTAGCCAACTTTCATGGAAATTGGGATAAGCATAGTCTTATAAATTTGATCACGTGCTGGAAAGTTGCAGCAAAGATTTTTCCACGCTTGGCAAAGATTTTTCCACACACTTGGCTTTACAAATTCATTTCATAGCCAAATTTTTTTTCCTGTATCTGAGAACTTTCTTTCATACTAACGTCGGCCTTCAAGGCAACTTCCAGCTTTGAAATATCTCAAGTACTACGTACAATATAAAACCGATCGATCGAGATCTTGATCAAAATTATCATAGAAAGAGATCTTGATCATGGAATTACAAATGGTACTGTTTTGGATGCTTGTGTTAGTGTGCTCAGTCAATGCATTCGCGCGAGCATCGAACGTAATAAGCAGTTCATGTCCAGAATTCTGTGGGGAAGTATTCATTCCATACCCTTTTGGAATCGGAAATGGTTGCTACGTCGGAGATTGGTTCGAAATAGTCTGCAGAAAAGACTCTTATGATCTGGGATTTCCAAAGCCCTTTTTGAAGAAGTTCAACCTGGAGGTGCTGGAGATTGACATAGATGCAAACGCAGTTCGCGTCAGCTATCCCATATTTTCGAGCTGTACCAATGTCGCGAACAGAAGACAGAATCTGTTGTTAGAGAAAAGTCCTTTCGCCTTCTCCGACTACAACAATAGCTTCGTTGCCATGGGTTGCAACAACTCTGCCTCCATGTGGTTCCATGAATCGATTTCATATGGTGGTTGCAAATCCCCGTGTGACAGAGGTCCATTCACAAATGGAAGTCGTTGCAACGCCACAAACTGTTGCCAAACAACAATCCCTTCTAATATCCATGCGTTCACTACAATTATAGAGCCGAAAAATAGCAGTGAGTACTGCAACTTATATGCATTTTTGGTTGACCAGGATTGGTTTGAGAACAATTTCACAAAGCCGAATCCAAATATGTCCGTTCCAGTGGTATTGAAATGGGGGCTTGACAATACTTCTTTCAATTCTCTTCCCACAATGAAAAACTCGACGGCAAGTGAATCCAAGAACTCGATCTATTTTTGTTATCAGAGTAGTAATCCTACTCTTGGGAATAGCCTGAGCTGGCGAGAGCCGCAAGAATTTACTTGGAAGTGTTGGTGCGATTCTGGCTACGAAGGAAATCCCTATCTTCTTGGAAGATGTCGAGGTAAGTTTCTCGTTCGTATTAACCTATTTACTCCATTTAGTTCTTTAAGTTTTTTTATTTACAAGTCAATATAGAAAAGTGTAAAACAAATTTTATAAGCATATATAGTTACTTTTTGATTGATACTTTACACCGTTAGCGTGATATATATATATATATATATATATATATATATATATATATATATATATATATATATATATATATATATATATCTATATATATATATATATATCTATATATATATTTATATAATATAGATATATATGATTTGTGAACGAAATTAAAAAATGAGTTTTATTGCAAGTTAAATCATGTTGTGTAAGCTAGAAGGTATGTCTTTCATCTTATTGGCTTGTAAATATAATTAAGATTATTTTTTCTCTCTCTCCTATGAACTAAGTTGGTACAGTTGTTTTATACGTACGTACGTACACAACATCTTTTTACAAATATTTTTACAATTATATTTTAAATAGAGATCAGCAGTTTTGTAAAATTAATTGAAATTCAAATTAAATGGAAAACTCATAATTAAAAAAAATCTGTATTTTTTATGAAATGATACTACATCGGTAAAATACTTTATATATTTACTATTTATACTATTATTGAAAAAACCCTTATATATGTTCAACGTTAATTGGAAAATGATAAAAGAAGTTAAAAATATGGAGAAAAGTCGTGCATGGAAAACAGAAATTAGTAGAAAAGAACACGATCGAAAAACAAAAAAGAGACTCAAAGGACAATAGAGAATTAAAGATTACAGATATATATATATATATATATATATATATATATATAGATATAACATATATATATATATATGTTATATATATATATATATAGATATAACATATATATATATATATGTTATATATATATATAGGTATTTATACATAGTTTTCTTTTATAATATTTGAGTACTTAGATTTCGAATGTGGCCAAGCCCTTGTCATGTGTAAGGTATCGTCAGCCATCATAAACAAGCCCTCTACAATTTTTTTACAATCCTTAAATAAAATAATATTTTTTAAAATATTGATTTTAATATTGATTTTGATTTGATGTCTTTGAATTTTTAAAAATTATTATTTTATTGATAAGTTGTAGATAAAATGTAGTTGGATTGTCGTTGTATCATTGCTCTCATATATAACCTTATGACTTTGCAAAAGATTTGTATTGTAATTATATGGTGTAAAGATTTTTCAAATCTAATAATTGTAGCCCTTTTTATGAGGAGGCAAGTCCTCTCTCTAAGTGAGATTAGGGATGGTTTGGATAATAAATTAAGCTGAGATGAGATAAAATAAATATTAAAAGTTAAATAAAATATTATTTTTAATATTATTTTTATTTTGAGATTTAAAAAAGTTAAATTGTTTATTATATTTTATTTAAAAATTTAAAAAAATTATAATATTTGATAAGATGAGATGGATTGAGATAAACTCGTTATCCAAATAAGGTTAATTAATTTTTCTCATATTATTCCTTAAACTTAATGACTTAAAGTAAGAGAGAGAGTAATATGTAACGTGGACCTTACTATATGTAATATTTATTACTCATTCAATGTGGTCTTAAATATGGCTACAGTGGAAATCCCTACTTTCTTGAAGGATGTCGAGGTATATTATTTTTCTTTCGCAACAACCTATTTAATCCATTTAATTCTCCAAGTCTTTTGATTTGCAAGTCAGCTAAATGAATTTTTAAAAATGAATTTTATTGTGGATTTGTTTGAGAACACACACTATCTTATCTCATCTCAAAATTTATCAAAATTTCATTTTCAAACATCACTCAAACTCAAACACAATTAAACACTTTTCCATTTCAAATTTTCAACATTTTCTTCTAATCATTATAATTTTATCAAATTTCAAAACAAAGCACAAAAAACCATACAATTTTTTCAAATTTCAAAATAAAAATAATATTAAAAATAATATTATAACAATATTTGAAATTTATAAAATTTTTATTCTCTTATTTCCCAAAACTCAAAAAACTTCTTAACTAAAACCATTTTATTACTATTCACAAATCATTTCACTCATATTCACAAATTTCTCAAAAAATCTCAATCCCCAAACATCCCTAACTCATTTTGTGTAACCGTATTGCTAAAAATTATACGTATCTTTCATATCAGCTTGTTATAAATATTGTTATACGTATTTTATTTTTTTTCTTTCTCTCTCCTATGATCAAAGTTTGTTCACATCTTTTTACAATTTTGTTTAGATTTCGAATGTGATCACAAACGTTCCTATCAACCCAAGCAGGTTTCGTACGTGTATATATATATATATATATATATATATAACCGAATGACCTTGCAAAAGATACCTGTACTTATTTTGTGTAAAGATTTTTCAGATCTAATCACTGTAACCCCTTTTATCATGAGGCAAGTCCTCTCTCAAAGTTGGATTATAATCTTTTTTAATTTTTTTCAAATTTAATGATTTTTCGCTTCTACTTGAATCTGACAAATTTGAACAATTTACGAAATTTTTTTTCCCTCAAAGCTTATATACACGCTTGGATGCACATTTAATTAAGATGAAAACCTGGGACTTGGAGTACTCAATCTGTCCAACCCTTGCATGAGTCGCGCAAAATGACTGCTTTTGGAGAATCTCCAATTCATGTCTTTCTTTTTATTGACATGGCATGAGTCAGTGATTCATCATATCTATTTTATAATAAAAATAATTTTATAATTTGATGAATTGCATCAAATCACATCACTTTGTAAAATTATTTTTATTTAATTTTTTTGTATTTCTTTTTTAACACATTCCATTATTACAATGGCAGATATTGACGAATGTGTAGACCCTCGCCACAACTACTATTGTACAAATGATACACGCTGTGAAAATACTGAAGGTTATTACCGTTGTGTCCCTCCTAAGAACAACAAGCCATTCATAATCATAGGTATATCTTCCGGCTAGGTAGTCCTTTAATTTGCAATATATTAGTTGTGAAATAGATCAGATCAGGAGTTTTCTTTTCATTCCATTCATTTAATAAATTTAATAAAAAAGGAAATAAAGAACAGGAATTAATAAGCACATTTTTAAAGAACTTTTAGAATTTAGGTTATTTATGTTAGCTTTGAACCATATCATGAAATCATCACATGTTCCAAAAATCTAAATTGATGGTCATAAGAGGTAGATTTTATTATTTATTAATTTATATCTTAACAGTATTGAGTATAATCGGTCTTGAGATTTCTATATATGTATATATATATATATAGAGAGAGAGAGAGAGAGAGAGAGTTCTCCAACCCCAAAACTATATTTTTTTTCAGTTTAATTATTATTCATTAACAGCCAACTTACCATACGGCCCCCATGTGAATTAACCTGCTTTGTGCACAACATAATTTGTCTGTCAACATTCTAGCATTCATAGAAATGTCTTTCTAATCAGAAATTTTATTATTTTACCATTTGCACAAGTGCAAGGAGTAATATCTTTCTATTTCATTGAGTCAAATAGGTGTTAGCACAAGCCTTGGTGTATTATTTCTTATTTTTGGTGGGTGGTGGTCATACAAAGCGATAAAGAAAAGGAGGAGCGTTAAACGCAAGGAGAAGTTCTTCAAACGAAATGGTGGACTACTTCTAGAGCAACAACTATCTACAAACAACAAAGACAATGTTGAGAACACCAAATTGTATAATTCAAAGGAATTGGAGAAGGCCACAGATCGTTTTAGTGCGGATAGAATAATTGGACATGGTGGACAAGGCACTGTTTACAAAGGTATGTTGGCTGATGGAAAAATTGTTGCAATAAAAAAGTCCAACGTAATTGATGAAGAGAAACTTCAAGAATTCATAAATGAAGTCGTGATTCTTTCACAAATTAATCATAGGAATGTGGTTAAGCTACTTGGTTGTTGTTTG
>CM056950.1:7511595-7885408 GCA_029856935.1 Cyclocarya paliurus
AGTTTGGGGGTTGAGGTAGAGACGAGTAGAGTTTCTCGAAGGGGTCGGCTACCCTGAAGGTAGAGGACCCGAGGTTGGACCGTGTGCAAGAGGGGTCGACCACCCTTGAAGGTGGGGGACCCAAGGTTGGACCTTTGAGCCGTGATCAAGCTCCACCAACCGAAGTGCTGTCCAATTTCCGTGCAAGCTCATTTTGCAAGCTCAGTTGCAAGACTCAGTTGCAAGCTCAGTTGCAAGACTCAGTGCAAGATTCAGTGCAAGCCAAGGAACCATGAACCGAGAAGAAATGAAGCGAGGATCAAGGTGGTTCCAACCGGAACGCCTCGAAGCTTTGGAGGGGCACACCACAAAATTGACTAGTGTCCTTGGTGAGGTCACATCCTCATTGGCCGAACTAAGGATGGCTTTGAATGCTAATGCCCGTGAGACCGAAGAGAATAGGCGCGCACGGATGCCATGAGACGTGAGAATAATGCAAGTCTTGAGAGGCTTGAAAGAAGGTTGGCCGAGCACAATGGCCAAAGGAGAGTCCCTAGTCCGAATGGGCAAAGGCAAGAGGCCTTTGTTGATGGAGCCGAGACAAGCGTGACGGGTTCCATGCATGATCCACCAGAGCGAGTATAGAAGAGGAGGCCGTGTTGAGAATGACCAAGTGGCCGTAGAAAGATGATTAGAGAGGAGGATCATCGAACTAGAAGTCCAAGTAATGGAGGGAACCTCAAGATGTGAGGTTGGAAATTCCAAGGCATGAAGAACAACTATGAGGCCGAGTATGATGTGGGCCATGAGGAACGAATGATTATGGTGGCTATGCCAATGGAAGACATCACAACCGAGATAGAGAGAGGGGCTATAGAAACCGAAGACATGATGATGATCACTATGATGAAAGAAGAGGAAACCGGGCTCATGACCGGGGACCTAGGCGACCAAAGGTAGATTTCCCCAAGTTCAATGGGGGAGATCCTTATGAGTGGTTAGATAAAGTAGACCACTACTTCCGGGTCTATGAAGTTCCAAGAGATGAGAGAGTATCAACCGCTTGCTTCCATCTTGAGGGAAGAGCAAGTAAGTGGTGGAGATGGCTACGTGATCAATATGACAAGGAGAGGAGACGCCTAGGATGGACGGCCTTTGAGAAGGAGTTCTTGATGCAATTCGGCCCCTCACCAATTGTTAACCACCATGGGCAACTTGCCAAGTTGAAACAAGAAGGGAAGGTGCACAACTACATTGATGATTTTCGGCAACTCCAAACCCTAGTGAGGGGTTGGTCCGAAGAGGCCCTCATTGGCACCTTTGTAGATGGCTTGAAACCGTGGCTAGCCAAAGAGATAAAATTGAAGCAACCAACAAGGCTTCAAGAAGTTATGAGAATGGCCGAGATTTTGGAGGAGAGCACTCACATTGAGAAGCGTCAATTCAAGGACATGGGGAGCAAGTTCACCAAACCTTTGCAAACCCAAGTTCCTTGGAAGGGCAAGGAGGAAGTAGGGAGTGCATCTAAACCAAAGCCTTATGAAGTAAAAAAGTTATCAAGAGAAGAGTCCAAGAGAGGATCAAGAAGGGGCTTTGTTTCAAATGTGGTGACAAGTGGAACAAAGAGCACAAGTGTAAGGCCGGTCAAGCATATGTGTTGCTTGAAGAAGACACAAGTGAAGAAGAGAAAGAAGAGCATGAAGAATCAACTAGTGATGGACCCGAGTATGTAGAGGCCGAATCTAGTGAGACACTAGAGGAGGCCGAATTGTCCTTGAATGCTATTTCGGGTGTCCAAAGGCCTACATCCATGAGAGTGATGGCATGGGTGGGAAGTTTGAAGTGACCCTCCTAGTGGATAGTGGATCCACCCACAACTTTGTCAATGCCAATATTGTGAACAAAGTGGGATTGAAGCCGTGCACCATTGAACCCTTTGAAGTGAAGGTAGCAAATGGGAACAAGCTTAGGTGTGATGGGCTTGTCAAAGAGGTAAAGATGAACATTCAAGGGGTGAGGATTGTGGCCGACCTACATGTGTTGGCACTAGTCGGACTTGATGTGGTGTTAGGCAACGCTTGGCTTAAGGGCCTTGGGAGAGTAATACATGACTACCATAATATGACCATGGAGTTCAAGCTCGGATCAAAGAAGAGAGTATGGACCGCATTAACATCCAAAGAAGTCACCTCTTGTGAGGCTATCATGTTTGAGAAGTTGTGCAAGGGAGGAGCTCAATGTTTTGCCATTATGGTAGCCGATGAAGACTCCTTGTGGAATGTTGAAAAGGGTGCCAAGAATGAGCCTAAGAGTGAATTGGAGGGGCTGCCCGAGGAGGTAATTGAGGTCTTGAAGGACCATAGAGGAGTTCTAGAGGTGCCTACTTCATTGCCACCTTCTAGGCTCTTTGACCATCGGATTGTGCTAGTGGATGAGAAGAGACCGGTAAATGTCCCACCATACCGGTATGCCATTTCCAAAAGGGAGAGATAGAAAGGCAAGTCGATGAAATGTTGAGGAATGGGTTGATTAGGCCAAGCACTAGCCCATTCTCTTCCCCGTGCTACTTGTGAGGAAGAAGGATGGGACATGGAGGTTTTTGTACCGATTATAGGGCCTTGAATGAAGCCACGGTGAAGGATAGATTCCCTATCCCCACCGTAGATGAGATGCTTGATGAGCTCCATGGAGCAAGGGTCTTTTCCAAGTTAGACTTGAGGGCGGGCTACCACCAAATTAGAATGAAGGAGGAGGATGTCCACAAGACGGCCTTTAGAACACACTCCGGGCACTTGAATACCTTGTCATGCCATTTGGATTGTGCAATGCTCCATCCACCTTTCAAGCCGCCATGAACACCATCTTCAAGCCTCTTTTGAGGAAGTTCGTGCTAGTGTTTTTTGATGACATCTTGGTTTACTCCAAGACCCTTGAGAGAACACAAAGACCACTTGAGGATTATTATGAAGATATTGGAAGAACATCACTTCTTCATTAAGGCTTCCAAATGTGCTTTATGGAAGAAGAATTGGAGTACCTTGGTCACTTCATCTCGGGAGAGGGGGTGAAAGTGGATCAAAGAAAGATTGAGGCCATGGTGGATTGGCACTACCAAAGGATGTTTCGGCCCTTAGAGGTTTTTTGGGCTAACCGGTTACTATAGACGGTTTGTAAAGAATTATGGGCTCATAGCTAAGCCACTCACATCCTTGTTGAAGAAGGACAACTTTGAGTGGAACCAAGGGGCAAGAGATGCTTTTGAGGAATTGAAGAGAGCAATGACCAAGACACCCGTGTTGGCCTTACCCTAATTTTGAGAGGCCTTTTGAGGTCTACACCGATGCTAGTGGTGAGGGATTGGGGCGGTTTTGGTTCAAGACAAGAGGCCCTTGGCTTTCATCTCCAAAGCTCTCGGCCCTATGAAGAAAGCTTGGAGCACTTATGCTAGGGAAATGCTTGCGGTTTCCATGCGGTCAAGATGTGGAGGCCTTACTTGTTGGGCCGCAAATTCACCATCATAACCGATCAACAAGCATTAAGGCATATGTTACAACAAAAAATTGTCACCCCGGAGCAACAAAAGTTCTTAGTGAAGCTACTTGGGTTTGAGTATGACATCATTTACCAACCGGGTAAAGAGAACAAAGTGGCGGATGCTTTGAGTAGAAAAGAGGGAGTTCAACCTTGTGGCTAGTGCATGAAGAGGAAGAACCGAATATGTTGGCCTTGAGTGGGGCTGAATGGATGATATGGGACAAGATCCGAGAAGCTACAAGATTGATGCTAGAGCCATAGAGATTGTTGAGCTTTTAGAGGCTCAAGGTGATGGGGTGGTTGGCTTCAAAGTGAGGGACGGCTTGATCTACTACAAGGAGCATGTATATGTGCCAAATGTTCCTAACTTGAGAAGAGAGATCCTAGACCATTTCCACAATAGCAAAGAAGGAGGCCACTCGGGTTGGTTGAGAACCTACATTAGAGTGAAGCACTTCTTTTATTGGGAAGGGATCAAGAAGGCCGTGAAGACCCTTGTGGCCGAGTGTGACACATGCCAAAAGATCAAGTATGATACAAGACCACCATCCGGGCTCTTGCAACCTCTCCCAATTCCTAACTTGATTTGGGAGGACTTAAGCATGGACTTTGTGGAGGGACTTCCCACTAGTGGCGGGTTTGAGGTAATACTTGTGGTGGTGGATAGATTGAGCAAGTATGGTCATTTCATTCCACTTGTTCATCCATTCACAACCAAGAGTGTGGCAAAGGCATTTATTGACAATGTTGTGAAGCTTCATGGATTCCCAAAGAGCATAGTCACGGATCGAGATAGAGTCTTCATGAGTTCCTTTTGGAAGGAGATGTTTGAGCTCCAAGGGAGCAAGTTGAAGGCTAGTTCATCCTATCATCCTCAAACCGATGGGCAAACCGAAGTGGTTAATAGGACACTTGAGCAATACTTGAGGTGTTTTTGCCATGAAGAGCAAAAGAAGTGGGGTGAGCATCTAACATGGGCCGAGTATTGGTATAACACCACTTTCCATGTATCAATACAAAGAAGCCCGTTTGAAGTTGTTTATGGAAGAGCTCCACCAACATTGGTGAGCTATGAGAGGGGCACGGCCAAGAACAATGAAGTGGAGGAGGATTTGGTCACTAGGGATGAGATCCTAGTGAAGGTAAAAAGAGAACTTGCTAAGGCCAACAAAGAATGAAAAAATACTATGATGCGGGTAGAAGATTGGTTACCTTTGAGGTGGGAGACTATGTGTACTTGAAGCTACAACCGTTTGGCCAAATGACCTTGAGGAAGAAGCTTAACTTGAAGTTGGCCAAGAAATATTATGGGCCTTTCAAAGTACTTGAAAGGATAGGTGAAGTGGCATATAGGTTGGAACTTCCTCCAAGTTCCAAGCTACACCCGGTATTCCATGTGACCGTGCTCAAGAAGAGGATTGGTGATCCTAACCTCATTGTGGAAGAGCTGCCTAAGTTTGATGAAGAAGGGCGTATGCTCTTACAACCAAAGGAGGCTCTTAATTATAGGGTTGTATCAAGGGGGAGAAAAAGACAAGATGTGTGGCAAGTTTTGATTAGATGGGGGAAAGCACCAAAAAGAAGAGGCTACTTGGGAAGACTATGATGATATAAGGGAGAGATTTCCTCAATTTATCCTTGAGGGCAAGGATAGTCTTAAAGAGAGGGGGATTGTTAGACCCCCACGAAAAGTCGCCTCCAAAGTTGCCGCACATGTCCTAGCCATGTCGGGGACATGCCCCTTGATCATACACGAGCATGCCTTGGCCCGTGTCTTGTCACACACGGGGCGCCCAGCATGCCCATGGTCCGGCCACATGCATGCCTTGGCTCGTGCCTTGACACGCACGGGGCGCCCAGCATGCAGGCCATGCTGATTAGACTCCCACATAAAATCACACACAGATCGCTCGAGCGGGGTGTCGAGCGAGTGTCGAGCGGAGCTCTCGGGTTGAATTCGCTCGAGTGGAGTCGAGCGGAAGGTCGAGCGAACAATGGCTCGAGTGGACTGTCGAGCGAAGTTCGAGCGGATCTCTCTGTATGTTTTCGCTCGAGCGAAGTCGAGCGGAGGTCGAGCGACCTTGGCTCGAGCTTGGCTCGAGCCAAGGTCGAGCCACAGTCAAGCCAACCCTCAAAAAGGGTATTTTCAGCATGAGAACAAGCCCAAATTCGACCCCATGCACCACCTTAGCCATGTGGTCCATACCACTATCCTTATTTATGTTATTTTAATTATTTATTCCTTTTATTTCTTTTATTGCAAAGGGACCTTTTGAGGGTTTCCAAGTTGTAACCTTATAAATAGGACCCTTAGTCATTGCTTTGACATCTTTTGACAATAGCTTTGTGGACTAAGTTGTTCTTGAGATCACCTCGGTGCATAGCACTTGGGCTCTTTGGGGTGCAATTCGTGAATCCCTAAGGAGAGGATCACACTTTGCAATTCGTGAATAAGTGTGATCCATTCTATCTATCTTATGAGTATTTTTCCTTTCACTCTCTTGTTCTCCATTTAATTCTTATTGATCTTGTTAGTTTATGTTCTTGTTCATACATTGTTCATCCATGTTCTTGTGAGTTTCGGCCCACAAGTATTTCCCAACATCCATTTGATCCTTCTACCCTAGCATAATTTGACCACCACTTGTTTGCCCTACCTTCCATAAATAAACAAATCCCAAAATACCCTCTTACCATCCATTCCCTCCATAACCGAAATCCCTACTTTCCATACTAGTCCAAATTCAAATTTTGGCTATCCAAGCCTTATTTGAATTAGTCTAGCTGCCCACTCCCCTTTCCATATTAGAGTTTCCATATTGGAAACTCTAGTTGACTCACTCAAACCCCCTTGGCCAGCCAACAACCTAATCCTAGTCAAATCCCAAGTTTTTAGGAAACTTTCCTAAAAACTCTCACTTGCCCATTTGACCAAGCTTTGGCCGCCCATCACCCTTGCCTATCTCCAAACCCTAATTCATCTTACCACACAAACCCTAGCTGCCCATCATCACTCATCCAAACCCTAAACCCTAATGCAAGTGGCGCCAACCCTAGCTCACCCTAGTGCAGTGCACCACTCCCCATTGTGATCTCACACTTAGCCACTTTTCACACTTCCCATACACTTCCCATTAGCCTAAACACTAACCTCACCGTACCCAAAGTGCCACCATAGCCAACCTTGAGCGTGAACCAAGCAAGTGAAGGACTTGGAGTCGGTCAACCAAAGGAGCCTATTGTCGAAGAGGACTTAGTGTTTAGGGACTTGACCGGGGTCCCTAACAGTAAGTCCGTGAGCGATGGTGGAGAGAGGAGAGAGAAGAGAGAGGGTCGGCTCGGGGGGAAAAAGACCGAAAAAAGAAAGAAGAGAAAAGAAAGAAAAGAAAAAGAAGAGGAGAAAAGGAAGATCCAGTCTTTCAGCTGGGTCCCGAAAAAATCCAACGGAGATGAAATTAAACCGGAAGCTAATTAAAATATTCCAAACACAGAATAATTTAAATGCAACAATAAAAATTAAAACCCAAAAAAAAATCAATAAAAATTAAAATTCATTTTAAAAGCTAAAACAGTAAATAAAATCTAAAAAATCACATAAAAATAATTTCACCACATAAAATATTAAGAAATAATATTTTAAAACTTCCAAAATTTAAAACAAGAAAAAAATCACAAAATAGATTAATAAAACCTCCATTAAAAATACACTAAAATCCGGGATGTTACAATCTCCTCCCCTTAAATAAAATTTCATTATCGAAATTGGTAAGGTCAATCATTAAGACTAAGACAAAGATAAGGTTCAACTAACAGTAGGTTTAAGAAGCATACCAGGAGAGTCAACCAAACAAATACGGATACTGCTCCCTCATATCGGCCTCACGCTCCCAAGAGAAATCTTGAGCTACAGGATCACCCCGTGACACCTTCACCAAAGGTATCGTCTTGGATCTCAGCTTTTGCACTTTCCAATCCACAATCTGAGTTGGAACAACTTCATAAGTAAGATTAGGCTGAAGTTGAATGTGCTCCAGGTCAACAAAATGCGGCTCTTGTTGACCAAAACTCTTCTTTAACGACGAAACATGGAACACATCATGCACATCCCCGAAATACTCCGGCAATGCAACTCTATAAGCAACAAGCCCAACCTTCTCCACAATCTGAAAAGGACCAACATACCTCGGGCTGAGTTTACCTTTCTTATCGAAGCGCTTAACACCCTTCATCGGAGAGACTTTAAGATAAACCCAATCGCCTTCCTCAAAAGATAAGTCTCTTCTCCTCGTGTCAGCATAACTTTTCTGGCGACTTTGCGCTTCCGCCATCTTAGCTCTTATAACTCGAATCTGCCCTTGCATTTCTTCAATCAATTCAGGCCCAACAATTTTCCTCTCGCCGACTTCATCCCAACATAACGGCGATCTGCACTTCCTTCCATACAAGGCTTCATAAGGAGCCATCTGGATAGAAGCATGAAAACTGTTATTATTGGAGAATTCTATGAGCGGCAAATGATTTTCCCAACTTTCTTGAAATTCCAAAACACAAGCCCTCAGCATATCTTCCAAAGTCTGAATTGTACGCTCAGATTGGCCATCAGTCTGGGGATGATAAGCTGTACTGAACTTCAAATTGGTGCCTAAAGCTGCCTGCAAACTCCTCCAAAAACGCGACGTAAATCGCAGGTCCCTGTCTGACACAACACTTTTGGGTACACCATGCAGTCTCACAATCTCTTTAACATACAACCGAGCTAACTTACCCAAAGAGTCAGCATTATTCACAGGCAAGAAGTGGGCACTCTTAGTCAAACGATCCACAATCACCCAAACTGAATTCTTTCCACTAGGAGTTCTTGGAAGGCCTACTACAAAATCTATAGTGATGTCATCCCATTTCCACTCAGGAATAGGGAGAGGTTGAAGATTACCAGCAGGTCTCTGATGCTCAGCCTTAACTTGACGACAAGTATCACATTTCTCAACAAACGAAGCGATATCCAGCTTCATACCTTCCCACCAAAAATTCTTCTTCAAGTCCCGATACATCTTCGTACTTCCAGAATGAACTGAGTACGGAGTTGTATGAGCTTCTGCCAAGATTCGCTCTTTAAATTCGGAATCTCGAGGTATCACTCTTCGATCCCGAAAACGAAGCACACCATCATTGTCCAAACTGTAGTGCACGGGTTCTTTAGACTTCCTGATTCTTTTTCTGATATTTAACAACTTAGGATCCTTTCTCTAGAGAGTCTTCAATTCCTCAAAATCCACAACCCGCACATCCAAAACTGAAGAGATCAATTCTTCCTGCTGCGAACTCTCAATAAGCAATCTCCTCATTCCATAAAGGAGAGAGTCCATACCAGACGACTTTGCTTTATCCATTAACTGAGATTTCCTACTCAAGGCATCAGCAACTAAATTAGCTTTTCCTGGATGATACTTGATCTCATACTGGTAGTCGCTGATCAACTCCAACCAACGCCTCTGTCTCATATTAAGATTCTTCTGAGAAAACAGATGCTTCAAACTCTTATGATCCGTGAAGACTTCACAAACTTCACCATACAGATAATGACGCCAAATCTTGAGAGCAAACACCACGGCAGCCAACTCTAAATCATGGGTAGGATAATTCTTCTCATGCTCTTTCAACTGACGAGATGCATAGGCAACAACTCGTCCTTCCTGCAT
Organism: Cyclocarya paliurus; assembly: GCA_029856935.1. Taxonomy (NCBI): domain Eukaryota; kingdom Viridiplantae; phylum Streptophyta; class Magnoliopsida; order Fagales; family Juglandaceae; genus Cyclocarya; species Cyclocarya paliurus. Next base: position 7,520,808 of record CM056950.1, read on the forward strand.
AAGAACACATCCCAACCCAAATTTAGATGCATCACTGTAAACCACAAAAGGCTTATGCGGCTCCGGAAGTGCCAACACAGGAGCTGTCGTCAATCTTTTCTTTAATTCTTGGAAGCTTCTCTTGCAACGATCTGACCACACAAACTCAACATTCTTTCTAGTCAACGCTGTGAGAGGTCCGGATAATCTGGAAAAACCTTCAACAAATCTTCGGTAATATCCGGCAAGTCCCAAGAAACTCCGAATCTCGCGCACAGTAGAAGGACGTGGCCATGATAAAACAGCTTCTATCTTACTAGGATCAACAGCCACTCCATCTCGGGAGATCACATGACTAAGAAATCTGACTTCCTCCAGCCAAAAGTCACACTTGCTAAGCTTGGCATATAACTGATGCTCTCTCAATTTACCAAGTACCAAGCGAAAATGATCAGCATGCTCTTCCACGTCTCGAGAATAGACCATGATATCATCAATGAAGACCACCACAAAAGAATCCAGAAAAGGCTGAAAGACTCGGTTCATCAAATCCATAAAAGCTGCAGGAGCGTTGGTCAATCCAAAAGGCATCACCTTAAATTCATAATGACCATACCGAGATCTAAAAGTAGTCTTGGGAATATCTTTATCTCTTATTCTCAACTGATAATATCCCGATCTCAAGTCAATCTTGGAGAAAACAGCTGCTCCTTGTAGCTGATCAAACAAATCGTCTATACGGGGAAGCGGGTACTTATTCTTGATGGTCACTTTATTAAGTTCCCGATAATCGATACACATTCTTAGAGTGCCATCCTTCTTCTTAGCAAACAACACCGGCGCTCCCCATGGTGATATGCTAGGTTGAATAAAACCCTTGTCAACTAGTTCTTGCAACTGGATCTTTAATTCCTTCAATTCAGCCGGCACCATACGATAAGGAGCTTTATGCACAGGAGCGGCTCCAGGTTCCAAATCAATTGTAAACTCCAATTTCCGAACTGGAGGCAACCCTGGCAAATCATCAATAAAAACATCTGAAAATTCTTCTACAACTGGAATATCCGTTATAGACTTCTTCTCGGACGGCGAAGACACCACTTGAACCAAAAATGCGTCGGCTCCACAAGCTATATCTTTCTTTGCTTGAACTACAGATATAACTATAGGCTTCGCCTTCAACTTACTCCCCACATATTCCAAATAATCACCTTCTGCAAGCTGGAATCCAATAACTCGACTTCTACAATTAATGCACGCCGAATACCGGTATAGCCAGTCCATTCCAAGAATAATATCAAATCCAAGCAACTTGAATACAATCAAATCCGCATCTAGTGTCCTCCCACTAAAATCCAAAGGACACCCCATCGCGACTTTAGAACACCACACCATCTCTCCATTGGGAAGACTTACTACCAATGGTTGCGATAAGGCTTCTGTGACCAAGTTGCACATCCGTGCAAAAGTGGTAGACACAAAAGATTTGGACGCTCCGGAATCAAACAAGGTGCAAGCATAAAAATCATACAAACGGACTCTCCCTGAACCAAACACACACACCAATGAAATCCAAAAGAAACATCAAACCACACAAAACATCAAATCCAAATAATTAAACACTTACCAGTAATCACTCCAGCATCTTGGGTCTCTGGCGTGTCATAGTCGATGTCTCCAGAAGTCACCGCATACACTCGAGCCTGCGTGACTTGTCTCTGATTATTCCTTCCTCCACGACGACCTCCACGACTTGCTTGAGGCTGATTGGGACAATCTCGAGCAAAGTGCCCCGTCTGACCACATCTAAAGCAATGAGTGGCCCCACTCTGACGACACTCACCCTCGTGAGCTCTATTACATCGACTACAAACTGGGGCTCGGCCTCCAATGCGCACTCCAGACGATGCTTGTGGACGGGCTCCAATGCTTTGCACAAATTTCTGAGGCGACCTAAAACTACTGCCTTCACAGCAAAACTTCTTCTTTTCTGACCTGGAGGGGATCCTACTGCCAAACTGTTTTCCCTCTCAACCATGGTAGCCAAATCAATTAACTCACTGAGAGAGGAAACCCTATGGCATATTACGAATCGGCGTATCTCAGGACGCAGACCCTCCCTGAAACGCTCCACCTGAAGATCCTCAGTAGCAATAAGATGGGGCGCAAAACACCCAAGCTCCATGAAAGCACAGGAGTACTGCTCCACAGTCATATCACCCTGAACCAGGTTACTAAATTCTCACGCCTTCTGCCTCCTCACAGCAGGTGGGAAGAATCTGTCATCAAACTCTTTCTTGAAATGATGCCATGACACGGTACCTAGAGTTCCAAACTCCCTTTCCAAAAGATTCCTCTTCAACCTCCACCAATTGGCTGCTTCACCTTACAGCAAATAGCTAGCATACAACACTTGTTGCTCTTATGTACAACCACAAATCTCAAAAGTCCTCTCTATTCCATTGATCCACCCTTTAGCTTGAAGTGGTTCCTCAACTCCAAAGAACATCGGGGTCCGGTATTTAAGAAATCTCTCGTAGGAACACCCCACTTGAACCACAATATTTTGGTCAACTTGAGGCGGCCTGATATTTTGATGGAAGAGATCAGCCATCCTATTTAATGCCCTAGCAATGGCATTATCCACCTCATTGTTGGAAGATTCCCCCATAGGATCCTTATCCTGCCTCCTTGGCCTCACCATATTCTGTCAAAGCACAATTCTCAACCCCACTTTAGTCCCGAACAAAATTTAATTAAGGGTAATAACAACATCCAAATAAAATAAAATAAAACAAAACAAAATAAATAAAATAAAATAAAATCAATCAAAACCATCAACAATAAATTAAAACCATTAAAAATAACATATTTCAAACCAAAGTAATTTTAAATCACAACTTTTAAAACTTTCTGGTACTGCACCTAAGGGACATGTGGCTTTACCCAGAGCCAAACTGCTCTGATACCACCTGTGGCGCCCCCGACTTCCATGTACGGACCAGCATGGAAATCGAGACACCCGGGATGATGACAACCGGTCACGCATCCCAACGACAAGTGTCAGTGTGTGCAACAAATAAACAGTGCACAAATAAAAACACAGCGGAAGGTAATAAAGTCTACTAGTACCAGAATTTTAATTAATACAGAAATCCAAAATACAAATACCTTAAAATCAAAGCCAAGTCCCAAAAATAAATACAAGTCTGAAAATAAAAGCTACAGCATGAGTGATCCCAGATCACTCCTCCAGCGGAGCCAGATCATCAGCCTCAGCATCTGCATCATCAACAAAGTCTACAGTACCATGAAATGGTACCGCAGGTAAGTTATAACCTAACCAAGTCCAGAGATATAACCATATCTAAATAACTAACCATGCATGCCCATGATGCAAATGAAATAGTGCAACGCACACCAAAAATCTCATTGGCTCAAAAATCATTTCCAGTAAAACAATTTTCACCATTTTTCCAGAAAATGGCACACAAAAATCATTATCCATCATTTTCCCAAAAATGATACACAAAAATAACTCACGCTATTTTTCCAGAAAACAACTCTTTTTCTATTTATTCCAATTAACCATATGCACCATGGTCTCCCCTATAGACCATCCGCACGTCCTGGCTACTTTACGAGCGATGTCCAGTTCCACACCCGGTGCGTTCGTGGCCAGGTCATCCTCTAGCCCCCGCCAGCAGAAGGGCCACGGAGTCGGCACGTCCAACGTCCGATCCCGTTGTCGCCCGACGACAACCCAGGGGACGTCACTCAGTATCTTACGCTCCCGAGTGACCAGAGGAGCTCTACCGAGATAATGCCCCATCTCGGCTTGGGGTCGTGATACACACGCACCCATAAATCCAATTCTCATGAAAACCTAGTTTTCAAAATAATCACATGAACATGAATGCAATACACGAAAACTCAGTTTTCAATTTACAAACATGCCATGTGTGCAACATGAAATGAAACAACATAATTAATGATCAACTCCCAAAATCACAATACAACCAAATCCAGAATATCCAACAATTGATCAATCCATAAATAATTCAATTTCCAACAATTAATAAATCCACAAATAATCCAATCTCCAATTCACAACCAGATCACAATAATCACACACAACAATTACTCTGATCAATCCAACCACCCTCGAACTCCTCGAACTCAGTCCGGAATCAACCAGGATACATATATATAAATATAGCAGTTAATTGCACAAATATAATTAAATCTCAAAAGAATTGTTTAGGAAATACTTACAGCGCTTTAAAAAAATTTTACGAAAGTTTCGAGACACAGGAAATCGCCAGAACAGCAAATTCGCACAGTGTAAAAACACTGGCCGAAATGCAATGAAATGGGAATTTTTCACGGTTCAAACGGAGACTCGAAATTGATAGGGTAGGGCCTATGGAAGGTGGTGAATCTAATGGTGGTGGTAGTTGGCCGATAATAGTAGCAGAAGAGGACGATTTATGGCCAGAATAGTCGAATCGGATTTTGGTTTCGTACGACCGGCTCTGGCGACGGATCGGGGCCGGGAATGGGTGGAAATGCTTGGTTTTGGACCGGTGAAGATGTGGGGCTAGGAGATGGTGGCCGAAAATGGCCGGACGGCGGCGGAACGGGGAAAAACCCACCGCGGGTTCGAATGGCTCACGGCGGCTAACGGCGGCTCGGGGCGGTCTGAAATTCTAGGGGTGAGGTCGCCGACGCACGGGGAAGGGAATGGTGCCGGCGGTGTGGCACACGGCGGCCGGGAGGCAGCGCGGCGAGGGTAAGTCTGTGAGCGACGGTGGAGAGAGGAGAGAGAAGAGAGAGGGTCGGCTCGGGGGGAAAAAGACCAGGAAAAGAAAGAAAAAAGAAATAAGAAAAAAGAAAGAAAAGAAAAAGAAGAGGAGAAAAAGGAAGATCCAGTCTTTCCAGCTGGGTCCCAAAAAAATCCAACGGAGATGAAATTAAAACCGGAAGCTAATTAAAATATTCCAAATACACTGAAATAATTTAAATGTAACAATAAAAATTAAAAACCCAAAAATAAATCAATTAAAATTAAAATTCATTTTAAAAGCTAAAATAGTAAATAAAATCTAAAAAATCACATAAAAATAATTTTCACCACATAAAATATTAAGAAATAATATTTTAAAACTCCCAAAATTTAAAAACAAGACAAATAATCACAAAATAAATTAAATAAAACCTCCATTAAAAATACACTAAAATTCGGGATGTTACATGAGTTTCTCAGAAGACGAAATGGTGCGGGATGGATTGAAGATGAAGAAGGAAGGTTGAAGATGAAATGGGCGCTTTTATTTTTAATTTTAAAACTTACAACGTGGAATTCCACGTCAAGTGGGAAGGGAGAATAGGATAACCGAGTGAGGCTTATAGCATTTTCCTTTTCACAATATAATTTGTTGACATCTGATATATGTTACAATGATAAACACATTTAAGGAAATATATATATATATATATATATATATATATATATATATATATGCAACTCTCTAAGAAAATATTATTCTTTTCTAAATTTATTCTAAATTTATTTGATTTTAATAGTTTTTCATAATAATATTTTTTTTTTTAAAATTTGGGTAATAAAACTTATAAAATAGTGTGTTTTATTAATTATAAATATAGGACCAGAAAAACTCAAAAGAGTTGGCAAATTAAATGGATTAAATAGGTTGTTACCATGCAAAGATAAATTTACCTCGACATCCTCCAAGAAGATATGGATTTCCTATGTAGCCATTCTGGCACCCATAGTTCCACTTCAAGGTGGTATTGATCCGAACAGTAATAGTATCCTTGTCTACCCTACTCGTGCTCCAAGGAGTACAAGAATAGGTCGAGTCGTATTTTGCCATTGAGAATGAAAAGGTTGGTTAAAATTTGCATAATTGATGTAAAAAACATCCCATATCGAATTGGACAAATATAAAATAATTTAGATTTTTGGTTGGTCAAAGATGGAGAACAACAATTAATTCACCAAACATTAAAATACTAATTTCTCACTCCATGTAAATATTAAAGTATTAATTTTTTACTCCAAACAAAAATACAATTTAGTTTGTAATTAAGAAATTTAGATAGAAATTTAGATGAGTTTAATCAAATATTTTTTGTTATTAGCATTAAATGACTTTTGAAACTATGATTTTTTTTAATATTAATTTAATTAGAATGTAATTAATACTAATATTTAATTGGTAGAGCTACAAAATGTGATAAAAATAAATTAAATAAAAAAATTATTAAATTAATAATATTTTATTATTATATAGAGAGTAAATGAATAATCCAATGTGGAGTGGATTAAATTTAAATGAAATAGGTAAATATAAAAAAGTGTAATATTAACTAAATTTTGAAGATAGATTTAGCTAAACCAATAAAAATGCTTAGTCAAAGACTCAAAGGGGACGTAAAATGTTTTTTTTTTTTCTATTTTTAGATATTTTTTAAATTATTATAAATATTTAAAAAAAAAAAACTCACAAATTCATTTAAAAATACTTATTTAATAAATACTTACTTAATCAATGAATAAAAGAAATACCATCAGGAGCCTTCCTCGATAGTTTTCCTTGTTGGGATAAGCATTTCCCTTTATCCAAATTTTTACGAAGGAGAGAATTCTCACGTGTAAATTTCTTTTTTCTTTTTTGAAATATGTTTTTTTTAAAAAATTGCAAAGTCATTAAAAATATATCCTTAAATATTAAATAAAAAAAGGGATTAGAAAAAAAAATAAAAAAGGCACGATCGATACTCTCTTTACGAGGCATTTTCCTTTGAAAAAATCTATTTATAACCCGCCAGGGGAACCGCGGGGGCAACGCGTCCCACGTGGCCTGTTGCAATAGATCACTTTTTCTTTCTCAGTTTTTCTCTCTCTTCATATTTGTTTTTCCCTGACTTCAACGACCCAACTGTAGCTTATTAGTGCTGTTAATGGCGACCCATCGGGTTTGTTCTTTTCATTTCCCTTATTTACATTTACAAGCCATTATTACTAAGCTTTTCTTTTTTGCATTATTTGTTTTTCCGAACTCCCAATATTACTCCTTATGACCATATTGCTAAACTTAAACGATGTAGGAAAAAAAACTCCAAAAAAGATGCCATTACTGAGCTTAGTGAAGTCGTAAGAATTCAGGTCAAGATTAGGCTATAGTTAAGGGTCTAATCACAAACTTTACACTGGGTTGCAATTTTTGTTATGGGTATTTTTCTTAGTTCTTGGTTTTGCTTTTTTAAGTTTAGGAATGATTCATACATTTGCCCTCTTTTCGTATGCTCCTTCAGTTCCAAGACAAAGAAAGCTATTTTCGTTTGCTCCTTCAGACCAAGATCTCGAGGTTTCCATAGAATCGGCTTGCAATGAAAAGTGTTGGTAAAGTTTTTTATCCATTTTTTGCCAGAATATATCATCTTGGTTGCTGGACAATGAACAACAACAACACCATAGCTGCTGCTTCTTCTTCTTTACCAACTTTGAGATCTTGGTCTCTGTCTTCCCTATTTTTTTTTTCCCACTGGACCCATTTTCAGACTTGACCTTTGGATCATTGGTCTGCAATTTTTGTTATGGGTATTCTTTTTTTGTTCTTGGTTTTACTTGTTCTTGTTCTTGTTTTTTTTTTTTTTTCTCGCATAAAATTCTTCTTTTTCTGCATGAAAGATCCAAGAAATTAATCAAAGATCCAACTACTCTCTTTAACAGCCATACCTCCATCAGTACTGATGGTGTCTTTGGGTTTGGAGGAAGAGATCAAGTCGGCTGTAGCAGACCAATGATCCAGTGGCCGTGAAGAAAGACACCACAACGACGACGTGATCTTTGCGTCTGTATCTTTGTCTTTGCTATTTAACATGAATTCTTCCCTCCCGTTTGTGTTGTCTTCTTCTTCTTTGTTTATTTTTTGAGCCCTGCTATACACAGTCGCCTTATACAGGCGCCGTGCAGTCAGGCAGGCCACGTCACATTAAAAAGTATATATATTATTCAAGAGTATTATTTTTACGAAAATGGAGAAATCTGTTTCGATAGATAACAATAAAAAAATATATATGCTACAGTTCGTCGTCTTCAAGCTTCGTAAAAACGTCAGAAAAACCCATTTCAACTTCGCATCTTGTCCCTCCATTTCGTCGTCTTCAAGCTTCGTCAAAAAGCCAGAGAAAGCCATCTCAAAACCCATTTCATATTTCATCTTCAGAAAAGCTCATTTCGACTTTGTATGTTATCTTCAGAGAAACCCATTTTGAGAAAAACTCATGTGGTTTTCGTCTTCACATAAGCCTACAGAGAATCCCATCAAGCTCATTAATTTCGAAACCTGAGAGCTGTGTTCAACTCAATACCCATCAAGCTCCTCCACCCATCAAGCTGCTCAGTGGAATTTGCTACAAAAAGCTGCTGCCATGGCCGAAGGCGTGTTGCTCTAGCTCGAGTGCCAACACCCACTTCCCTAAACCTCGGACCCAAGAGTTCATATTGTCGGAAATTTCGCTCCCGTACCCAAACAACCTGCTATGTCACTTCCGATCACCGGCTGCATCAACGACGTTTACCTCCGAAACTGAGCCAACCCTCCGTTTGAACCTATCGCTGGCAACCACTTCTTCGACCGCAACAGCATGGTTCACGCCGTCACCATTCATGGCCACTCCGCCAGCTACGCGTGTTGCTTCACTGAGACACAAAGATTCACCCAAGAGCAAGAACTCGGCTGTCTGGTCTTCTCAAAGGCTGGTAAGATTTATATATATGCAGACGAAGGGAGGTCTTCATAGGAGGGAGGGGGAGGAAAGGTGGAGACAAAGGGAAGGTTTCGTGGGTCTTCGTAATGGTTGGTCTTGATACGAAGCAATGAGGAGGGACAGAAGGGTTGCCATTTGGGAGAGGAAGGGGGAGAAAACAGAGAGGTCTTCGGAGAAGAAGAAACGATTCGAAACTTGGATAGAAAGATGAAGTCTGAAATGAGGCAAATTTAATAAACTCAAAAACGGTGTTGTTTTTAATTTTCCACATCAGCAGCCGTTTGCAAGCCGCTTGCATGTGCCGCTTGTACTAAGCATTTCTCTTATTTTTTTATGGGCTGACGTGGCATGCCGATTCCCCCACCGTTTCGCGGCTTGGTTGTGAGTAGTAGAATTGTTTTCCTTTCTATGGAATGAAAGTTGGCTGCATAAAGTACTGTCAGAAAAGTCAGTTTTAAAGGTGCTTGTCAAAGAACAGAATATATATATATATATATATATATATATATATATATATATATCAAAATATTTAATGCAAAACTTAATAATAATGAAGGAAGGAAAGTTTAAACTCCAAAATGACTTAAGATATAGTTAATTACAATCATTTCAACACTTAATTCTATCAAATGAAGAATTATAATTATGAAATGTAGGTCTCGTTTGGTTACGCAGTTAAGATGAAATGAGATATTTTATTGAAAGTTAAATAAAATATTGTTATAATATTATTTTTATTTTAAAATTTGAAAAAGTTGAATGATTTATTATATTTTGTGTTGGAATTTAAGAAAGTTATAATGATTATATGAGATGAGATAGTTTAGTTTTATGTAACCAAACCAACCCTTAATTACCACTTAAATAAATATACTTTTATTATGCATACTTATAATTTGCGCTTATCATGTTTGGCCAATATATATAAGATTTTTAAATAAAGAGAATTAGTGGTATGAAGTAAAGTTTTAAATTCTATTCAGGTTGAAAAATTGAAACGGAATATTTCGATATCGATATGTTTTAATATATCGTTTCGATATAGTCTTTATATAGATAAATTAATTATATATAAAAATTATATTCTAAACTTACTGGAATATATATATATATATAACTATAAATATATTTATAGTCTTTACATAAATATATTAATTATAAAAATGTATTTTTTGGTTCTTGTATTATCATTTATAAACGATATATATAGCAGTGTAACTGTACAAAAGTAGATGAAACTTTAATAAATAGAAAATCGGGGGAAAAGTAGATGGAATTTTAGTAAACAATATACAAAAATAGATGGAATTTTAGTAGACGTAAACGATTGTTGTACAACATAGAGTCAGGGTCAGCATTTCATAGCTAAGAAATTGCGCGGAAGGGGAAAAGGGGGATGGGATAAAAAATATCATGAAATGACAGCATGTCCTCACTATTCAAAACTATTGATGAAACTACCACTAATGTTTATTTTGGACCGAAATGCCCTTTTCAGCTGGAATATATGGAATTCGGCTAGAATTGACTGAAACTAGCGGAATTTGATCCAATACGAAACAGTAATCTACACTGTGCTGATTACTGTTCGGAACGAAACAGATTTCAAAACCTTCGTATGGAGACATGATGATCTCCCAACAATATCTCTTATAACTCCATATATATATATATATATATAAAAAGCCCCCGATTACCAATTAATGAGAACCAAGTCCTTAATATATTTGGGTATATTAATTATTTTCTGCCTTTATAATTAATTAGTTGTCACAATAGGTCGTATTAATCCACAGCCAATCGCGACCAACCAACTGAATGTTAGAGCAAATTATCTTTCTTTTTTATTTTTATTATATATATATATATATATATATATATGAAAGACTAATCTCATTACTTTCAAAGTAACAAAGGGAGAATACATGGATGAACAACCTCCAGTTGAATGATCTCGTCAGTGAGGAGTAGAGCATTTTTAGCAAATACATGAGCTACATTGTTTGAACTCCTGGGAACATACATAATTGACCATTGAAGCACCTTTCCTAGTAGTTGTTTTACATCTCTAATCATCAACCTAGCTGAAGTCCACTTCTCCTGATTGCTTTTAACTGCATTGACTACTGATAAAGCATCCCCTTCAAATTGCACTTTTTTCAAACCCAATTTGATACACAACATTCACTACAAGAAATCGCACATTTTTCAGCGCTCAAAATCGTCGAAAATACCCCCAAAATTCGCTGGTAATGATCTATCTCGGCGATTTTTAAATCGCCGCATTATCGACGATTTTAAAGTGACGATTCTGAGATTTTTCAGCGAAAAAAAAAATCGTCGGTAAAAAGCGTATTTGCGGCGATTATTACTCGCCGCAAAAAGCAAAATAAAACGTAGCAAAAGGGGATTCAGGTTCGCACGAAAATCGCCGAGAATACTAAAAGCAACGAAAAAAATCGTCGCAAATAATCCATTACTCGCCGTTATAAGTCCGTTACATTCTCAGCGATTTTTTGCAATCGTCCATATAAGATTTTTCGTACGAATAATTGTCGCCACAAATAAACAATTACTCGCCGCGATAAGTCGATTTATTATCAGCGATTTTTTTATAATCGTCCATGTAGCTTTTTTATGACGAATAATTATCGCCACAAATATATATGTTTTCGCCGGAACTATCTTAATATTTGCAACGATATTATTCATTTCGCCGGGAAAGAGATTATTATCAACGTCTTTTACTCGCTGAAAATGAAATAGAAATCGCCGCAAAAAAGTATTATCGACGATTTTAGGTCCTCGCCTATAAAAAGATACATGTCTATCATCTGTATTTGCGGCGCGTTAGAATCGCCGGAAAGAGGGTTTATAATCGTTTATTTACATTGTTTCGGCGACTCATGTTCGCCGCAAATTGTGTATTTTTGTTTTTTTTTTTTTTTTGTGTTTCCTTGCGCCCAGACGTTCCTTAGGCCACATTTCCGCCCTTCCTCTACCATTATATTTCTAATTTACACAATATTTATCTTATTATTTCAGGTAATTAACTAAACAATATTACTTAACATCTTCTAATTTTTTAGAATATTATTTGAGTAAATGACCTGAAATAATAAGATAAGTATTAAGAGCATAAAATAAACTGCACTTAATGTACACAGAAAATTAATATCATCTCATTAAATATCATCTCTTAATGTACTATGCTATATAAAAACTGTGAAGTGTTAAGAGTGTTTATCCAATAGTGAAACATACCTATATTAAATACTTAGAAATAGGAAAACGTAAAAGAAAAAGATTGAAGTTTCATTAAAAAGATTGAACTTTCCATCTAATTTAATAAATTAATGACATTTAGTTCATCCATTGAGGTGGGGAATTCACATTAATGTAGTTATGGGGTAGACCAATTGGAATCCAAAACTTACACTTTAACCCCTAAATATCTGATAATACATCATTCAAATAGATAGTAGTGCTACTCCACTTTTATATAAATTATCTAGTCAAATATATAAAATCTGCACCTGGGCATGAGGGGTACTGGGCAGAACAATAAAACAGATCACACACATTGCATCAATGCCCTCATACTTGTGGGATATTTGATGCTTCCATCTGACAAACTCCAATCTGACAGTTAAAGATAAATTGGATCAGTACATACCATTAGATTAGTTATAAAGGAGAGTGTCAAGTGAAGGGAGATGCATTTATATGTTCATCAAGTGATCACTGGCCAACCATTGCAGGTAATAATCGTTGGTTGAAAAGTAAAAAAGTTAAATATGAAACAACCAATTAATATCATATATATATATATATGTACTGGGTTTTTTTAAACCCAAAAATTCAACCAGTACAAGCAAGGTTTATGCTTGAATACTCCAGATTCTATCACCCTACAGCAGCACAGAAACACTTTCAAGTAACCATAAAATATTATGATGCATATATATAGTAGCTACTTCTGGAAATGGTGCTATTTATCATTCCAATCAATAAACTTGATAATCAGACTTATTATAAGAGTGCTGCAGAGGAATCAAATCAATTTATAAAGAGGCTACTAGATAATATCATATTGCTGACCAGAAAATGATATAATAATAATTGGTTGCTTTGCTACAAAGTTGTTAAAAGTCACATGAACAGATTGGAAAATTTAAGGAACCAGACAAACCTTTGGTGTGCCTCGTTTATTGCTATCTGGTCAGCAATAAAGTGAACTTCTATAGAGTTCTGCTGCAAAGATCAAGTCATTATGTCAGCCCCGGGAGTGCATAGCAAAATATTATTGTGATCATGCGTGGAGAGTACCATTGGAGAAAATACTCTGTAGGAATGAATATAAAGAGAAATATGTTATAACAACCAAGTCACAAATAATATTTGCGGCGATTTGGGGCGCCAGGAACAGCTCTGTTTCTTGTAGTGGATCAAGAGGTACAGATGAAGCAAACTAATTAGCTAGCTAGCTAAGCCCATGGTCCATGCAGCATGAAGGGTAGGGTCCATGCAATGTACGTACTGCATTGACCCTACCCATTAATTTCTATCATGCCATGCATATATACATACATACATACATACATACATATATATATGACTTACAACCGATCGATCGAGATCCGACGTTGTTAATAACACGTACGTATGTACATTTAATTGCTAAAATGCTGCCAATTAATTTTACGTTTTCTTCTCCAGCTAGCACTATTTGTGACACTAGCTAGCTACGATTTTGCATCTCCAAAATCGTACATGACTTACACTGTGCATACATCGTTTTCATGTCTTCGTTAATAATATTATGTCATCATCAACTAGTCCATATGTATAGGAGGAGTCCCTTTCTCTCTAGCTAGCATAATATTCTTGCAATAGTAAGTGACTCATCGTTTTTAATTATATACTACTCCAATTACTAATGATGGGATTTGAATCTCCCATAATTATTAATTATACTTTTCAAATTAATTATCCCAAAGAAGGAATGCATAGCCCCAAATGACGATCCCTGTCCTTACAAATTAAGTATCACCATACAAGTTCATGTGTTAATGTTATAAAAAAAATCAGTCAGTCCAACAGAACATCATGAGCATTATATATATATATATATATATATATATATATCATAACTCTTCTATTTTTTTAGCATCTGCAATCTGCTTCCTAAGATCTATTGAACTACTGCAGAAAATACAAGATTTCAATTATATAAGTTCTCATTCTCACCAAACTTTGCTTAGAATAATTGGTAATTTTTAAAAGTACCCATCAACATCGTAGGATATAAATGAGGAGAATGAGTATATTGTATATAGTCAAAAAATAATGATAACATGAGAGGTTAAGAGGTGATATTGAACTTGGAGATCACCCCTGTTGGTTTATCCACAGTACTTGGCAATGTAATTAATTCAGATTATGGCAATAATACACTTCAGCAAGAGTTTGTTAACCTATAAGGGTAATTATACTCATTCCAGGTCAGATTCTAGTAATTTAGTGTTAAGATAATGGTTAACAGTTCAAGTTGTTAGGCATTTTTTTACTTCTTTGCATTAATTATATAATGAATATGCTGCAACAGATTTTTCAAAACACATCTATGCATATGACATTGGGAGCAATATTTACATACCATCTGCATCCTAAGACTTCAATTAATGCATGGTTGCCGGGTGATCAAAACAGAACAAGGTGGCTGTCATGGAGCTGATTCCACACATATATATTATCTTTGATCTTTGCGTGAAATCAGCTTTGGCATTAGACCTTTACGTACTGGTAAATCACGTGAACCTTGGCCGACTCATGGTTATAAACCAATTGATTAACTTGAACCACTTGATCATGATTAGGTATGGAAAATTACAAATACCAAATTCCATACTAGCCTCCTAGGTTAAATAATTACGTCTCTAAGATACTTAATTACCATTTCAGTACATTATTTCATTCAACATGCATGAATTGATTCGACCGTTGAACCAACTTTCATTCCAATCAACGAGTTTTTAAAATCAGCAAAAAGTGCCCAAGTATTCAAATAACTCACCTGCAAACTGACCATGACATCAAATGAATTGTGCAGCTGTCTCATTGCCAATGTAAGTGGAGATGCCAAAATACATACAATTTGAATATCAGCTTTTTCCCTGAAATTAACAGAATCAAAATTACATGGATGCCTGCATGAACTAGCAACACACTGGGTTTCATCCATAGAATTTAAAAGAACAATTGTTTGGTCCCATCTCCAAAACAATTGTTGTTGTGGACATGTAAAATGAAAAACCCTAAATACAAAAAAAAAACTGCATTGTGTTCAAAGAAAGCCATTTGTAGGAGGCAACACTTTCATGTGATTATCATACCTGCTTCACAAAACTCAGTTTACTTTGGGGTTCATCTGTATGCCGATTTTATCAAAACTGTCCCTATTGCCATCCATAGACTTCCTCATGTGATCTGGCATAGTATCTGCAGAAGAAGAACATATAAGGTGGTTATAGTGTAGCTAGAGGGATACATTATTTACTAATTAAACACCCGCAATAACATTGAATGCAATAGAGAAAATATAAATATAGGAGGAATCAATTGAAAACATAACTTCTTTAGAACCTTCATCTCTTTCACTGACAATAATCCTGAACTAAAATGTCTTGAACATCATGCTGCCATTCTTCTAAGCTCACGTAGTTGTCATGTCCTTGCCCAACACCCTCTAGATAATTGGAACAACTCATCAGGATATAACCAAACTTCCACACAGAACAAGAGCCCAAAAATTCCCTCACCTGCCCAATGACTCCCACGATGCAAAAGTAGACAACCTTCCTCTACACTAGGCTTGGATATATATAATATATATAGTGAATATATATATGTTTATATATATATATATATATATTAGCCACCCACCATCTCCCACCACCAAAAAGTGCCCAAAATACACAAAAAGCCCTTCCCATGATTATGTATGGTAGTTCACTGAGTCTCTCCACGAGACTGGAGAGACTCAGTGTAAGACGGCATATGTTGGAAGAATTCCCTCAACATCTTATCATATTCATTTTGCCGCTCACGAAGCACGCGCATTTCATTATTCATTGCATCAAGCTGCGTCTTATAGCTGTCGGCATCTTTCCTGTACTGTTCAGCATCTTCCTTGTACTGTTCGGCATCTTTTTTGTACTGGTCGACATCTTTCTTCTGTTTTTCAAGTAAGGCAAGGTACTCTTTTTCTCGTTCACGGTCTCGTTGTCTTGTCGACTCCGGGATGACCATCTCCCCTAGCCCCCGGGCATATCCAGGTCTATGCCCAAGTACCTCCCTAAACACACTCGCAGCTGCCTCATCCGTGCGCCGTTCAGGCTCTAGATCATCCAGTTTGCCAACCATCTCCTTCTGCAAGTGGAAGATTTACAAGAATTATGTTAAGTCTTGTAATGCCTCATGAATTTATCACTAAGTAATATAAAGTAATTAAACCATCATTTTGTGGTTCAAATAGCCTAACATAAAGATCATACTCACATAGGTGTCTTCAGTTGCTGAGGTGACAAATTTACCGTTCTTCTTCGACCAGTGAGTTTCCTTATAAAACTCCACCAAAGTTGCATTCGTCGCCCGCTACAAGTTTGTGGAATTTGTATAGTTAGCTATGACCAATCAAACACATGATTCTACTTAGTTACGTATAAATTAGTTGAATGACTAATTACCTTCTCCTCCAATACCCTAACAAAAGATTTGCGGCCTGTTGTGTGGTAAGATAGAAGCTTCTTTCTATTCTCCTTATTTTGTCTTGAGATTTTTTGCCATTAAAACCTAATGTCAGCTACCACAAACTGCATAATAAAATAGGAAAATCCTGACTTATTAAATTGCACATCGTCCTTTTTTGTTTTGAATAACCAATATATATACCTTGAAGTCTTCGCTTCCCCACCTTGCACACAACTTATCCCAGACGATGGGGTCGACCATGCTATTCCCAGCGGCCAATGCTTCTGCATGACTTGGATATGATAAATATTTTTTGTGTAACTCGTGATGGAATGCATTGAACCGCTTACGCAGCTGCTTTAAAACTGTCAGTCTATGATTTGCCAAATCCCAATCCAACACGAAGTCACCCTACAGGAATGAAAAGCACGTTAAAATCACCGATTATTCTACGCCCACTTCCTTACCCGTAATGCAGAAATAACAGCTATCTTACCAAAACACGTTCAATCAACTCGTCCTTTTGAGCCTGCGGCACATCAGTCCATCTAGCATAACTCATGTCACAGTGTTGTTTAACTATGTGCGTTACCCGTGCCGTGAACATGGATGCATTTTGACAACACGGTGTCGTCTCGCCGTCATTAATCTTCAGAAGCACTTTTCCGTGCTTTCTCAACTTCTCGAACTCGGTGCACTTATCAGGCCCATGCCTACGCTTGGGTTGTTCCTGGGTAGCTGTAGGCACCGTGGGGGCGGCTGCATCTATATTTCAAGATGGGAAAGCCATGATTATTATCGTAGGTTATATTTCATCTTTGGTGTTTACTCATATATGGTTCAACCATTAATAATTACATAAAAAACTAGCAAATGATGACCATACCGATATATTCTCCGTTTGGTCCCGATTCTCTTACGGGTGAGGATTCTCTATTGGTTTCGGGTGGGGGCTGAGGAATAGGAGATGGAGGCTCCCATGGTTGACTAGGAGGCTGGGTTGAGTCATCCGAGACTGATTGATCCGCGTCCGAAGGGCTATGGTATGAACTGATATGAACTCCTCGTGGTCGACGAGCTCTACATGAGTATGGGACAAATCTCCTGGCACATCTACCTCGTCCAACACCTTTTCCTCGAGAACTTTCTCCATTTATATGACCTGCATTTTTACGTTTGTAGATATTTGATATTAAATGTATTTCCAATCCATTTAATAAATCATATGATCGCTATTAAGGCAAACGTGACTCTAATTACCCATTTCTTATACGACTAATATCTACAAACCCTATAATGCTGGATACTTTATTTGGCACCTACACATATATAGCAATCTCTTCAATGTTCACTATATGATTGAGAGATTATATATAATTGGTAGATTCTTTGTCTATTGCCACAGAGGATGCAATGAACTATCATGCAAGAAAAAGTGCAAGAACATACTATTGTAGATAGCACGTTGAGTCAAGTGGAGTACCTTGAACATTGATGCTCCTCATTTCTTGCAAACTGAAGATGAGAATGGTCAAACTTTGCTACCCCACTTAATTTTCCCCCAACTTTGCTACCCCTAGTGGTACGTACTTGCCTGTGGAGAACAAGAGAAAATGGAGAAAGCAACTACTAACCGGAGTCGTCATGAAGATCGTTGTGGAGTGATGAAGGTTGAGGTGAATAGTTGATTGTGTTTATGGCAGTAGTAAAGTGCTGTAGAAAATGACAGCATCAGGGAATTAATGAATGCTTATATGAACTGCACTTGTGAACACAGTACTTGAGCGAAATTAGGGAGGTTGTGGAAAGGAATTTCAAAGATCTCGACCTAAATGCTTTATCAATGATAGGTTGTTTAATGACTATCGCCGCAAGTTAAATTACATTGTAAGTAGAAAATTACAATGTTCTACTTACATATGGGATACAGCAACAGGATTGAAACATGGAAATTATTAATTAAAATTATCTTCGTAATATTTAAGAGAATTCGCTGGGTTGGGATGTAGATGAAAAGTACACTACAGATGGATAAGAAAGTGTAAAGAGGGTGCTATTCGGTGTGAATAACTCACCGATGGATTTAGCACAAGGAAGTGATCATGCATATTATTATTATTATTATTAATATATATTATTATAAATTTTTTATCTGTGCTACTCGACAAACCCATAACTTGTTTAACAATCTTGTAACCTAACATGATCATCATGAACTAGTAGATATGCAACGAACTCAACATGGCATATGATTTGATAGATACATAATGATAACCTCCAGGAATAATACGGAAAACTTAGAAAGATAACGCAATCAAACTCCTACATGTTAGCTACAAGTTGTTGCGATGTAAATTATTCAAAATTAACTATATAAAATAACAAAATAATGAATATTAGAAAAAGAAAGAAAAATACACACATCATGAAGTGAAAGAGATCATCATATATGTACTGTTTAGTGCGTGCATGTTTACCATTAATTCTAGAATAATGACTTATTGCGGCAATTTTATTATCGGCAAACCAAAAATAGCCACAATAGGCCCATTTACTTATAGTGGTAGGGTATCTAATATACAGCTTGGAGGTCAGATCGGGGTTTCTTCCGCTCGAGGTAAACTTTAATATTTCAAAACATTGATCGATCATAGCCAATTTCCGCCCATTTTCAGAGAAAATCAGAACAACAAAGCATACATATCAGGGTAAAGGCAGATCACATGCATGCATGGAATACAAACTGAAAAAAATAAACTCAAATACATATATATATTTTATTTTTTTCAGTGCATGCAGAAGATCAAGAATACAAACTCAAAAAATTAAACTTAATAATCTATGACGGTGATTCATTTACTGATCTTAGGAAGAAGTTAGAACGGGTGAAGTTTGAAGGAAATTAATGCTTATAATTAATTATCCTGGAGAGACTCAATAAGCTGCAGTTTTTCCCCTAATATTTTGATTTCCTCTGATCTATTATCTTCGTAAGAAAGTTTAATTGTTAGATGGGTATGTATATACGCACGTGGTGCTGAAGTTAATAATAAAATATGGAGTAATGTCGTCTTCTTCTGCATGCAAAGGGAAACACAAACCATACACGTGGCATGGGGAAGTATAGGAAGTCCGAGTTTTAGATGTATTGGGTAGAAATTTAACGTCGCAAGCAATTCAGTTGTTTAGCTGACACTACAACCTTGATTTTTCTAATGATTAATCACACTATATATTAAGGTGACATCACGGCCGATTCCTTTTTTATTTGAGAAGATAGTCCAGGGGACAAGGAACCTTGGTTGAAGAAGCAATCTTAATTGTCTCTATGTGTTTGTGTTTGTGAAATCTGTCAGTAGCTTTTGTGCATAATTAGGAGGTGTTTTGAGGTTTTAAATTAAATTAAATTAATTTAATTTCTTCCCATACTATCTCTAAGCTTAAGTTGGAAATTAATATTTTAAGATTGATCATTAAGTACTTGTGCCGACAGCAAAATATTTAGAAGAGGAGGGAAGATGGGGATTGGTTTGTTACTTGATTAATTTGACTCTATGCCCATTGATGTGATGCTTCAATATGATCAGCTTTATTTACAAGTTTGAAAGAACTATATTATAACATGATCTGAGCTTAAAAATAAGGCACATGAGATTATAACCTTCTTTACTGATCATTTTGATCAGTTCATATCTGCATGCGTACATACATACATATTATATAGGAATATATATTCTGTATATATATATATATATATATTTATATATTTGAATGCAGATTACACAATCTTAATTTATAGAATATATATCCATATGTACATATTTCAAATAATATATAGGACTGCAAATGAATTGTAAGACGAAATTAAGTATTCACATCATGTATGTATACGTGCAAATTAACCTGTGAATATATAAAGCCAGGTAGCTTGAATTAGTTCGTGAACAAACTCACAATCAATATCAGTGATGGAAACTACTATATAAATATATATATATATATATATATATATATATATATCTAATATCTAAACACAGGACAAAGAAGAAGGGACGAAGGCATCAACGAATGCCATTGACAAAATCTCCTCATTAAAGAAGATTTTCTTGGGGTGTCTAACGGCCGGCCTGGTGGAATCTAGGGCGTTTGCTGCACCAACTTCCTGTCTAACCATCACCCTCAATGATCAAATTAATGGGTCACATCTTTTCATGTCCCTATCTCAGTAAGTTTTGTGATAAAGCCAAAGTTCTATGATTAAATGCCATGGTATCACATTTCGCATGATCGATCAATATATATAATTGCTTGCACCCATGCATATTAATTGGTTGGCAAACTTTAACTTAGCATGAGTTAGCTAGGTAAGCTAGCTATATATACTATGCATAGAGCTGGAGTATATATATATATATATTATATACAATAAATTCATGAATATTATATATAATAAATATTGCTGTTTTCTGATATATATAACATTTGTTGTTAAAATTTTTAACCTAAGACAAATCTTTGTTGTTGAAATGACTGTTAAATTTTTAATAGTGATGAAATCAGCTGATTTGTTGTTGTGTATCTTTGGGTTTACTAGAAGACCAATTTCTATTAGTTCATGAATAAACACAAAAAAAACTGGAGTTTGATATCAGATGCAACTGCCAAAATAAGCAATATAAGTTAAATCATACTTGAGATGAGGGGAAAACACTGCATGAAAAGGTCCTCGGTGTTGATAGTCTTGATCAGAACTTTATCTTCCTTTAATATTTGGATTACCATCGTCCGCATAAGATTTTTAACCAAATATTATGGCAGTTAAAAGGTTGCAAGGCAAAGTATTGTGTTTTATTTGGGAAATATTATGATTATGCTGGCGAGTCCTTCTTTCACAATATATATATGTGTGTGTGTGTGTGTGTGTGTGTGTGTGTGTGTATGTGTGTGTGTGTGTGTAAGCGCTTGCGTGTGTATGTACAAGCAAATAATGTCATTTTCTGATTTTTCCATTTTTTTTTTTGTTTGTACATGCCTTGGTATTGGTAGGGTGTTTAGCTAATTGGAATGCAATGAATAAGCTCTCTCTCTCTCTGCCTTACAATGTTTGTTTCTTCCACTACAAATAAACTACTATTAATTACAGCTAGCAGAGACCAAGGAGAGGCCTGGAGGTGCAAGGAAGGGGGAGAGGCTTGGGAGAATGATTTTACACCAGCAGAGAAAGGTGGAGATTCCGAGAGTGAAAATAGCTGGTTTCCTTGTTTGGGATTTCAGTACGTATTAATCATCCTATCAAAAAATTAAGACAGTACAAAGCCAAAATTTCAAATTCATTCACTGTGACAGTGAAATGTGATTTTAGCACCTGTTTTTTCAGGTTTCCTTCTCTGTCGTTGCACCCACAAAAGAAGGAATGGATTACAGGACCTCTTCTCTTGACTATCTTTTTCATGCTACAATCATTTTCCTCTCTCAATAATATATATATATATATATATATATATATATATATATACACACACACACACATGTATATATATATAATATATGTACCCAGGCAGGGCAGCTAGGGTTTCCTTTTAAGTTTTCTGGTTTCTTTGGATATGTAGTTTTTTGCCATCTTAAACATTTTGGGGGAGGATATCTCAAGAAAGGTAAGTATCGTTCTTACGTTATCCATATATATGAATTAGCTTGTTCAAGTATATATATATATATATATATATATATATATGTTGTACGAGATCAAGGATGACAAACTCTTTGAAAGCAGTTTCATACCAACACTGATCTAGCTAGCTTTTAGTTCTACATATATATATGCTATATATATATGCTACACTGAAAACAAGTCAATCTACGACGTCATGGTGCAGTCATATATGTATATAAAAAACGATTCCAGAACGTCAATCGTGGGTGCAAATGCAATCATTCATGCATGGTTTCAAACGATGAAAGTTGAGTTACATTCAATCTTTTGACATTAATGAATCATTATTGAAATACATCCACTAATATTGTCAAAGATACAATACATGGATAGGGCCATTATCCAATTAGTGTTACTGCAGTCTCCAAACTTTAAAGTGAGACATTGGGGGAAAAAAATATGTGAATTAGCCAAAGGATATTAATCTGATGCAACCACAAGTGGTCCATGTACTTGGTAGGTATACTCATATGATTAATATATGGAAATTGATCAACAATTCATCATCCATCATCCCTCCTGCATGATAATTTTAAACCATAATTGCATGCAGGCATGAGATGCGAATGCTGGAATATTAGGTATAAATACAAAAAAATTTAGTTTAATTTCCCCTGCCCGTAACTCAAAACCACTCCAATTTCAGTTTTCAACTATGGCTGTCTTTTTAGAGGAACCAAATAACAGAGCCCAAATTTAGTTTTCTATGAACAAGATTAATTTAACATCCAAGCATTCTGGAGTTTGCCAGAGTCGAAGAAAGCCAAAAAAGAAGTTAATATTCAAGGGAAACACCTCCTATCGCTTACGGGATTGTCCAATGTGTGTGCTTCTCAAAACATAAGCATAAATATTATAGCAAAACACCAGTGTTTCTAAATGCCCTAAACGGTTTCACCAAGAACCATAAAGAGATACTAACAGAGTAATTTACCTTGGGAAATCGTGGTTCAACCAAGTGGATCAGGAGACGAAGGGCTGGAAAATCGACTCCGACCCACTACTCCAGGAAACGGGCCGACGATGATGAAGAACAAAGCCTTCGGGTGTCGAAAAACCGAAACTTTTTTCACATTTTATGGCCGAGGCAAACGCGATTGAAGACTCCGATTATTGGGGTTTCGGTGGGGGGGAGCAGAGTAACCCGCTACTCGCGCGGAGAACCACTGGGCTGGAGCAGCTGGAGGTGATTTTAGTGGTTTCAATCGGTGGAAGGGAAGTGCCGAAAATTTCTGTGCTTCGGTTTTGGTTACTGTACAGCTAGAGAGAAATGAAGAAGAAGAAGTTAGGGACGAAGGGGTTTCGGGATCGATTTGGGGGGAAATAATCTTTCTCATGTGGTTTTGGCGCGGGCTCGATTAAAATCACATTTGCAGCGAACTTGTCTGCTGGCATAAGATATGGACTTTTTGCAGCGATTTATTTCGCCTCTAGCATCATAATCTCGCTGCAACTGATATAATTTATTTTGCAGCGAAAAAAATCGCCGCAATTAAGTGATAAAATCGCCACAATAGGTGAATGGAAAAGCCCGCGCGTTTTCAGCTGCGTCGACCAAGGAATCGCCGTAAATAATGACTTATTGCGGCAATTTTATTGCCGACAGACCAAAAATCGCCGCAATAAGCCTATTTCCTTGTAGTGATTGTGGCTTTAAGGATAGCAAGTGTATCACCCAACTGAGGATTTGGATAAAACTCATAGCTAATCTTAGTGTAGCAATTACCATGCCTTCCCAGTTTCTGACTATGACTCCTATTCCAACCTTGTAATGGATTTTGTCGATGGAAGCTTCCCAATTAATCTTGTATGTATCCTGTGGAGGGGCTGTCCATTGGTGAGCAATGCTAAGTTCATTCCTTGGTAGGCCTTTGACCAGCTGATGAGAGGATTTGAATTTAGCAAGTGTTTGGTGAGCTTGTGAGGCCAGAGTGAGGGGAGCTATAAAAACCTCTTCAAAGACATAGATATTCCTTCTCTTCCACAGATGGTGGACTATAATTGCAATTTCTTCTAACTTCTCAATTTGCAAGGATGAAGAAAGTTTCCTCAAGAGTTCCAAGAAGGATATTTTCTCAATAGAGCATTTTTGTAGTCTTCTCGAGCATGAGCTGACCTGCAATTCCATAGGATATGAGCAACAGATTCTGGCTCCACACAACAAATAGGGCAGTTAGGAAACTGTACTACTTTTTGTTTAAATAAGTTCAGTTTGGTAGGAAGAGCCTCATGACTAGCATTCCAGAGGAATACTTTAACATCATTGGGGACCTTAAGCTTCCATACTTATGACTAGAAGTCATCTAGGGCAGTACTACTCGAGGATTGGCCTTTAGTGCTTTCCATAAGTTCCACTTGAAGGTGATAGGCACTTCTAACTGAAAATTTTCCATCAACAATGCATCTCCATGCCAGCTTATCTGAATTCTTGATTAAACTAGGAGGTAGTCTACTAATGAGCTCACAATCAAACTCAGAGAAAAGGTCCTTTCATAAAGGGATGTTCCAATGTTGTGAATCATTGTTAATCAGTTCTCTAACAAGAGCATCTTCTTCTAATATCCTCACTGGAGTTTGGATTTTGAATGAGGATGGCTTGGAAGAGGTCTGGGATGTTCTTTCAAGCTTGTCGGTTCATCTTCCACGACCTCGACTTTAGAAGTTAACAATCTCACTAAAAATTTAGATGTAGCACTCTAAGAAATTAAGCAGATGAAGTCGAGACAGCAGGAGTGGAGTCTCTCTTATTGCAAAAGTCTGATTTAGTGACGCGTTTGCAGGAGTGACAAAGAGATTAGGAGGAGAGAATACGCATTGAAGTCCAAGAGTAAATATTGAGAGAGATGATGGTCCAGATGGAACGTGTTATGTCACTTCAGCATGATCGTAGTGGGCGAGGAAAGAAGAATAAATAATCAATATATCATTATCATTATTAGAAACTTTTATTGTCTATTTTTGTAACTCTATAAGACATTATTAGTTGTTATATTTATGGTGTAATATGAAATAATTTGTATGCTTTTTAATTTTATGAAATTACTATTTTTTATCAGAATGTTCACATGTAAAGAACAAACGTTTGAACATGGCTTCACGTTCGAACCAACGTTTGAACAAAATACCATCGAATCCCAACAAAACGTTCGAACGTAAGACACTACGTTTGAACGTTTTAACACACAAACGATCTAAACGTTCGAATGATTAGAATAGATATGTGCAAACAACAACCCAACATCCAAACGTTAAAAATTTTACGTTCAAACACTTTTTCCATTAACATCCGAATGCTACATCCAAACTTCTCCAAGAAAATGTTCGAACGCAAATATCATTCGTGCGAAGCAAAAACAACGGACGTCTAATTTTTTAATACTGAACGTTAATCGGTAGGGTTAACTTTCAAACGTTAGTTTTTACGTGCAAACATTACTTTCTATGATGGATTTTAACTGTCACAAAAAAATATCTCGTTCGAATGTTACATCTCATGGAAGACTTCCAACCGTCACAAAAAAAAAACTTTTCATGACAGTTGAATAGTAAACCATCACAAAAACTTTTTGTGACGCCTTTTAGTTGACAGTCATGGTGATGGTCTCAAACCGTCACAAAAAAAAGTATTTGTGAAGATTTACTAGTTTTTTTTTTTTTTTTTACGGTTTTGTCTGTCACAAAAGTCAAAATCTGTTGTAGTGTGGCCGAGTCCAAGAATACAGTAGAAAAGCCCACGAAGGAAGTTTTGGGTGTCAATACGGTGTGTAGATGCTCATAGATGAAATAAATAATAAATTTAGTGCATAACATGCAATTAAAGAGAAAGACATGCACAGAGATTTACGTTGTTCAGTGTAAAAGTCTACGTCCACAGGTCTTTTGGGGGTGAAATCCAATATGCTTGATCATTGTACATTCTCTCATGACTTCACCTATCTCTCAATACAACAGATGAAATTAGAGTTTGATGGGAATTGACAATATTTGATGCCTCCTTTGAGAGAGAGGATCCAAGGGATCTTTGTGCATAGTGAAGTTTGCAAAATTTGAGGATATTCCTTCCATTTATAGAAGTCTATTTTCTTCTTTGGAGTAATTGAATCATACAAATTGGCTTATGATGCTCTTCTATTATACGTATCTAATTAAACTTGCAGTATCTCCTTTTGGTAATAGACTCCCAGTTCGTTTTATCCCCAACAAGAACAATTTTTTAGTAGTCTCGAAACATGCCACGAAGTCTTTCATGGGGAAGAACTAAACAAAGAATGGAGTTGGGGGTAGAGAAAAAGGAATGAAGACAAACTAATTGAGAAAATTAACTAAATTGTATTGTAGCGTATTTTCTTTACATCAAAGTGAGCTGATCTATTTATAGAAGAGCCAACTGAGATAGACATAACAGAATTAGAATAGGTGAAATACTAGTATTTCATATGGCGTGCAACTTCTGGTTTTAGTATGAAGAGTATGTTTGTTTTGTTGCTAGCATAATTAAAGGACATAAAAAAGATACAGTTTTTATTTTCTTTTTTGCTTTATTGTAAATTCTGAACCTGTAGTGTGGAAAACCAGAAGGCAGTCAAGAGCTGCGCGCTCAGAGGAGTTGAGACCATAAAATGTATATATATGTTTGGATGCTTCATTCTACGATAATATCATTTACAATTAATCCATGTTCAATGATAAATTCATGGCATTATCTTCAAGATATATATATATATATATATATATATATATATATATATATATATATATATATATATATTCAACCAAAAGACCAAATTATTTAGCCCACAAGATGAGATTGAGCAATACTGCTTCTAAGAAGTTTTTTATTCGCCTTAATATTTAAGATGATAATAATGGTACTTCAGTGTCTAAATACGAGGTTATTAACAGATGATAATGGAAATCATGCACAACAATTCCTCCGTGATCAAGGCTGAGCACCATTACTGGCGTTAACTCTGTTTCTACTTGCCTATTTTGTTTCTGGTAATATTCTGTACAGCAAAGCAACATTAATATGTTCTTTCCTTTTATGTTAGCATTAGCTGTGTATATATATTCATCACGTATGCAATACAATGTGTGACAGTTTTTACAATACACACAACTGTGTTCAATATTCTTATAGTTATGCCGCTCATGTCCATACCTACAATTGTTGATGTAGAAACTTGAACATTTCATTCTTGAGCACAACCTCTTCAAATTTTTGGTATTGAATATTAGAGGCTTTTTGCGATATGTGTACTGCCTCAACTCGATCTTTTGAGACCTCTTTCATCATACGTAGGTCGTTTCTTTCCTTTAAAGTACTCTAGTTGGAGCCCATTTTTTAATCTAAACGTTATTTTCCAAATCTCTCTCCTTCTCTTACATGTTATTTTATTCTATATTTTACCAATATTTGAGGACATAAATTTGTCTCTTCTAAATTTATTTTGTGTAGTAATGTCTCTCAAAATATTTATTTATTTTTAACGAGTACCATAATTTTTCTGGGAAGTGAAAAGCAAGTGAAACCAAGTTAAATGAGCGAAGGTCAAACGAACTGGTAAAAGTAAGATGACGCGTACCTATAATGAGATTTGCTGAGACCTTGGAGTTTGGATACTGTCAAGAACTTGATACAGACCCAATTGGGAACTTGATGAAACTAGAAAAGGAAGAAAATAGAGGAGAGGAAATGAATCTGTGTAATCGACTGAATTACATTGAATGAATAATACGTAAGTGTTCAATTGTATTTATACTAAGATATCAACTTAATAACTAAATTAACAGAAATAACAGAAATTATATCTTCTTCTGATCTTCTTTGACTTTTTCTTCTTTTGACTTTAAATTCCATATTCTCAATGTGTGAAGCTATACTCCAACACCCCTCCCCCCTAAAGATGAACATGTATATTAAGAATGTTCATCTTACGAAGTGTATGATGAAAGAGGGAACTAATAGGCTTTGTGAATATGTCTGCCGATTGCAATCTTGATGGAATGTAAAAAAGCTTGATAATGTTCTCCTATCGCTTCTCTCGAACAAGATGACAATCAATTGGAATATGTTTGTCTTCTCATGTTGGACTGGATTTGTGGCAATAGATAAGGCTGACTTGCTATCAGTGTAGAGTGATTTTGGCTGATGATGGTTGATGTGTAGATCTTGTAAAACATAAAGTAACCATTGAATTTCACAAGTGGTTACAGCAAGTACTCGATATTCTACTTCTGTAGAAGATCTACTGATAGTAGCTTGCTTTTTAAACTTCCATGAAACCAATGACTTGCCCAAAAAGATTGCAAAACCTGTAAGGCTTCTTCAAGTGTCAATGCAGCCTGCCCAATCACTATCTGAGAAAGCTTTAAGCTATAAGTCTGATGTGGAAGAAAAACATAGACCTTGTCTTGGTGTAGCCTTCAAGTATCTGAGTACTCTAACTACTGCTTGATAATGACTAACAACAGGTTTAGCAAGAAACTGACTTAAAACTTGAACATAATAGGCTAAATCTGGTCTTGTGATCGTCAAGTAGAGTAGTCTTCCAACAAGTCTTCTGTAAGCTGATGGATCCTCATAAGAATTAGAATAAGTTGCAGTTAGCTTAAGATTAGACTCCATTGGAAAAGCAACAGGTTTTGAACCGATAACACCAGTGTCTTGAAGTATGTCTAACGCATACTTTCTTTGGCATAGTGAAATGCCAGTTTTTGACCTTGCTAATTCCAAACCAGGGAAGTACTTGAGCTGCCCCAAATCTTTTTTTTTTTTTTTTGATAAGGAGAATCACATTAATAAAAGAGTTTTATAGACGATTATCAAGCCAAATGGCTTGAGAAATAAAATCTGGGAAACTAGAATACCACATCTCAATAGACTCAACAATCCAAGCATGTTGGGCTAAGTCATGAGCAGCTTCATTACCCACCCTACTTACATGTTGAATCTTTGATGGTAAACTTGTCATGCAGAAAATCTTTTAGTAGTTGAATTTCTAATAAACTGTCATTGGCTAGTAATACATCATCTACATATACTAGTAGTGCCATAAAAGAAGTTGTAGATTTCTTAATGAACAATGAACAGTCAGAGTTTCCTTGAATAAATCCATAACTGATGAGAGCAGTAGACAACTTCATAAACCACTGTCTAGAAGCCTGCTTTATCCCATAAAGACTTTTGAGAAGTCTACAAACTTTATTACCCTCTTTGACAATCAATCCAGGAGGTAACTCCATATACACCTCCTCATGCAAGTCACTATGTAAAAATGCATTATTTACATCTAGTTGGTGAATGTGCCAGTTTTTAATTGCAACCACAACAAGTAATATTCTAATAGATGTAATCTTAGCCATAGGAGAAAAAGTATCAAAGAAATCTAATCCCTCTTACTGAGTATAGCCTTTTGCCACCAATCTAGCTTTATGCCCCTCTATAGTTCCATCAACCTTATATTTGATTCGAAATACTCATTTACAACCAATGGTTTGTTCGTTTTTAGGAAGAGTAACAAGCTCCCAAGTTTTATTTAATTCTAAAGCATCAAGTTCATTTTTCATAGCAGTTTGCCATTCAGGTAGTTTAGCAACTAGTTTGTAGGTTTTAGGTTCTGTAGAATTTGAAATGGAAGCAAGGAAGGCTTTGTGTGAAGCTGGCAATCTAATTGCAGAAAGAAAAGAGGAAATCGGGTAGAGATTACATTTAGTAGAAGAATAAGCAATAGAAGCAGATGCGTGGTTTGCATTTGAAGAAACATTGCTACAATAATAATCTTGTAGAAAAATGGGTGTTTGTCTAATTCTAGAGGATTTTCTGATATTCGAGATATTTGTAGTATTGTGATGAGGAATCTACTCATTATTTGAAGTATGTGAAGCTATTTCATTAGAAGAAACGTGTTCTTCATTAGGCAAATGAGATGATGAAGTCTGATCTGAAACAAGGGGTGAACTTGTATAAGTCTCAGAATCATAAGGAAATTCTGAAAGAGGAAATAGAAAAGAATGAGTCTCAGGTTTTGATGGAAAACCGCAAAGCGAAAAGTGGTAATTTCATAGAATGCAAAAATTCTAGAGATGAAGATTTTGTTAGTGTTAAGGTCCATTAATTTGTAACCTTTAATATCAGAAGGATAACCTAGAAATATTGATTTTGTAGCTCTTGGATCAAATTTTTGTCTGCGATTTTTAAGTGTAGAAGTAAAATAAAGGCAACCAAAGACTTTAAGATGAGAGAGATTAGGTGGTTTATTAAAAAGCATTTCATAGGGTGTTTTGTTTTTAAGAAGAGGAGTTGGAATTCTGTTTAGAATGTGTGCTGCAGCCAACACACAGTCACTCCAAAAGGTTAAAGGAAGGTTTGCTTGGAACATTAAGGCTCTAGCTATGCTTAGCAAGTGTTGATGTTTCTTTTCAACAAATCCATTTTGTTGTGGAGTTTCTACACAACTTCTTTGATGCAAAATACCATTTTCATTATAAAATTGAGTAACAAAAAATTCTGGTTCATTGTCTGATCTTACAGTTTTGATAGAAACATTAAACTATGTTGCTACCATTTTACAAAAACTTTTGATTAAAAGTGGTACTTCAGATTTTGCCTTAAGCTTGTATATTGAAGTGCAACATGTAAAATCATCGACTATAGTTAGGAAAAATTTAAAACCAGAATAAGAAACAGTAGAAAAAGGATCCCATTTGTCACAATGAGCCAAATCAAACATTTTATTAGAGTTTCTTTGAGATACAGGAAATGGAAGTTTTCTTTGCTTTGCTAAAAGACAGATTGTCACAGAAATTGTTACAATCAAGAGTTATAGAGGATTCTAACTGTTTGAGAGAGGATAGCCTCGAACTAGAAACATGACCTAATCTACAATGCCAAAGATCTAACTATTTTTTAGTAATGATTGAAACAAAAAGTGTAGAATTAGACTCGTATTGAATGTAGGAATAAGCTTTTGAAGAAGCTTGAGACAAATGGTAGATTCCTTATTTCTCAAATGCAATCCCAATCATCTTCTTCACTGATTGGTCCTGTAAAAAGCAATAAGAACCATAAAAAGATAGACAAAGGTTAGATTCTTTGGTTAGTTTGGAAACAGATAATAGGTTGAAGGAAAAAGTAAGAACACACAGAACATTATGTAAGAATATTGTGGTAGAAAGACATAGTACCAATATCTGTTGCTGAACAATATGCCCATTAGGAAGATTAATAGAAGCAGTAATTTGTTTAGGTGAACAAGAATTTAGGAGGGGTGAATAGATCATATGATCTATTGCACCAATATCAAGAATCCAAGAAAAATTAGATTTTAGAGTAGAAGAGACAGAATTGCAAGAAATAAAAGGGTGTTCTTTACCAGAGAATTGGGAAGAAGTGAAAGGTTTATAGCTACTGTCTAGGTAATATTCTGAGAGGCTAAAGAGGGTTGAGAGGAATTGGCAAGTGCTAGAAGTTTATTGAATTCTTCAGTAGTTAAAGAAAACCTTTGTTGCTTATTACTATTTTGAATATAGACCTCTGCAGTTGGAATGGCAGCATGTGCAGAAGGCATGCTTCGCTTTCCTTTTGGTCTAGTCCATCTAGGAGGGTACCCATGGAGCTAAAAACATTTACCAACTGTATGCCCATTGTATCCATAGTGAGTACAATACAAGGAAGACTTCTTTGGTTTCTCTTTCAAGAACTTGGATTGAACAGTTGGCTGAGGGAACTACTTGGCCATTAAGGCATGTGTTTCATTACATGCAGAATTTGTAAGTTGTCTCTGACTTTCTTCTTGGAGCGGTAATGAAAAAAATTTAGCCATGCTAGGCAATGGAAGAACAAGGAGTAGTTGACTCCTAACAGAGGCATAAGAATCATTTAATCCAACAAGAAACTTCAACACATAATCAAATTGTTGTCGAAGTAACAAGAAATTGAAAAGATCATAGGTATATGTTGACATCTTTCCACAGGTGCATATTGGAAATGGCCTATAGCTAACATACTCATCCCAAAGGGTTTTAAAAGCACTGAAATATTCAATGACAGATAAAGACCCTTGGCTTATGCAGCTTAGATATTTTTCAAGATGAAAAACTCTTGGCCCATCACTTCTTAGATATCTGGTCTTTAATTCATTCAAGAGATCAACAATTGAGGCAACATATAACAGGTTGTGTCTTATATCTTTAGAAATAGAATTCATCAACCAAGAAAGTACCAAATTATTGGCACGCAACCAAGTTGTATGAGCAACAAGTTGATCAGCTAGAGGAGAAGTAATCAAACCATCAATGAAGGCAACCTTGTTCTTGACAAGCAAGGCTATTGTGATCAAGCAACTCCAAGCTACATAGTTATCTCCAGTAAATATTTTTGAGACTAAAAGAGCACCAGGATTATTACTAGGATGAAGATAATACGGGCTTGAAGAATCATCTGAAGGATTTACAGGTGTAAAACTGATAGAATTAACAGAATTCATACCAAGTATGTATAGAGAAAATACAAGAAATCTTTATTGAGGATCACTACAAAATCTGGAATGAAAAATTGTAGTTCAGAGGAGAAGTTCAAGAAAAAATAGAGAAACAAATGAATGAAAGAATTTTGTGATGCAGAAGCAATTATCAATTTGATACCATGTCAAGAACTTGATACAGACCCAGTTGGGAACTTGATGAAAGTAGAAAAGGAAGAAAACAGAGGAGAGGAAATGAATCTGTGTAATCGACTGAATTGCATTGGATGAATAATACGTAAGTGTTCAACTGTATTTATACTAAGATATCAACTTAATAACTGAATTAACAGAAATAACAGAAACTATCTATTCTTCTCTTCTTTGACTTTTTCTTCTTTTGACTTTAATTCTATATTCTCAATGTGTGAAGCCATACTCCAACAGATACAAATGTATATAAGACCCATTCAGATTATATAAACATGATGAGCCGTACGTGTGGTTTAATATTTATATATATACATATATACATATACTAGTATAATGATTCAACCTACGAGGCACTTTTTTTAGTTGGAAGGGGGAAAAAAAAGTTATATTAAAATGTAAAGCCCTCTATATATATAGAAGCAAATACCAGTACAAATTAATTAAAAAATGTGTTCCTTACGCACAAACCAAAGATATTGGTATTAAAACTGTAATGTGCTACTTGCCATGTTAATACTAACATGTCGACGTGACTCAAGTAGTACATTAAACTTTAATACCAATATCTTTGTGTTAATTATATACAACACAAATTGATTAAGCCACATGTTTGACCCAATTTATATAAAACTGTAATGTGCTACTCGCCATTTTTAATATTGTTTCGCGTGACTCTTGCATGGTTGGACAGATTGAGTACTCCAAGTCCCAGGTTTTCATCTTAACGTACATGTGCATGCAAGCTTGTAAATTAGCAACTAGTGCCATATCCTTGAGGGAAAAGAATCTTCACACGGTGTTTTTTGAATTTCAGGATCTCAAGTAAAAGAGAAAGAGTGATACTGCATAGAATGGAATACCAGTAATATTTATTAATTTCTGTATAAATATTTAGGACAATGCTAGAGTGCACACCTAATGTGCATCCCAAATATTTAGGCAAATGATTTTTTTTAAAGCATTTTTTAAACATCCTTAATCATTAAGAAAAAATTAAAAAATAAATTCACTAAAATATGAGTACTGGACACATTTGGTGCGCATATTTGGGAGTCATACTATTATTTTCCAAATATTTAGGACAACATTAAATGAGTAATAGATATTATAGTAAGACCCACTTCCTATATCTCTCTACTACTTGAATTCATTAAGGTTAGAGAACAATTTGAGAAACTTTAATCCCACTTGGACAGAGGGCTTGCGGCCTCCTCATAAAAGGGGTTATAATCATGATTAGATTTGAAAAGGCTTTACACCAAATAAGTATAAATCTTTTGCAAAGTCATAAGGTTATCATGAGTTCTTCTACTCATGAGTAGAAGAACTCATGATCATTATCCGTACACTATGAAAGAGATAAAAAATAAAAACAAGTGTATGGTATATAGATATATACGGTATAGGGATATTACAGTACTATGTTTTCCATGCACGATTTTTCTCCATTTTTTTCAATAATGGTATAAATCGTAAATTTAATATAAGTATTTTACCCATGTGATAGTATCATTTCATAAAAAAACACAGATCTTTTTATTAGTTATGAGTTTTCCATTTAATTTGAATTTCATTTTTTTTCAAAACTGATCTCTATCTAAATTAACATAATTATAAAAAAGATTTGTAAAAAGATCAACACTACAAGAAAATTGGTTTTTACCGGCGTTTGAAATTTGACTCAAAAAGTGCTTAAATTGCCACAAATGAGTATTCCAGCGATTTATAAATTGCTGCACATCTATTGCATTTGTTTGTTCACTTCTGTTTTAACCCAGCAAATACCAAAAAATCACTACAAATACGTACTTTTTCTAGCATTTTTTTTTGCTGCAAATACTAACTAAAACGCCACAAATGATCAATCGATTTGCCTATTAAATCATTGGGAAAACCCATTTGCAGTAAAATATAATCGCCGCAAATAGTAAAAAATTCGCCGAAAATAACATTTTCCAACGAATATGTGTTTCGACGCGAAAAGCTTATGGGAATTATAAAGACTTTTTGCGGTGAACATTATTTGCCATAATTATACAATTCCATTGATTACGGAATCATCGCAAATATATTTTGGCTCTTCCATAAAAAATTTTCGACATTAAAAGCTTATTAGCCACATACTTTAATCGTCGTAAATAAGCTTTTCTAGTGCTCAAAATCGTCGCAAAAGATCTCTTTTTCCTAGCGATACAACATTATATCGTTGACAATTTTTTTTTTGCGGTGGTCATTGTTCGTCACAAATACTGTAAAAATCGTGGTAAATAAGTATTTCCAACGATATGTTTTTTCCTTGCTAAAAACCTATTTGCGACATATATTAGTCATTGTAAAAAAATTTTCGATGACAAATTGTGCTTTTGTGGCGACTTAACACAAATAGTCTATTTCAAAAAAAATTTTTAAAAAAATACTAGTGAAATGTTTCACTAATATTCCAAATCATAAAGTGAAGTATCATTATCCTTATGATATCCTCTTATAGTATCATCAATGTGGATTAACTTCTGTAAAGAAGGGAAAAAGGGTATATGGAGGGCTGACATGGCACAGTAAAAATTTTTCTCTCAACTTTAAGGGCGACTAGGGCTACACTATGGCGGAAGTAGCCGGCCCCCTGCCTCCGACGGCAAGACAGGGTGCTGGAGATTTGAAGTCGGATCGTGTGGAGCATGGGAGATTGACGTCGTTGCCTTTGCACCCTGCAGGAGCGTCTTCTGCAGTCATTTTTGCTGATGTCGTGGCTGCAGAACCGCAACTTCTCCCAGAGGTTGACATACCTCTGTGTGAACCTCGGTTTCACGATGGATTGATGTTTTTTCTATTTTCAAAGGCTGAGATTCATCAATCTGCAGAGCCTTTTCGATTCTCAGTGGTTCTTAAATTCCTTCGTCATCAGTCTTCGCTAGATCATATTCATGGGTTCATAAAAAATCGATGGGGATTGAAATTGCTACCGGTGATTGGTCAATTGTGCAACCCGCGTAATGTCTTGGTTTGGATGGCAAAGGAGGAGGATTTTATTAGTGTAATGGTGAGAGGAAATTCATAGTTCTATGGAATTCCTTTTCGGGTGTTTCACTGGACTCTAGAATATGTGGAAGACAAGGATTCTCCTTGGGTTCCTATATGGCTCACTCACCCGGGTTTACCTTCTAATTATTTCTAGGAATCGATGTTACGTAGTATTGGGAATGGTTTTGGCTGATACTTGAAGAGAGACAATGCAACAGTATGCGTGACTCGTCCTAAGACCACGCGTATATGTGTAGAATTAGATGTGTCTCAACCTTTGTGTAATTCTTTTGGGTTGGGCCCTCCAAGGCTTGTGACAAGCCATTATCACAAGATTTTTCTCAAACCAATCCTGTTCAACCAAAAACGCATAGTTGCAGTACTTACTACTTTTCGGCTCTATAGTTGTAGTGAATGCATGGAGATTAGAAGGGATTGTTGTTCGACAACAGTTTGTGGCGTTGCAATGACTTCCATTTGTGAATGGAGCTCTGTCACAAGGGGATTTGCACCCACCATATGAAATCGATTGATTGAACAAGGACCACATGGAGGCATAGTTGTTGCAACCCATGGCAACGAAGCTATTGTTGTTGTCGGTGAAGGCGAAAGGGCTTTTCTCTAACTCTAGATTCTTAATTGTGCTGTTCGTGCATTGGTAGAGCTCGAACATATGGGATAATTGACAAGAACTGTGAGTGCTGCTATGTCAATCTCCAGCACCTCTAGGTTGAACATCTTCATAAAGGGCTTTGAAAATCCCAGATGATCATAAGAGTCATTTCTACAGACTATTTCAAACCAATCTCCAACGTAGCAACCATTTCCGATTCCAAAAGGGTATGGAATGCTAACGTTATTCCCACAGTCTTCTTGACATGAACTGTTTATTACGTTTGATGCTCACGCAAATGCATTGACTGAGCACATGACTAACACAAGCATCCGAAACGGTAACATTTGCAATGCCATATGATCTCTTCAGATATAATTATTAAGGCCAAAGCCTCAGATCGGTTTATATTGTACTTTCTTCAGATATTTCAAAGCTGAAAGTTTCCTATGGTTATCCAAATATATAATTTCGACCACAACAAAAAAGACTTTTTCCAACATTTGTTTTGGTCGCTAAAGCCCTATAAAATCGCTGGAATACCTATTTTTGTCGCAATTTCATTCGACGCATGTTGGTCGAAAATGTTCACTTTTTGTTTTGCACAAAATCAGAGAATTGGAAAATACGATGCAATTAGGTACCCTTTTCTAACGATTTTTAATCGCCACAATTGGATGTACAGAACGAAGTTTAGATGGTTGCAAAAAGTTAATTGGGACGGAAATTTCCTTCGCCAGAGGTTTAATCTTCGCCGCTAATAGAGATAGACTTTTCTTGTCCAAGCCCAAAAACACCGCAAATGCTAATTTGCAGCGCATTTATATCGCTGCAATTGGTAATATGTCGCTGCTAATAATTGTTTGCATCACTCTCTAAATTGCTGTAAATGCCTACACCCAATTTATCTATGCTTTCCCGACGATTGTATATCGCCACAATAGGTATTTACTGACGATTTTTAAATCGACGCAACAGGCTTTCACTTGAATCGCCGCATGGATACTTGTTGCGGCACTAATAATTTCACCCAATAGCTAAGTTCCTAGCGAATATGATCTTCGACACATATGTTTGGTCCACCATTCTCGTATGGCAGCGTATCGATGCAAAAGGTAATATTTTCAGCATTTTTTGACCATTTTGACTATAAAATGGCTGCTGATGAACTGATATTTGTGTCTAATAATATTTATTGCAATTTATCTAAGTCCATATAATAAAATTTGTCATTTTTTCTTGGTTGGAATCTGGGAGGTGCAAAAATAATACATAAATTTACTGCTACTCTTGGTTGCATTTTCTGTGCACAACCATGCATTGCAAAATTAATACTCATTCTTATTTAAATAAGCATGATGTGATGCATAAAATCTGTGGATTAGAAACAATTACTTCTAATTGTTGGAGAACAAATTTGGGACCAATACCCCAAATTACAGTTGGGAAACATATGGATTTTGGTAGTTAAACAAATTCTGTATTCAAATGCTGTCATACACAAGTACCTCCCATTTTTTATTATTTTTTTTAAAGAGTCAAGGCCCCTTGTCCATGAGAGGCCCCTACCCTGCTTTATTAATAAAATCCTTACGTATGGCGGAGGAAAACCATGATTACAAAAAATTTCCAAACAAAACAAAATTTATTTCTCTCTAATATAAGGAATCCCCAAACGATCCATATGAATCAAGCCATGCAAACAAACTTGTTCACAATCCGAACCAACAAAAACCATATTAACACTATGCGTCCCTTCCTTAGCCAAGAAATCCACCACCATATTTGCTTGCCGAAAAATGTGTCTAAAGCGAGCATTTATTTCATGAGCTAGCTCTTTTATCTCTTCCCAAAAATCCCAAAGAAACCAAAGCCTACAAATTCCGAAAGCGAGCCAATTCATAACTACCGAAGAATCTGATTCTACTAACACATCTCGAATCCGCAATTGCTTACATAGCCGAAGCCCATCTAACAAAGCTCTACATTCTGCTACCGTATTAGAGGCAACACCATAGTGCTGTGAAAAACCTGCTACACACTGCCCATTAGAGTCTCGTATGATACCACCACCCCCTGCCTCTCCTGGATTCATGCAAGCCCCATCGTCAACATTCAGCTTCACCTTTCCCCTTTGTGGCATCTCCCATTTAATAAATGTTAAAACATTTCATTTGAATAGGGGCAACCGAAATCTGCAGACTCTCCATCACCAACCTATCATTCTTCCTCATATACTAGAAATTTTTCAGATTAGAAGCGGCGTCCTTGAGAAGAAAATTAATCGATCGAATCGTAGCTTCTACTGTAAAAGAAATACCCTCCATTCTAGCGGCACAACGCTCTTTCCATAAAACCCAAGAAATCAGAATGGGCAACGCTCCATGTATCCATCCAACTTGAGATTGCTTCAATGCTCGTTGCCACCAAAACATCATCATTCCTCTCTAATTCTTGATCTGTGGTAGTCTTACCTGGCACTGAGTAGCAAAGTGCCTCCATACCTCCTGAGCTCTTGTTCCCTCACATAATACATGATGCATTGTCTCCATTTTAGGCGTTGCATAGCAGTGACATTTAGAAGCTAACGGGATGTTCAACTGCTGAATATGGTCATCAGTTGGTAATGCACCTTGCTTCACCCTCCAACAAAGAAACGACATCTTCTTAGGAATATTTTGTTGCCATAACCACTTCCTCCACTCACATAATTGACCTCGTTTCCTAGTAATCTCCCAGGCAGACTTAGTAGTAAAGTTACCCGTCCTGAATGAGGTCAAATTTTGGACCCCTGTCATTTATAACCTCAGCAACCAAAAGTTGATTACTTCCTACTACCGGACATAGATCCTGTAAAGGACCACACCCAACCCAATTATCCATCCAAAAATTCAAATTTCCATTTCCAACCAACCACTTAGAGTTAAGGATCACTTTCGGTAATACATCAGATATACCCTTCCAAAACCGGGATCCTTTCTTCACCTGGATTGCCTTGTAAATGTGCTCCCACCCTATATATTTTTTCCAGAAGAAATCTGCCCACATAGACTCCCCTGTTAATAGCTTCCAGCCAAACTTTATAAATAAAGAATCCTGCACCTCCATCAAATCCCTAACTCCAAGGCCACCCTCCTCCATTGGTTTACAAACCAAACTCCAAGAAACCCACTTTCGCTTCCTAAACTCCATTGAAGAACCCCAAAGGAAGCCTGAAATTTTTTTTTAAGCATTCGAAACACAGTTTTGGGCATTTTCAACACTGATAGCATATGGATTGGCATGCTATTTAATACATGTCTAATTGATCTTCCCCCCAACAGATAAAATCTTGCTCTTCCAACCGCCAATTTTTTTCTGAATCCTTGCCAAAAAGCCATCAAATAAACTTATCTTCAAATGACCCACATAGAAAGGGATTCCCAAATACAAAACCGGCCAAGTGCCCTCATCAAAACCAGAAATCAATTTAAGTTCTTGTTTCCTATCCAAAACAATATTGGAGGAGAAAAAAATAGTGGACTTACTAGAGCTAATTAGTTGCCCATACATCTCTTCATATAGATGGAGTGTTGACATGAGATTCCTAACAGACGACTTTCCCCCATTCGCAAAAATCAAGATCTCATCCGCATATAACAAATGAGAGATAAGGGTACCCCCACCAGGATCGTACGGTTTTATGTGCCCCAAACTGAATTGATGGTGAAGCATACGAGAAAGAATTTCCTGCGACAAAATAAATAAATAAGGTGATAATGGATCACCTTGCTGAAGTCCGCGCGATGCCTGAAGAAAACCTTTAGTACAACCATTCAGCATCACTGAATAGTAAGGAGAGGAAATAGCATTAAAAACTAGACTCCTCCAATTATCTAAAAAACCCTATCTCCGTAAAACTTCCATCAAGAATTTCCAATTAACTTGGTCGTATGTCTTTACCATATCAATCTTCAGCATCATATTTCCACCTCTAACCTTCCGATTAATCCCTTGAGCCAACTCTTGGGCCAAAGCCATATTATTGAAAATACTTCGACCTTGGATGAACGTGGCTTGCTCCTTAGAAATAATTCTATCCAGAATAGGAGCCAATCGCACAACCATAATCTTTGTCATAATTTTATACACTACCAAACAAAGACTAATAGGCCGAAATTGCCCAAACCCCACAGGTTCTTCCACCTTAGGAATCAACACTAAATTTGTAGCCCCAAAAAAAGTAGAAAAAGGATGACCCGCAAAAAAATCTTTTGCCATCTCAACAAGGTCATATTTAACAATATCCCAAGCCAAAGTAAAAAAAGAAGTCGAAAAACCATCAGGACCGGGTCTGCTATCCATAGGAATAGACCAAAGAGCATCCTTGACTTCATAAACCGATGGAACCAAACACAAGGAAATATTCTCATCATCTGTTACACTGGCAGAAGTAAATCAAGCTCTTTGTGCGCTAGAATCCACGTTAGTGACGGAAAAGATCTCCTGAAAAGAACGTACTGCTTCAAAATGTATAGCATCAACCAAATCTAGTACACTACCATTTGCAAGTGACATTCTCTCAATTTTTTTATTCCTTTTCTGCAATCTAATAGCAGCATGAAAAAAACTCGTATTAGAATTCCCATCCATAAGCCATTTAATCCTTGACTTTTGGCAAGCCAAAGTTTCCTCCTTGTTAATCCAGTGTAGGTGTGCTTGTTTAGAATCCATTAACTCACTTTCAGCCTAAACAGAATACGATCTTGCAACCTCCTCCTCCAAACAAAGAATTCGGTCTTCCAGCTTTCTGATTTCCACCTCAACACGACCAAAAACATCTTTATTCCATTTCACCAGTTCACTTTTTAAACGCTTTAATTTTTTTCTAATCCTCACCATGGCACAACCTTTGACATTTGCCTCCCATACCCTCTGAACCAACCGAATAAAATCAACATGAGAGCCCCACATACGTAAAAAGCGAAACGGTCTCAGACAAGGCTCCCTTTCGTTGAAAAGTTAAAGTAACATCGGGGAATGATCTGACGAAGTACACGGGAGATAACTAGAGCTAGCCCCCTCAAAAGCATGAATAAAATTCATATTGACCAAAATTCGATCCAATCTCGCCCAAATCCGCCTACCACCAAGACGGCCATTACACCAAGATAAACGATTACTTGTGAAAGGAAGATCAAGCATCGCACAATCATGAATGCACCTATTAAAATCACCCTTTGCCCGAGGAGCCTGAAACACACCCCCCATTTTTTCACAATCATTTTGAATAATATTAAAATCACCCCCAATGAGCCAAGGAAACCCTTGTGAGTCTTGCAATCTAAG
Organism: Cyclocarya paliurus; assembly: GCA_029856935.1. Classification (NCBI taxonomy): domain Eukaryota; kingdom Viridiplantae; phylum Streptophyta; class Magnoliopsida; order Fagales; family Juglandaceae; genus Cyclocarya; species Cyclocarya paliurus. The sequence continues at coordinate 7,562,686 of CM056950.1, forward strand.
AAATTCCCAAAGCTCCATCCTTTTTTCATGGAAACAGCTAGCATACACAAAAGTGGATAAAACACGCCTTGATCCATAAGAGAACCAACCCGAGATTGCTTGATCCGAAAGAGAAATCAGCTCAAACTCCATATCCTCTACCCAAAACAACAATATTCCCCCCCTCCCCCCACATCCGCATTAGTAACAAAAGATGGAAGCTTCATCCATCTCGCCTAGCGACTACATTTATTAGCAAGTAAAAAAGGTTCTAAAATAGCCACCACCAACGGCCGGTTTTTATTCAAAATACGCCAAAGTCTATGTTTCGACGAAACAATCCCCCTAATATTCCAAATTAGAATAGACATCAGTAAAATCAAAGAATTTTTTTTTTGGAGCACGTACGATGCTCCAAAGCCACAATAGATTTTTCTTTTCTCACCCCTTTTGTCTTCTTCAACGAAGCATTCATATTTGGATCAGAATCGAAAATTTTTCCAGCCAATTCATTTAACTCACCTTCATGTTCCGCATCAGAGACCACCCGGCTAGGAGCAACCTCCTCAATTGAATCACTATCGGCAAAGACGTCATCTTTGGCCAGACCACCTAATTCAAATTCCAAAGCCTCATCCACGATCCGTAACAAACTCCTAGGACTTGCTTTATCCAGGTGTGGCATTAAATCTTCATCAGAACCTGAAGAATCCTCATCAACCATATCTTTCCACTTTCCAGGACTTGCATCTTGAGTATGAATTGGCAAAACAATTTCCAGCACACCAACCATCTCCAACTCCTGATTAGAATTAGGCACCACAATATTAGACGGACACGAACTAGGTGAGCTTGGCTCCGGAAGACCCTCCACCGAACCAGTCAGATCTACATCACAAGGGGCAGCCTCAACCTGATCATGAACCAAACCTAAAGTTGATATGTATAAGATTGATTTTGAATGATCTGTAACAGCTATTTGCCAAGCCTGAATTTTCTCCAACAATTCCTAATGTCGTGATCTCGACGCCTCCCCAGTCTCAACCTGCACAGATTCTTTCTCATCCATCCTCTCTATATGTTCAACCTCCTTCCAAACCAGTTTTTTAGACTTCTTATTTCCCCTACCACCGATTCAACCTTTTTCATCTTGGTATCACGACCACGTTTGGTATCATGACCATTATCAAGAGTGCCTTAAAGGACACGAAATATTCAGCTCCACACAGATTCGAGCCACCTCAGGCCGTGTAACACAAGCAGTGGCATTATCCTGCTTCAAATATTTCCCAAAGCCATCGCCAATACTTCGTAAAATTGATTCCTAAAAATAGTTCAGAGGTAGACCCGGCAAAGATAGCCACACCGGAACCCAAGGCGAATCTTCCTCTTCGACAAACCCCAGAGTCCAATGAAAAACCCAGAAAGGAACGCCAAGAATTTCTGAATTTCCTCTCGCCATCACCGAAATAAAATCCTCTTCCTAAACCAGTCGCACCAAAACATTATGTGGATTCCGCAATTGCCCAAAAATGGGAACGACTTTCAGTCCCCAACAATTATTGATAAATCCTCGGATATGATCCAAAGAAGGTCTTCGATGTAGGAATTTTAAAATCACCAAAAATTGGAACAGTTTAGACGACAACTGCAATTCCGCTTTTGAGAACACAAAAAACATCTCACCATCTTGAAATTTCATATCCCGATGTGGTATTTGCACGGAAGGCAACAGTTGTGGATTGGAACCTACCACATCAGCAAAATGACGACCTTCCTGCTCCATACAAGCCTTCCCATCCCTGGAAATCATTCTCTGCTCTATACGTCGAGGCAAAGCCTCCCCCCCCCCATCCCCAATATCAGCCGACGGTGACATAGGGCTGGTGCCCAACACCATGCACGAAACCCCTAGGACACTCCAAAGTTGAGAGAAAATCACCCTAGCACCACGTCAGCTAAGTACCTCCCATTTACAACCCAATCTTCATCAAGTATAAATAGAATACATTTCATCATGTATATAGCTATATATGCACACCCATGCTGAATCTATATTGTACATCTAATCTCAACACCAACTTGTAGTCTACAGATAATTAAGTACCATCATCATGCTATAACAGATAAGTGGAAATTCATTCATCATGTAAATAAACCACTGTTTGGGTGCCCCCCAAGTCACTTACATCATGTATTTTTCAAATCCACGGACACTATATACACCGGTGCAAGCAGTGGATAAACATGTAGAAAGATGTTTACATTGAGCAATTAGATATGTTACCCTATTTCAGTCTTACACAGGACTCAATGAACTACAACTATCTCTTTCAGTAGTAGATGCCCTTCACAGCAACACCTGCTACTCGCCTAGCAAAACCCACTATCCAGCAAAATCCAACATAATACTTCGCCCAACATTTACCCAACATGGGACTGGCATGCTTCTTGTAAAAACCTTGCAAACCATGCAAAAACATCTTTAATTACATAAAGTTTTCTGTGTTCCTCTGTGAGGCATCAATCACTTGTCACAATGTGTTCATCAAGATTAGAACTGAGGCATGCATTAGTACATGGTTGCTCATATAACAGTGCCAAAGATAGCTTTCTAACAAGTAGCTTTTTAATATGGTTCTTGACTTTTTTTTTAAATAAGGGTTTATGCTTATTTATAGATTATATCCTACTCAGTCCCATTATTTTGCCAACTCTAAATCACTGCTGCTATAATTTAACTGAGCTAGAGTCATCATTCTTTCTAATTCTTGTTAAACTTTTCATAACAAGAATTTTTTTAAATCGGCTACACAACTTAGACTATAGTCCCCTAATACTATATATATATAGTGCGTGACAATATATATATATAGTAACTTTATGAACTAGTTAGTCATGCATAACGGTATCATTTTGTGACCCATCCCAGCACGATTGCTTGAACTTTGGTATATGAATATGACCCCAAGAGTATGCTTTTATGCCAAAGCCTCAGACACTATGAAATTTATACAATTCTCTACAATAGGCATCTATTTGCTATATAGATGATATATGCATCTTATGTTTTTTTAGACAATATCTACTCCAGTACAGAATGTTAAAGACAAGTTTGTATCTAAACAGCCCATCTCATGACCATAGGTACATATAAAAGTCCTCTGGCAGAGTAGTTACTATCACAAATCTAAATATCACATGCAGGATTTTCCATTATACAACACACTGCTAGAACGTTCAAAAATACCCATACAAACTGAACAACCAGTGTCAACTAGCCAACCATCCTAGACAAGCCATGATGATCAGACATCAAAATCTCTTACAAATACAGCTTTTGCATTCCACTTGAATGTATTAGCTTTTTCCCATGTATATTTAGATTAATATGCCACCAACCATAACGCGTGAACAATTTTAAAGTTTAACCAACCATTTGATGTAGTGAGGAAGAGATTTGAAATCTAATCAAAACGGAAACTCATAATGTAACACAACTCTAACATATGGGGCAAGCAGTTATATCTTATAATTTTATCCCATACTCTATATATATTCCAGACTAACTATCACCAGCCCATGAAAGTGACTTGGAACTAAAGGAATAATTATTACCTTTAAGTGATCGGCCATCTACGAATACCAGTTTGCCTTAAGCCTTGCCTCCCAAGTCAAGATTGTTATTGTCGTTATCTCTAAATAATATCAAATTTGGCCTAGTGTAGTACTTGTATAACAACATTGTTTCTTGTTAGGGTGCATCCTTCTTGTCACAAGAAAATCTCAAAATATGTGCAGAAAAGGTTGTGGATTAATTTCTTGTATTTACCTCATTACCAATATACCACATGGTGTTGCCCCTCCCCCCCTCTATATTTGAAAAAAATCCACAGATTCCTATTACAGGCAACTGATTTCTGCTATCTTTCTAGCACATGATTAGTATCTCAAAAGCCAAGCACACCTCCAAGAGATAGCTACCAAAAAAACACATTTAGTTATCAGACCCATATATATTTATACTGCCCTCTTGCACCCAAAAGCTACCAAAATGCACCCAAAATACTCAAAAACAGAACTTTTATCAATGCTAAACTATAACTAGCTCACTGAGTCTGCCTACGAGACTCAGTGATGTTAGGGAAATTGGCAAAAAAACTCCTCAACAACTTGTCAATCTTATTCTCTTTCCAATTTCTATTCATGTCTGCCCTCATCTCGTCTAGTTGAGTTTTGTACGTCTCTGCATCCTTCTTATGTTTGGCCACTAAAGCTAAGTAATGTTGCTCCCGTTCATGGTCACGGACTCTTGTAGGCTTAAGGATCACCATCTCTCCGAGGCCACGTGCATACCTTGGTTAAAGACAATCATTGCAGCCTCCTCAGTACGTTCGAGAGGTTCTAATTTAGCCATCTTCCCAACCATGGATTTCTGTACGTGGACATAGACAATGGTACTGTCATGAGTGTGCTGTCTAGAAAGTTATCACTTTATATACAAACTAATAGGACCATCAACAAGTGCAGTAGTAGTGGCTAAATCTAATTTTTTCAAGACTCACATGGATTTCTTCAGTGGTAGGCGTCACAAATTTATCCATCTTCTTAGACCAATGAACTTCCTTGTAGAAGTCTACCAAATTTGCTCGTTTAGCCCTCTACATGTTAGTATGGGACATGTATCAATCAACTTATAAATCTTGTCTACGAAATGCCTTCCACTCTAAAATTAGTTAGCTAACCAGCCATGCAAAATTTTTCAAGCCAAATGGGGTACATCTTTAATGAGGGATGTTTTTAAGGATTGCATAATACCATATGGTTCATCCAAAGTAGAATATTACCTTTCCTCTAGGATCATTACAAATGATTTACGCCCAGCAGTGTGATTGGTATTAAGCTTCTTCCGGTTCTTGGAATTTTGGCTGGAAATTTTCTGCCAATAACAACCAAGCATTCTAAGTGCATATCAATTTAAAAACTAATTTGGTAATGTCTTAATTGTATTTAGTCTAAAAGCAAAACAATGGACATTAACCTTGAAGGCGTCAAATCCTTATCTGTCACATAGGTTTACCCATACACTTTCGTCCACCAAACTAGTCCCCTTTGCCAACGCTTCTTCATGGCTGCTATATTCCAAGTACTTCTTATGCAGCTCATGGTGGAAGGCATTAAATCTCTTTCGCAGCTATTTTGAAACTGCCAGTCAATGATTATCCAGCTCCCAATCCAAGATAAAGTCACCCTACACACACATATATATATCCTGAAATTATATCAACGTCAGTCATTATACTACATCCACTTTTAACCATTTTCAATGAAGGTTTAAGGCTTTTACCCGGACACGTTCAATCAGCTCGTCCTTCTCCAACTTGGGTACATCACTCCATCTAGCATAACTCATGTCCAAGTGATGTTTTAAAATCCATGTCACATGCGTTGTAAACATGGACACATTCTCACAACATGGTGCGGTTTCTCCATGATTGATCTTCAAGGGAATTTTCCTATGCTTCCTTAACTTTTCAAATTCCGTGCACTTTGCATGCCCAAGGCCACGTTTATTCTGTACCTGGTTGACAACAGGTACCGTCGATGCATCCCCAACTGTATGACAATATAAAATTGAAGATTATCTCATCACAATATTTAACTCCATGCCTACTGTACATTTATATGATTAAACCCACTTTTATGTGAAAAATACATAGTAATAAGCTTTACTAATTTCCTCTATATTAGGCTCAGGTGGTGGGACTGGAAACACAGGCGAAGTCTCCCAAATGTGGCTGGGAGGCTGTGTTGAATCATCAGATTTAGACTTAATAGCCTCTCCGGGGCTGTGGTATGAACTGATGATCGCAACACGTGGTCGGCGGGCTCGACATGCGTATGGCACATGTTATCTAGGATGAATACCTCGTCCTCTCCCTCTGACTCACCCAGTTTGATCCATGAGATCACTTGCATCACAATAACTCATCACATGTCGAAAAACAAAGAGCTATTATATGATGTTTTACATAGAAACATGGAATTAGTCAAGTACATTTAATGAAATGGAACAGGAGTTGAGCTACATCAAATAGTGTGCACCTTCTAGCATCAATTATTTTCCTGTCGATAACTAATGAACAACCCCTACTGTATCTTTTCCCATCTAATGTTGAACTAAAAAAATATTTTTAGTTTCAGGTAGTAATCCATATTGTTGGCCAGATTCGAATGTATGATTCTTGGAGCTAGCATAATTTGTATTAAATGTATAGAATGATTTTAACCCAACAAAATAAGGCCTAAAACAAATGGTGTAATGATGTATTGGATCTAATTTTATGCATGGACATTGCATACAAAACAATATAGAATTCTTTTGTGAACCATTAGCACTTGTGACAACACATGTAGTAGGTTAAAAGCTACATTGACATGGTTTGGATAACTTCAATTATTGTAGAAGCTTAGCTAAATATTTCATTAATGCCTCCTATATGCATTCAGTCTAGTTTGTGATTTGTTTGTACCTTACTTGTTATTTAAAATATTTGGTCTTCAATATTACAGAAGTGTATATACAATGGGTGCAGTTTGTATTATTCTTCAGGACTTGGAATTTTATTTTTTTGTACTCTTCAATGTGATGTTAGCAGGTGCACACTATTGTAATTTTCTAATGTGATTTGACTCTTCACACCACACTTTCTTCACAACACGTATTTATTTTTTTTGGACTCTTCAATGTGATTTTAAATAACTGTATTGCATTTTTCTAACAATATAATTGCAGTTTGTATATTTGATGTGCAGCTTCTAACATATACAATGTGATTTGCTTGTACCTTGTTATTTAAAATTTTTTTCTAAAGCTATTACAGTAGTGTATATACAATGGGTGCAGTTTGTATTTGGTTTCACAACAAACATATGGTTCTTATTATATTGAAAATGCACTTACACAATTTCTGTAGTGAGTTTATACAACAAAGCTTAAACTTATAAGAACTGATGTCAAATAACAACAGTCCAAGCATCAAATATATGCTTCTAACAGGGGTCTATCAGAAACAGTCCAGCTCTAACATACACCTGGTGCAATTATATTGTTAGCAAAATATCTTCACATCAATCACATTGTATTTCGTCTAACCTATATTAGAGTGCTTGGACCAGCTAACAATGCTTGCATGTTAATCTCTAATGTGACCATACAAAAAGCAATGATGCACACAAAATAACTGAAACACACACTACACAAGCATATATGCTAAGTAGAACTTGAGTCATCACCTTGACTGTTAGTAATAGCTTTACATGAAACTATATGTATTTATTGGCTACAACTGTCACATAATGTAAAGCTACTGTCCTCACATCCATGGTACTTTATTATAACCCCCCCTAGAAAAAACCTTTTATTTTTTTTATCCATCTTTTTCCCTATGTATGCACCCCCAGTTAAGCAAAGGAAAAAAAATCAAAAAACATATAAGCAACTCCCCCTCCAGTGCTGCTGATAATGCTCTTAAGGGTTCAGTAGAACACATACCTGGAAAAGTGGAGAAGCCTACCACACAGAAAGGCTTGTACCAACCTCAATTGAAAGCTATCCTAAATAGACAGTGCACTGGCTACTAAAAAACCCCACTTTTGGAGACAAGATGGAGCACCCCAAACTCCTCTAGTGACCACTAGCTTTGGCCAGCAGGGGGTGAAAAGTTGTGTGCCCTCTGCTAAACTAAAAAAATGGATGTAGACGCAAGATAGAGGACAGGGCAGTTCACTCCTTTGTTTTCTCTGGAGTTTTACTTTACGAGAATGCCAAAACTAAAATCCTGAGAATTGGAAAAAGTCTATATGTCAGCATCATGATTTCCTCTTGAGGCATTTACTATTTTGCCCCTTCTTTTACCTTTTTTTTGTAAAACTCCTACCCACATCAAAATCCAGCGCCAATTTATTTCCTCCCCTAAGATGCTGCATTTTGCATTAAGTGTGAGTATTTTGCAAATGTCTGAGTGTAGGATCTGGCCATATACATCCGCAACTTTTTACTTTCTAATATGGTATACTGAGTGATGAAACCCATTTTTAAGATACATTGGCACATACTATAGTAGTGCATTCCTCTTGATTCAGTCCATATATCAAAATGGTTATTACCACACTTCATGTCCATGTATCTACCTATTCTTTATTCAACTGTCTTGCATCTAGCACTCAACCTATTTATTCACAATGTATAGTTAAGTGATTTACATGGAGTTATTTATCATTTACATGTAAGTTCCATTTAGCTAGAGTTATTTATCATTTAACTGTTATAAGTTATCATTTTTAATCCATGTATTGTAATTGTGCCATTTTTAACATAAATCTCTATTTTATTCATCTTAGGTTGGAGCACTTCTCTTCTGGCCTTGAAGCAATGCCCCTATTTGTGACACAAATATTTTTGTGTGAATACAAGCTTATTATGAAAAAATACAACCCTTTGTTGGTCATATGGTGCAATGACACAACCAGTTTTACTCTTACATGTTGAAGAATTACATTCTGTATTGCGACTGGAAATGGCTAACATTATTACATGAAGCTGGTGTATTAATAATATAATCTCAGGTTGATGGAATTTTCGAGGCAAATATTATTTATGCTTATTTACAATGTACAATTTAGTGATTTACATGGAGTTATTTATCATTTACATGTGAGTTCCATTTAGCTGGAGTTATTTATCATTTAACTGTTATAAGTTATCATTTTTAATCCATGTATTGTAATTGTGCCATTTTTAACATAAATCTCTATTTTATGCATCTATTGATGGAACACTTCTCTTCAAGGCTTGAAGCAATGCCCCTATTTGTGACACAAATATTTTTGTGTGAATACAAGCTTATTATGACAAAATACAACCCTTTGTTGGTCATATGATGCAATGACACAACTAGTTTTTACTTTTACATGTTGAAGAATTACATTTTGTATTGGGACTAGAAATTGCTAACATTATTACATGAAGCTGGTGCATTAATAATCTAATCTTAGGTTGGTGGAATTTTTGAAGCAAATGTCACACCTAAGCATTAAATCTCATTTTTACCAGTTTAATCTAGTTGAGAAAACTGTCTAGATTTGAATAACTCACTTAATACCATAGTAGACAAGCATTAAATCTCAATCCATCTTAATTTTCCATCAATGGTTCAAATATATCAATTATTTAAATGATGATAGTTATGTGGGATATCTTAAAAATTAAGCTGCTTCTACTATATAATTACAACAGTGTATGGGTTAATTTTTGTTGCCACTAATGGCCATGGACTTTGTTGTTCCAATTCATCAAATGAGGATAGTTATGTAGGATATCTTAAAAATTAAGTTTCTTATGCTATATATAGAACTATATGTATGGATTAATTTTTGTTGCCACTAATGGCCATGGATTTTGCTGTATCAATTCTTCAAATGAGGATAGTTATAGAAAGATATCTTAAAAATTAAGCTGCTTCTGCTATATAATTACAACAATGTATGGATTAATTTTTGTTGCCACTAATGGCCATGGATTTTGCTGTATCAATTCTTCAAATGAGGACAGTTATGTAGGATATCTTAAAAATTAAGCTTCTTATGCTATATATAGAACTTCTAATGGATCAATTTTTGTTGCCACTAATGGCCATGGATTTTGCTGTATCAATTCTTCAAATGAAGATAGTTATAGAAAGATATCTTAAAAATTAAGCTGCTTCTGCTATATATAGAACTATATGTATGGATTAATTTTTGTTGCCACTAATGGCCATGGATTTTGCTGAGTCAATTCTTCAAATGAGGATAGTTATGTAGGATATCTTAAAAATTAAGCTTCTTATGCTATATGTAGAACTTCTAATGGACCTAATGTATGTTGCCACTAATTAATTTACATTTTTCTGTATGAAAACTGTATAGTTTTTACTATACAGCACATCTTCTACTAACGTCAATAGAAACCATTCTTAATTGTATTCAGATCACAACAGTACCTCCTCTTTAGAACATGTAGGCCAACCTCTCACCTACATTAATATCACATACATTGAAAGCTCAAGGTTAGTGACTGTTATCATGTATACTTTTATGTGTTTAAAAACTGTCCAGGAAAAATCGGAAGGGCTAAGAAGTGAACTTTTTTGTCAACTATAGTACACCGGTCATGGCAACATCGCATGGAGCATACACCTGTTAAAACAAGTGACAATAATTTGGTTAACTCGTTAAGGACAAGTGTAATGTGATTACAATATTTACCTTCTTGCACTAACTATGGGTACATCTACAACTTACTTCAAATGAAGTAATGGTATGTGGGCAATGGCTACATACCATTTTAAGGGACATTCACAATGTGTTTACCTTCTTAGTATTATTTCAACTGACTTTCTATTCTGAGATGGACTCCTCATCTGTGGATAGGTCTTCCTCATCAAAATATTCTCCATCCCTATAGGCATCTGCTGAACTAGATGAAGCTAGGAAATCGTCCATTAATGCTATAGCTGAATTTATACCTTGTGAACCCGTCATTGCCACTTCGCGGGCATCAACTTACATAGGTTCTATATCAGTCCTGCTTGGTGGAGTTGAGATAGGAACATCATGAAATTGCATAGGCACATAATCATATGATGATTCTTCCTCTTGATAGTCATCATCGTCAGTAGCTTGACCATCAATGCCTTCTAGCACCCTCCTGACAATAGGAATGTCATACACATTCCTATTTGTGAACTTTTGGACAACATACCAATTTCCCTTCAGTCTTTAAATCTTTAATGTAAAAACATTGGGAAGCCTGGCATGCCAATACAAATGGTTCGTCTTTATACCAAGTTCGGTCCATGTTCACACTAGTCATATGGTCGTCTACTCATACCCCCCATTTATTATCACCAACATCAAACCAATCACAGCTGAACAAGTACACTTGACGACCTCCCATATAGTGCAACTCCACGACATCATTGATAACACCATAGAAGTCGACATTATTAGACTGTTTGTCACCAGTTACCAACACACCTGAATTCTATGTTCGTAGCTAAAGTTCATGCTACTTGGTATGAAACTTCTTCCCATTTATAATGTAGGCAGAATACGATGCCACCCAATTGTCAGGACCGCAGGCTAGTGCATATAGATAGGCGGAGACATCAAGTGGGTTGATGGCTCGCTTGAACCTACACAATATGGAGTCATTAATCACCACGTAGTTTTGCAGGAAATAGTAGCCACTTTATGTGCATTATGTCTAAGTAGATAGACATCAATCTAACTTACACGTTTCTTGAACCACAAATGGAACTCATTTTGATGTGTGCGATCAATCGAAATGGGGTTACTCACCTGACATCTCAAGTAGTGCTCCCTGCACACAGAACACAATGGAAGCCGTCAATATTAGTATGTTACGTATGGGACATGCAACATGGCTGGTTGTCCCTAGAAAAAGTCATAAACATGATAGGTATATCAAGGAGGCTTACTCCAAGTAGGGCCCAATCTCGATGTAGTTGTTAAGCACGTACCAGCGGGTAATGATAAGGAGTTTATCTTCTAATCGAACATTCGAATCTATACCCAACGGGCGCAGTCTTTGGTTAAAAACTGAAAATCCATCCATAGTTGGCTCCTATTGCACATCAATATTGCGGTCCAGTTGATTAAACCTCGTCTCAACATCATTAAGATACATCGAGCAAAATATCAGGCATTCGGTATGAATGTATGCTTTCGTTATTGAACCTTTTGGACGTGCTTTATTTGAGACATACTGCTTGAATTTGCCCAACTACCTCTGAAATGGATACATCCACCTGTATTGTACTGGACCCCTAAGTATGGCCTCATGAGGTAAGTAGACAGCTAGATGAACCATGACATCAAAAAATGATGGAGGGAATCTCATCTCTAATTTACATAAAATGATTATGATATCACTTTGAAGTTGGGATAGGCGAGTAATATCCAGTATTCTTGCGTACAACTCTTTTAAGAAAGTGCTTAGCTCAGTCAACGCCAACGCAATATCACTCCTGAAGTACCTGCTGACTGCAATGGGAAGTAAGCATTGTAAGAAAACATAGTAGTCATGGCTTTTTAACCCTGAGATTTTACAATCACGTACAGAAACACAACGTGCAATATTGGCGGCGAACCCATCTGGAAATTTGACATTGGTCATCCAAGAACAAAATGTTTTCCTTTCATCTCCATGTAATGTGTAGGACGTATGAGGCATTGTAATTTTTTCACCGAATTGCTTCAAATGCAATTCCTTTCTAAATCCCAAGAACTCAAGATCACGTCTAGAGTTTATATTATCCTTTTTTTTTTTTCAGGAATGTTCATTAAAGAGCCAAAGATGTTATCTGATATATTCTTCTCAATATGCATGACGTCTAAATTATGTCGAAGATGAAGTTTTGACCAATAAGGTAACTTGAAGAATATGCTGAATTTTGTCCAGTTCAACTCTTCAAGAGTGTGCTTTCTCTTCCTAAGAGATTTTTCAAATGGGACATCCCCAAGCATCTGTAGCTGACTTACAATATTTGCTCCTTCTAACATCTTAGTGGCGGGTGATTATCTTCTTTATCATTGAACAATCCTCTTTTTGTCCGCCAAATGTGGTTTGGCAGAAGGAAATACCGATGTCCCATATAACAGTGTTTTCGACCATACTTCAGCCAATTGCAGTCTGTATTGGCATTGCAGCTTGGACATGCAAGTTTGCCTTTTATTGACCAGCCAGAGAGATTCTCATAAGCAAGAAAGTCATTGTCCACAATAAAGCGGCATGAAGCATGAAGGTTTCCTTGGTGGAGGCATCATACGTATGGACCCCATGTTCCCAAAGTTCAAGCAATTCATCGAGCAACGGCTGTAAATAAACATCAATGTCATTCCCTGGTGATTTTGGCCCAGGAATAATAAGGGATGTCATAAAGAATTGATCTTTCATGTATAGCAATGGTGGCAAGTTATATGGGACAAGGATCACTGGCCATATGCTGTAAGGCTTAGCCATGTTATTGAAGGGATTGAATCTGTCACTTGCCAAACCGAGCCTAACATTTCGAGCATCATTAGCGAACCAACCATGGTCTGTATCAAATGTCTTCCAAGTCTCAGAGTTGGCGGCATGCCTCATATTGTGTTCATTTGTAACTCGTTGCTCTTTATACCATCTTATTTCAGATGCGATCTTTGTAGACAGGAAAAGTTGCTGCAATCTTGGCTTTAACGGAAAATGCCGCAACTCCTTTTGAGGGATCACCCGTGTGCCATTGGTAGTTGGCATCCACCTCGAGGCCTTACATGTAAGGCATGCATTCAATGCTGAATTTTCCTTCCAGAATAAGATGTAGTCGTTGGGGCATGAATGAATTTTGTTGTACTTGAAGCCCAAACCTTGCTCTAATGAATGTGACTCTTGATATGAGTCGGGCAATTCAGCATCTGGAAAGGCAGACCGCAACAATTTAAGGAGCATATCAAATGACTTTGTTGACCAACCTCCAATTGTTTTAATGTGTAACAATTTGACAATGAACGACGGTTTTGAGAATTTTGTATAATCGCTGAAAAGTGGACGTCGGGCATCCTCTAATAGCTGGTCGAAAGATGACACTTGTGATGATGTAGGTACTGATGGCCGGCTTGGCATTGGAGTTCTGCTTTGGGGAACATTGACGTTTGTCCCAGCCCATATGTCATCTAACATATGGTCAATGTCATCAATGTATTTGTTGTGATCATTAACATCGAACTCGTCATCGACATCGTTGACATTGCATGTTTCCTCCTCACTATGGAAAATCTATTGAGTGTAGTTCGGATCGATCCCTTTTATGTACAAGTGACTCTCCACGATATTCCAAGTCAGGAAAAGATTATTACAACATATCCGGCATGGACTCCAAATACTATTACTTCCCATGGCATGGTTTCGTGCCATGTCAAGAAAATTGTTAACATTTTTGGCATAAGTAGGTGATCGAAGTCGATTGGGCAGGTTCATCCAGCTTTTGTCCCATCTAAAAAGAATGATACATTGACATAATTAGTTAACCGACATATATCGTCCTAACGTAGCCAAATTATGTTCAAAAGTACAACTGGTCAGACTGTCTGGAGGAGTAAAGCCACATAGAACAGAGAGCTCTAACATGCGGCAACAGTCTTACGACAATATATATAGAAAGATGGATTCGTAAGTTCATTGAAGTTGGCTTAATGCTAAACTTAATATCAATCGGTCCATTCCTTATAAAAAAAAATGGAATTTGACAAATTGAAGGATTCATTTGAGTACTTGTCGGACATAATTATAATTTCTATATCTCAATCTCTAATGTTCACTCAAAGTCTAGTCTACATTGAATTGGGTTCGTTTGGATACAGAAACCATCTCACCTCATCTCATCTCATTATTATAATTTTCTTAAATTTTCACACAAAATATAATAAACAATTCAATTTTTTCAAATCTCAAAATAATAATAATATTAAAAAATAATATTCTAATAATATTTTATTCAACTCATCTAAAACTATCTCATTTCAACTCATGATCTCACTATCCAAACTACCCCGGAGTATCCCAATGCCACATATAGCTCCTTTCCCTCTCCTCTCATAAATTATCTAATGTAGTACTTGTCTTGACTCAAGTTGCGTCACTACAAGAAATTTGATTTTTAGGGACGAAATTAGTTAGGGACGAACTAAATTTCATCTTTAAAAGTCATTTTTGTAGAAGAATTTTTTATTTCATCTCCAAAACTGCCTCAGATACAAATTTCATTTGAACGGAAAAATATCCATTCGAACGGAATATTTTGTGATGAAAAAAATCGTCTCAAAAAGAAAAACCGTTCGAACGGGAGAAAAAGTGTTCGAACAACCAATTAATTATGTTCGAACAGTATATGATCTGTTCGAACAGTAATAATATTGGCAGGAAATTAAATTTATTTTTCCGGGGAAAGTTAATAACCGTATGAACTTAAATTTATTATTTCGAAAGGAACTTTTTTTCATTAATTTGTTTATCACTATTAATTTGTACATATATTTTTAATTTTTCTTTCTGATAAAAATGATTTATTTTATGTTAAATTATATAAATATAACTTTAAAGATAGTATTATTTTTTATATTATCATGAACGGCAAGTAAAATGAAAAAATTAAATAAATTAGCAAACACGAGAAATAAAAACTATACATTAATTACATTTCAAATATATAATGTTCAATACAATATAAAAAAGTAAAATAATAACTAAAAAGACTATTTGGTGTTGGGCAGATCAACATCCTCTTGTAACATTTTCACGCGTCCATCCAGATCCCTAAGCTTCTACATGATGGGCTCAACGAACTCAATAAATAGAGCTCGTACTTGATCCAAAGTAGCCCCAGGTGATTGAGCTGCATTATTGCATATTTTATACATTTAAAACCAATATATTTTTAATTGTTTAATTATTTTATCATTGGTTTTAGATGGAAAAATTGATTAAGAGGCATAAATCCAAGTGATGATTTAAATTGATTAAAAGCATAGTTTATGCTTAATTTTGTAGCTTGTGATTTAGTTTGATAATATTTTCTCTATGCACAATACAATTTTAATATTTTATTGTCCTTTGTCTAATTTTATTTTTATTTATTTATTTTCTTTGCCTAGTTTTATTTTCTTTAATTATTTATTATTTATTTCATTTGTTTAAGTTTTATTTTTTTTTATTTTTTTATTTTTATTTTGTTTATTTTTATTTTGTTTATTTTTATTTTTTTTCTCATTTACTGGTCTCCTAAACGACATGTCGTTTTTCCTGCTCAGGAAAACGACCTGTCGTTTTGCACAGGGATTCAAAACTGTCGTCTGACAAAATGACAAGTCGTTTTGTTAATAAATAAAAATGACTTGTCGTTTTACTCTGTAATGGAATGCCGCCCTCTGCTAAACGACGTGCCGTTTTGTCTACAGACAAAAACAACACGTCTTTTTCGTCGTCTTCAACCTCCAGCACTATCTTCATGCATGCGTTCGGCAGCTCCTCCATGCCACCGTTCGATGCCACCAAGCTCCTCCACCTGCTGTAGCTCAACTTCATCCACCACCCTAAGCACCTCCGTCCAGCCAACTAAGCGACCTTTGGCAGCTCCGTTCACCCATGCACGTACAGCGCTACCCTTCATGTTCAACACGGTAGCACCACTACACGGCTGCACCTCCATTTCCAGAAGCAACAGACGACACTGGAGATCAAGTCTCCACTGCCCAGTGAAGACCAGCGCCATGACCGAAGCTCCCATGCAAGCTACACCTCCACCTCCATGCAGCCGCAGTGCACTACCACCGTAGCAGCACAACCATGGCAGAACCTCTTCATGCACAGCATCACCGCATGTCTACTGCGCGCATACAATCGTGTGCCACTGCCCAGCATGCACAGCCATGCGAATCAGCCATCACTGAGAAGCCTCTGTTCTACATCCTCAAAACAAAGCACTTCCACCTCACTACCAACGATCATGCACAGCAGAGCCCACGTCGCCACCGTCTGAAACTCCATGCGCAACCACCACGTTCCACCCTACCGTTGTTCAGCCTCGAACTCCTACCCCACGATGCACCACCATCTGAAATGCTCATGCAGACAGAAAGAAAGCTAGGAAGAGGAAAGAAGAAAAAAAAAAGAAAAGAAAGAAAAGAAAGAGAGACGGAGTGGCATGCGAGTTGAAGATAGAAGAAAAATAAAATAAAATGTTCAAGCTGGGACGCACTCTGGATAGAAACAAAGGATGAAAACTCACAAGATTTTTTTTTTTTTATTTAGACAGACGTGAGGACACAAAGAAAGGAAACAAACAAAAAACAAATAGTCTGTTGCTTCCTTTTCGGTCTGGATGTGGGAACAAATTTCTCTGCATGTGGGAAAAAAGACAGACGCACATGGTCAACCAGCCAAAAAGAAGGAGAGAAAAAAATATTTTTTCAGCTTTAACACACGGATGCAAGCTTTCGGCTATGAGCAGGGGACATGGGACATGGACAGCACGGGTGTATTCAATGCAAAGGCTTTTGAAGCCTATATAAGGGCTTGTAAATGGACGGAGAAGGGGAGAGTTAGAATAGATTTTAGCATTAAGTTAGAGTTAGATGTTAGAGTTCTCAGAATAAAATTACAATCAGTGAGTTTGTAGTCAGTCTTTATTTTTGTTCAGTTTTTAGTTATGTGTAATTCTTTCATCAGTTTTAGTCCATTTTAGTTTATGGCTTAGTCAACTTTATTTTTGTAAGTCTTCATTTCCATTTTTGAGTTTGTTTAGTGAGTAAATTCTCAATTTTCTTTGATAAATGTTGAGAGTCCATTTTATTTTTCAGAGTTTATTTTAATTGGAAGTTCAGATTTTTTGGTTGGAGAACGCAGTCTCCATTTCCAAACATCAAGTTTATTCCTTACAATTCCTGTTCTTATTTATTTTTGAATTTATGTCATTTAATTTTCTCGCACTTTTAATTTTCTGCAATTTAAATTAATGTCATTTAATTTTCTCGCAATTTTAATTTCTTGCAATTTAAATTACTATCATTTAATTTTCTCGAACTTTTAATTTCTTGCAATTTAAATTACTGTCATTTAATTTTCTCGCACTTTTAATTTCCTGCAATTTAAATTTATGTCATTTAATTTCCTGCAAATTTAAATTACTGCCATTTAATTTTCCTGCACCTTTAATTTTTACAATTTACTTTTATGTCATTTAATTTTATTGTTCCTTTACATTTCAGTGATTTAATTTTCAGCAATTTTAATTTACTGTCTTGCATTTTAATTTCTTATTTTTAATCATCCACTCAAAACCAACAACATGAATCTAGTCCATGACTAGTAAAATTTCATTTCCATTGCACTCCCATATTCATTGTACATTTCATCACTTTTATTTTTATTCTCTCATTGTAACTATTTCCACCATTTTATACGAGTTTGATTTTTAAGCACTTTTCCTGAGGAGACGATTTAGGAATTTATTCCTAATTATTACACGACATGCTCCTGCACTTGGGATAGCCTTTGTTCTGCTCAATTTTGAGTGAGTCACCAGGAGGCTGTCTCTCAACAGCAGCAGTAGTACTAGTAGAAGTTGGATCGGTGAGCGGGGCACTAGGCTGTCCTGGTGCAGTCTTCCGCAAGTGCCCCTCGCTCTTGCTGAATGTGATCTTGTTGAGAGGCCCCATCTGTGGCGACCTCCGCTCAGTCGCTGACACTGTAACCCCTGATTGGAATAGGAAGTTAGATATCAATTGTGCAAATGGTAGACTACCTCCACTTACATAGCATGACTCCGATTGAATGCGGTAAAAGAAATACAAGGCCAGATCAATAGGGTCCCCCTGCCCTATCTACAACAAAAATCTGGCTCGATCGATCCCGAAATCAGTCTTGTATTTTTTCGGGTCGATGTTATAGCCAACAATCAAGTTAAGCATTCTAAAAAATGCTATACAGTCGGCCTGTCGGAACACCTTGCTCCTATCATATGGAGGAGCCGAAGGGTTTCGCACAAGATGACGCACCTGATCATCTGTGAAACCATCATCAGGTAGATCCACATCCTCACTACCATCCTCACTATCATTCGGCTCTACATTCGGAGCTGGTGTGGAGGATGCGGCAGGTGTGTCAGAATCAGACGGTGCAGCTGCTGGTCCCGAAGTAGCCGGTCCAGGATATGTGTCGATCTCGCGCCGGATGTCGAGGAACTCAGCAATAATATGGGGAGAGAAATTAATACTCACTCCCTGGACTGATAGAGTGTAGAAAAGAGTATCAGCACTCTCCTCTCCCAAGGCACGGTAAAATTCATCGACCATATCTGGGTATGCAGTCCCATGCTATTGACAGATCGGTACCCATCCCCGTTCAGTAAAGATGAACTGTATACTCCGTCTCTCCCACGAAAGATCAGAGAAGTCAGACAAAATGATCTGACGCTCTACGAGTACAGATCTCGACGCCTGAGTAGGAGCTGGTCTAGTACTACTTTCACTGACTTGGTCTCTTGCATGTTTTCGTCCGGTAGATGCCATTAATATACTGTTTAACTACAAGAAAATTAAGAATATAATTATAAATATTATATTTAAAATATATTATTTAAGAATTATACTTAGATTGAACTGTATTGAAATAATCCGTTTGAACTAAGAATCTTCCATTCGAACTAGTATAGTTGTTCGAATGGAAGATTCTGTCCAATCCAATAGGCAATTAATATTCGTTCGAACGGTAAGTTTTTGTTTGAACAGAAATAAATCTATTTGGCAACATCACGTTCGAAAGGAATAGAACCCGTTCGAACGAGATCGAAGCCAAACAGCCATGGCTGAGTCGACTCAGCCATGGCCGAAACTCTAATCTACACCAAAAGAGCTCGATTAAATCGATATAAATGATTAATAAGTGAATCTAGATCACTTCTACCGATTAAAATCCATACATTTGATCAACTATACAATAGAGGCCATACCTCTTAGAAGAGAAAAATGCGTTGTTCCTACGGCGGTTGAGTGGCGGTTGAGCGGCGAAGATAAGGGGCGAGTCGGAGGTAATCGGCGGCTTAGGGTTCGAATGCTTTGTGTGAGTTTGATGGGAATCGAACTGGGTGTATAAAGATCGTGAGACCTTGTTCGAACGAAATAAAAACCCGTTCGAACGGTATTAAAATCCATTTGAACTTGTCAAAATCCCGTTCAAACGGTTATTACACTAATATATTTCTAATTATATTACTATACTAATGTATAATAATACTGATATTACAAAGTACAAAAGTATAAAAATAATACTAATAATAGTATTATAATGCTTTAAAATACAAGTTAATATTTTAATATAACTATATTATATCCTAGTTACTGTATAGTTATAATTATTGAATGAGTTATAATAACTATACAAGTTAATATGATTATAGTTATACAATAAGTAATATATTACATCCTAGTTACTATACTATATATTAATAGAAAGATACTATATAGTTATAACTATTGAATGAGTTATAATAAGTATAAAATATTTAAGATAATTAATATACTTATAGTACTTATTAATTAGTTATAAGTAGCCTAGTACAATAAGTACTATATTATATCCTAGTTACTATATAGTTATAACTATTGAATGAGTAATGATAACTATACAATTAGTTAATATGATTAATATAGATAGTACTTATTAGTTATATAGCTAGTACAATAAGTAATATATTACATCCTAGTTACTATACTATGTATTAATAGAAAGATACTATATAGTTATAACTATTGAATGATAACTATACAAGTTACTTTGATTATTGTACATTATAGTTATAACTATTGAATTAGTTATGATAACTATACAAGTTAATATGATTAATATATATATATATATATATTTTACTTATATACTATTAATAAGTACTATAACTAATATACTATAAGTACTATATTAGTCAGCATATATAATGCTTGTAATGCCCAAATTGGGGAATTAATTTTATTTTTTGTTCACCTTTTTTTGGCCAAATTGGGGAACGAATTTTATTTTTTATTTATTTAAAAAAAATTAAAATGTTAAATATTTGATGTAAAAAGAAATCCAAAAAATGACTTATTAGTATATAAAATATCAAAAAGTTGGACTTTAGTTCGAACTCAATAAAGTATCGTTCGAACAATTTTATTTCGTGAAATGTGTTTGGTGGGAAACTTTGTGTCAAATACTCTGAATGTCAGTTCGTTCGAACTTAAAAAGTACTTATTCGAACGAAAAAAGTACTCATTCGAACTTAAAAAGTACTCATTCGAACAAAAAAAGTACTCATTAATAGAATATGCCAAGGAATATTCTATTTTTATGTTTGAACTAGTAAATTTCTTGTTCGAACAAACATTACATCGCGGCAAAAGTTGGCGCAATTTGAAATTTTTGTGTTCGAATGAGTAAATGGTTCGTTCGAACGTGACTTCACAGATTCAAATATCACAAACCTTCGGTTCATTTTCATTTTGTGCGAAATTTTGAAACTTGTGGAGGTAAAGGAACATACTTGGCCTCCAAGAGAAGGGATTCTTGAGAGAAGGTTGAGAAGTATAAAATGTAAGTAATATATTTTTGAATTATTTTTTTTGTTTCGAATTTCATAGCAAGTTGATTTATTGTTGGGTGTCTTAGGGTTATGCTATAATGTGTTTTATATCATTGTGTTTCTACAATACCATTTACAATAGAAGGAAACTAAACTAATTTAGATATTTAATGTCGTGAATTTGATATTTTCTAGATAAAGAATTTGGTCTCTGTTTCGTGTTTGGATTCTGGGAAAATACCGTTTGAACGCTATTATTTCTCGTTCGAACAGAATGGATTTAAATGCGAACCTGAGTTTGTACCGTTTGAACGCTATAGTATCCGTTCGAACAGAATGAATTAAATAGGAAATGGAATTTTATATATATAGTTATATATAAATATATATATAACTATAGTTATAATATATTTAGTTGATGCATATTCACAAACAAACCAAAACACAATCAAACTTAGAAAGATATAATACAGATTATTGATTTATATATAAAGTCATAGAAAGATATAATACATAATTAATCAAACTTATAAACATTAATTAAAAATATCAATTAAAATACTGCATCTTCCATCTTCCATGTCCACCACCTTAGCATTGCTACCACCACTATTCTTTAGAAATATATCCAACCGCAACTAACTCTTCAAATAAAGTATTAATTCTTGCATTTTCCTCAGGGTTGAGTAAACTTCCGGAGTTCCCAAATGAACTCTCCGTCATCTCATTCTGGTCGTATATTGTTGAGACATTATTGATACTCCCTGACTGAAACCCACTTTGGACATCTTGTGGGCTGCATTGACCGAAGCATTGACAGAAGCATTGACAAAACTTTGCTCTTTCTCCTTCATTAGGGTGTCTAGTTGAGTTTGTAGATTTAGAACGTGCAGAAAACAAAGTAGAATGCCATTTATTAGGAGACAGAGCATATAATGATTTCAATCATTATATATGAAAAGAGAACCTGCTGCTGAAGAGCAAAAATGGCTGAAAAAATGCTATTTATAGGATCTTGAAGTCTATCTTGCGCTTCATATATAAGTGTGGTAGCTGCTTCATAACGATTATTGATCGGGATGCGAGCAAGAAGCCTCGATGCATTACCTGCACCGAAAACCTTATGAACGGCGGCAAATTGGATATATGATATACATCCGGTTCGACATTTCTTTCTAAAGAATTTGCATGCTTCACAAGGAGAACCTCGCATCTCGATTGGTGGTGAGAGAGCATTTGTGAGGGGGGTTTAAAATACATAAAGGGAGGCGAAAATTATTGTTTATTAATGAGTCTCGATTGGTGGAAAGCACACTATAAAACTTGGGCAGAAAATCCGAAATTGCTTCGAGCCCCACCAAAAGTGTTTCATAAAAGATACCATCCGTTCGAGACAAATTAAGTAAGGACGGACAACATCCGTAAATTCTAGAAATGAATTAATTGAAATCACATCTATAAATTCTGCTCACATAGAATCACAAACATAGAATCACAAACATTTGCTCTGCATTTCTCACAAAGAATCAGAAACTCACATTTCTACATTTCTCACAAACGCATTACAAATGACCGGCAAACAGTCTTCTAACATTGTTCTTGATTTGAATCGGAAACCATATTTATCCCAAATGTTAATCTTCACTCCGGATGCTATTAATGCCATGATAGCAATAGATAACTATTTCTCAAGCAAGAGCGACACTAAGGTTGTGAATGGAGCGAGAATACTGACATCTCAATATGAAGCTGTTGTTACTACCATGACCCGAAGGTTACAGTTATGGGTAAGTGAGATAGAGATGCTTAATAAACAAGTAAGTGAACTGAAACATAAACTTGCAAATAAATGAAAAAAGAAGCAAATACTAAAAAGAGAAAATAAGGAATTGAAGATGTCTGTGGATTTGTATGCGAAAAATTTGGAACCAAAAGTGTTGGAGCTGGAGCGAAAGTGAAAAAAAATAGATGAACCTGCGTTCAACCTAGGAAAGGAGTTGAAGACATATGAGGAAAGTGCCTTAAATGCGATCAAGACTAAGGAAAATGCTTAATATGCGTCTTGGCTACATATGTTTTATTTCAACCCTAAGGATGTGTTGTTGCAAATTTGTGTTTGATTTATGTTTTGATATATGTATGGACTCTATGTTTTGATATATGTATGGACTCTATATCCATTTGATATGTGTTTTGATATATGTATGGATTATATGTTAGTTTGATATATGTTTTAGCTATATGTTTGTTGATGCTGAAGACTGTTTGCAGTAGGATATTACATAGATGTTAGTTTGATGGTGTTTATCCCATGAATTGGGTTTTTTGATAGACATTCTACAAATAACGGATTTGCGCAATGGATAAGAGTTGGATGCTGTTGGAAGATAGACTTGGGTAAGACTATAAGGAGTATACACAAAGGGTGAAGTTTTTTTTAGAGTTTGCTCGCATGAGTGTTGATAGTTGAGGATATATAAGATGTCCGTGCAAGAATCTTAGTTCTTATAATTTTGTAGTAGTGGATGATCATTTATTTGTAAATGGAATCGATCCTAAATACTCACCTTGGGTCTTACATGGCGAACTATTTCTCAAAGGAGTTAGATTTAGCAGTCAGACCAATCAAGTAGATGAGGGTAATGACACCGACATAGAGGACATTAATGTGGGTGATCCTGATGACAGTGACGATAATGGAGAGGATATGACTGAGATGTTAGGTGATCTAGGTGCATGAATGTTTGGGATGAGGGATGGAGAAGGAACATCTGCACAATCATTTGAGAGAAATGATACCTTTGGAAGATTGTGGGAAGATGCACAAAGAGGGTTATATGAGGGGTGCACTCGTCATAGCAAGTTGTCTTTTACGGTGAGGTTGCTTCATATTAAGTCTATTTGTCGTATTTCTGCCAAAGCTATCGACATGTTACTTGAATTTGTTAAAGAGACTCTTCCTCAGGATAATGTAGTACCTCGTAATTTTTATGAAGCAAAACAATTGAAGCGAGGGCTAGGATTTGATTATAATATCATCCACGCTTGTAAAAATGATTGTATTCTTTACTGGCAACAATATGCAGAATTTGACTCATGCTCAGTGTGTCATGAGTCAAGATGGACATCCGATAAACGTAATGTACCCCACAAAGTTTTAAGACATTTTTCGTTGATTTCTCGACTTCAAATACTATTTACATCAAGGATAATTGCGAAAGATATGTCGTGGCATCACATAGAAAGAGTCCAAAATGAAAACTTCTTCTCGCATCCAGCAAATTCTTTACAATGGAAGAAATTTGACAAAGAGTATCCATGGTTTGTTGAAGAACCTCGCAATGTATGTCTTGGTTTAGCAACGGATGATTTTAATCCATTTGGCAACATGAACACTTCTCATAGTACTTGGCCTGTCATATTAATGCCTTATAATTTGCCACCTTGGAAGTGTATGAAGGATCCTTATTTTATGATGACTCTATTGATACCAGCAGGGCCAAGGTCACCAGGGAATGAATTAGATGTATATCTACAACCACTGATTGCAGAGTTGAAAGAGTTGTGGGATTAGGGTGTCAATACATATGATGCAGCTTCGTCGCGGGAGTTCAAGATGCATGCCGCAGTAATGTGGACAATAAATGATTTTCCAGCATATGAAAATTTGTCTAGGTAGAGCACAAAAGGTAAAATGGCTTGTCCTGTTTGTAATAAAGATACACATTCTCAGTGGTTGAGTCATGGTAGGAAATTATGTTTTATGGAATATCGTCATTATTTACCACATGATCATAGATGGCGTTCAAATAGAGCTATGTTTGATGGAAGGGTTGAGCGTAGGTCATCGCCACTAGAGTTATCTGGACATGATATTATCGTGCAGTTAGGAGATGTTTTAGAAAATAGATTTGGGAAACATACCAGGGTTCGAAAGAGAAAACGACAAGCAGTGGAGTTGAATTGGACAAAAAAAAATATTTTTTTTGAGTTACCATACTGGTCTACATTGAAACTGCGCCACAATCTAGATGTTATGCACATTGAAAATAATATATGTGAGAATATATTGGGCACTCTGATGTCAATAGAAGGTAAGACAAAAGATACAGTTAATTCTCGTAAAAACTTGAAAGAGTTGGGGATAAGACCGGAGTTGCATTTGCAAGATAATGGTTCGTCAGCATATATGCCTATTGGTATACACTCTCAAATGATGAGAGAAAGAAATTTTGTGATTGTTTCTTGACAATCAAATTACCCGATGGCTATGCTTCAAACATGTCAAGATGTGTTCGAACACATGATTGGAAGATAACTGGTCTTAAAAGTCATGACTGTCATGTATTTCTGCAGCGTTTGTTACCGATTGGTGTGCGTGGAAAGCTTACTTGAGATGTTCGTATAGCTCTCACAAAATTAAGAGGATTTTTGAGAGACATTTGTAGGAGAACGTTGAAAGTTGATGCATTGTTAAAAATGGAAGCTGATATTACAGTAATATTGTGCAAATTGGAGAATTTGTACCCGCCTTCATTCTTTGATGTAATGGTTCATTTGGCTGTGCACCTACCTCGTGAGGGTTTAGTCGCTGGTCTGGTTCAGTATAGATGGATGTATCCTATTGAACGATTTTTAGAAAAATTGAAGCGATCTGTGGGGAATAAAGCTCGTCCAAAAGGTTCGATTGCAAAGTCATATATTGATAATGAGTGGCATACCTTTTGTTCAATGTATTTTCATGGGATTGATACTAGATTTACAAGACCAGACCGAAATTATGAAGGTGAAAAAGAGATGGGAGTCTTATCGATATTTACCATGTTTTCCCAGACAGTACGTCCCATAGGCGCACAAAGGGGCTACGACCTATGTGGGCGAGAGTTTGAAAGAGTTCGATAGTATGTCTTGAATAACTGTGCAGAGATTGACCACTATTTGAGGTTAGTGATGATCCTCTAAATTAATCATGTATAATAATATAACATTTTTCATTGCTACAAATTAATCATTCACACGAACCTGCGCAGTGAACATATACAACTACTTCGCAAGAATGGTGTAATTGATGTAGAAAGAACGCATGAAGAGGAATTTGCTTCATGGTTTGAACATATGGTATCACTGTAAAGTTTCATTTTATAATATGAATTTCATACCACTAAACTCTATCATTTTTTTATATAATAATATTTATTGATGTAGGTTGTATCAAAATATGGTAAAAATTCAAAAGAAATTTCACCAGAACTGTATGCTCTGGCATGTGGTCCGTCTAGGCGGGCCATCCAGTACTCAGGATGTTTGGTGCGTGGATATAAATTTCACACAGCTGACAGAGAAATATATAGGAAAACTCAAAATTGTGGGGTTGTAGTCGAAGGAATTCATGGGGATGATAACATTGACTTCTATGGAATTGTGGAAGATATTATAGTGTTGAAATACGTGGGAGGATATATGGTCTGGTTGTTTAAATGTAATTGGTGGGATGTCTCACATCCTAGGTTAGGAGTGCGTAACGATAATTACTTTGTGAGTGTCAATACATCTTGCACATGGTATGAGGACGATCCTTTCGTTCTCGCTTGCTAAGCGAATCAAGTTTTTTATTTAGATGATCCAGAATATGGAAACCCATGGCGAGTAGTGGAGAAGTTTGCACTAAGAAATGTATATGATACTATTCCAGAGACAGAAGAACTTTCAGAAGAAGTTGATACTCCAGCAAATGAAGAAGCATATCAAGAAAACTAAGTAGGCATCAATCTATTTGTTGATCTCAGCCAATATGATATGGTCCCATTGCATAGAGAAGATGTTTAACCCGAAATAATTGAGGGTGAAATATCAGAAGACGATGAATCAACTGAAGTGTCTAGCGAGGATGAGGGTAATTGGTCTAGCAAAACAGATAGTGAATGAATTTCAAATATCAATTTTTGTAAGTATTATTTGTATAAATATATCCATAATGTTTGTTTGAATAATAATTTGTTACAATTTCAAATAGATATGCCTCCTAAACGTAAAGTAACACGTGTGCCATCTCCATCCATTACTGATTCCCCGTGTGGTTCACCTGTCATGAATAGTGAGCCAACACTATTAGACTCAGAAGAATGTATTTTATCAAATTAAATACTACAGTTTATGCTCAATTTAAGTAATATATCTATAAAATAAAAGTATTTAATTCAAATACTTGCTTTAATTACTGTATATATAGTTGTTGTAAGCTAGCGCCGAGATAGAGGCACTACGAGGGGTGTCTGCATAGAAAAAGTAAGGAAAGTTGGTAAAATTAAAGTTGATACTCCTGATTATCACACCGGTGGCTCTGGAGATTCAGCAGCATGGCTTGCTTCTTTTGTTGGTACGCTTATTCGCACGTATGCACCTATTGCTACATCTTCTTGGTCTAAAGTTCCCCAAGAAGTGAAAGACCACATCAAAAATTGTTGTTTGGTAATAACCTACATCTCAAGTAACTAAGTATTATTCATGTTACTTTTTGAATATTTCGTATTTATACTAATTGTTTATAATTATTGGAAGGATGAGTTTGAGCTTAATTTTGGCCGGCGAGAGGATCGATTAACGGTTGAGGAGTTGATGTCGAATGCATTTCAGAGGTACAAAGGTCGATGTCATGCACATTATAAGAAGTTCAGTACTACAATAGAGGCGCGCCAGAATCCATTCCAAGCAATGCCACCAAATGAATGGGAGAAGGTTTGTGATATGTTTGAAAATCCTGCTTATCAGGTAATTTCCCTGCTATATTTTTTTAATAGTATATTATGATAGATGTATTAAACATATAGATATATATTTTTTATTTTTTTAGCAACTGAGTACTGTGAACAAAGCAAATAGATCAAACTTGAAGATACACCATCATGCGGGTTCTCGATCTTTTCATCGTTTGTCTAACAAAATGGTAAGTTATTCTACTCCCTATTAAATATTAACATATAATACACTTTTCTGATTTAAGTTCTAATATATATATATATATATTATATTGCAGAAAGAAGAAAGTCCTGCTGACTATGATCTGACCCAATTGTATGCAAAATCACATAAAAATCGTGACGGTGTTTGGACCAGTCCCGAAGCAGAGGCAAATTATGTAAGTTTAAGTTTCTTTAATTCCATTGTGACTATAGTTTTGTTACTTATACTAACTAGTATGTTTTTATTTTTGTAGGACAAGATGATATCTCTCAATGAAGTTAATGCGAATCCATCTGATGCATCATCTGTCAACGATGTTCAGATCCTTTCTCAAGTTCTTGGATCACGTTATGGATATTTGAGGGGCTTAGGACGTTGTGTTAAACCATCTTCAACATCATCATCCTCTTCTCGAGTTAGATCAAATGACGACAAAACTAAAAAATTTGGAGGAAGCAGCACTTCAGATAGAGCGATTGAAGTCCAAGGAAAAAGAATTGCTGACCAGATTAGATCAAGCAGCAGATCTTGAGACAATATTAGAAGAGAACATGCAGAAGAGATTGGAGATGGAGATACAAAAAGCTATGCTTCAGTTGCAGTCAGTTATGTCACAAAACTCTACACCACCACCATAATTGTAAAAGTTATTTTTTTTAGGGTTAATACATTATAAAGTTTCAAAACATTTGAACATTTGACATTTGAATTGTATTTTGTGTAATACTAATATGGTATTATAAATTAATTTGGTTCTGTTCTGTATGATTCATACCGTTCAAACGGTAAATAACCAGTTTGAACGGTAAAGTACCATTTCTAAATCCATTCGAATAAACAAATACACATTCGAACAAAAAATAACCCATTCGAACGAATAACACGGAATACAATTCGAACGGACGTAATTTGCATTCGAACAAAATTTATTGGTTCGAACAGTATCAAATATTGTTATTTGTTCGATTCAAAATTTTATTTCGTTCAAATGGACAGGTCGGTTCGAACGGAAAATATTCCATTCGAACACTCATTTCATTCGAACAGTATCACATATGGTCATTTGTTCGATTCAAAATTTTATTCTGTTAGAATGAATGGGTCGGTTCGAACTGAAAACTATTCCATTCGAACAAGATATTGAGATGAAATTAGTTCATCTCAAAAAAAATTCTCCGTTCGAATGGTTTCGACTGGTTCCGCAAAATTTCGTCCCTAAAAGTGATTTTTGGAGATGAAATTCAAATTTTGTCTCTAAAAACATTTTGAGACAGCCTTTTAGAGACAAATTAGAGACAAAAATTTTTCATTTCCAATTCTTTTTGGGGACGAAATTTTGATTTTTTGAGACAAAATTTTTTGTCTCAAAAAACCATTTCTCTTGTAGTGCGTTGAACTAACCATGCATGACTGTCATATGTTAGTAGCTAGCTAGGTTGGCTCTTATACTAAAGATCATTTTGAGGAAAGTTTCAGGCATTCCAAAAATATTTGAAAGTATTTTGAGAATTTGTATGAAATTAGGTTTTGAAAAATAAAGGAAATTTTTTTTAATAAAAATATTTTTTAAAATAAGTATTGTATTAGAATTTGTGAAAGTGAATAGATAAAATTGAAAATTTATTTTAATTTAGTTTTTGAAGTTATTTTTTGTTTTAAAATTTGTAAAACCTGTATTATTTTTGTGTTTGAATAACGACTAGATAATGATTAAACTTCGTTTGGATAATGAGATGAGATGAGAAATCTATAAATAGTAGTAAAATACTTTGAGTTAAGATATTTATTAGGTTTTGATAAAAGAGAAAAAAAATTAAATAAAAATACTATAAAGTTATAATATTGTTATAATATAAATTTTTAACGTTATTTTTGTTTTAAAATTTGAAAAAGATGAATTATTTTTTATGTTTTGTTTAAAATTTAGGAAAGTTGTAATTATTAGGTAATAATTTCGTGAAAAAGTTGAAAATCTGAAATTAAAAAGTATTTGTATTTGAGTGATATTTGAGAAAGAGATGAGATGAGATTGCGATCTGAGATCCAAATGAGGCCTAAATGAAAAGTTGAAAAAATGAAATAAAAAAGTTTTAATATTTGAGTAATATTTAAGAATAAAGACGTTACGAGAAAATTTGAGAAATGTTAATAAATTTTGGAAACAACTTAGTTGCCAAACATGGTTATTAATTATATTTGAATTTAAATCCCAAAACAACTAGTTAAGATATAGTTAAATAGCTTTCCTTACAATCATTACAAAACTTAGTTCCATCTAATAGATCATTAATGTTATGAAATTTACCACTTAAATATACTACTTTTATCATGCATGCTTATAAGTTGGGCTTTATCATGTTTGACCCAATTTATTTAAGATTTTTAAATAAAGAGAACTAGTGGTATGGAGACCTGATGATCTCCCAACAATATCTTATAAGTTATAACTCTAGGTAAAGTGGGAGACTTAGACTTAATTTGGATAGCGAGAAGTGTTGAGAAGTATTGTGAATAGTTATGAGTAGAGATTGGAGTGAGTTTGTGGGTCCCATTGAGAGTAGTTTGAGTTGTTTGGATATATGAAGTATGTTGAGTTGTTGACTTTTGGATAAATAGTGAAAAAATGTGTGGGTCCCATAAATATTATAGTAATTTTATTTTTAGTAATAAATATTATTGTGATTTTATTATAGTAATTTTATTATAATGATTTTATTTTATTTTTATATATAATAGTGAACAAATATTTTTATATTTTATTTTATTTTACTATTTTCTTTGCTCACCCTCTCTCTCTCTCTCTCTCTCTCTCTCTCTCTCCTCTGCTCGATTCGAAGCCACGCCCGAAATGGTTTCAACCCAACCCAGTGCCGCCGTGCGCGATCCGGCCTCACTGCCACCACTAGCAGCTCCCCCTCACGCTGGCGAATCCCCCAGCCACCACCGATCTCCCACATGCGCAACGTTCTCTCTCCCATGCGGTAACCTAACCGAAATGGGTTTCGGTGGTTTCTGTCCACTTGGGCCGCCGTACGCGGCCACCCAGGTGACCACACCTCCACCACCTCACACTGGAAACCACCTATCGCAGACCCAGGCACCACAAATCTCCCTCTCCCTCTCCATCGCACGTTGACATGATCTCGACTGAAATGGGTGAAACACTGTGTTGAGAGTGCAAACAATGTCTGTGTTGTGTAGAGAGAGGAATGTTGAGATATGTTTGAAAATATAAAAATATTGTTGGCATGTGAAGTATTCTCATTCATACAAAAAGTGTTGAGAAGTGTTGAGATATTTTCGTTACCCAAACACAACCTAATGCGGCTAAGAGATAACATGAATTTTTTTTTTAGAATAATCTCTTTTGACTTTGTCAAGGAGGAAAAGAGTACATTCAATAATCTACCACTTATAGGGGTGTACAAAATCATCGAAAGCCTGACCCGACCAAAATGCCGACCCTACCCGAATTAACCGAACCGTTTGCGTTTTGAAGCGGAAACGGAATGCCGGTTACCCGATTCTTTTTTAAATGGGTAATACTCGTTTACCCTATTTAGTCTAAAATTTCCTCTTACCAAATCACATTTGAGACTCTCAGCCCTCATCTCCTTTCTCCCGCTCGACACTCTCTCCCTCGTAGCCGCTCTCCTCCTCGTAGCCTCACTCACTCTCTCGCAGCTGACTCTCTCCATCGCAGCTGACTCTCATAGCTCTCACTCTCTCCATTGCAACTCAGAATCAAGGTTAGTGGGTTTGTCATTTGGTTTATGGGTGTTTGGATGGTTGGAAAACAGAATCTTGCTCCCTTGCATGAGATTAGTTTGTGAGTTTGTTAGTCGTGGGTTTATGGGTGTTTTGATTATTTTCTTATGAAGGTATCAACTATACTAAATATTTTGGGTTTATGGGTGTTTTGGGTTTATGGGTGTATTTTTTTTATCATCCCAGTCTCAAGAAACTTGAGTGTGGGTGGTGGGCTGCCTTGAGATAAGAGGATTAAGATTAGGCAGACATTTACGCTAAGTTATTTGTACTTTCCACAAATAAAAAAGGAAATAATGCTTAAAGGAAGGAACGAAAATAGTAAAGTGGAGTCAAGTATTCTATCAGCTTTTTCACGTCTTTATTAGATAATTTATCATAGATATAGATTGTAATGGTGGAGAAAGAGATTTGAGAATGGGATACAGTCTATTTGCAACCGACCATTCATACTAAGATTGGGATTGATAGATGTACCAATGTGGCGGATAGTAGTTGGACCCTTTCTACAAGATCACATGTAGATTTTTATCTATAGGTTTTTATGGGTCTACTTGATTTTTCTGTCTTCGAATTCTGATTATTATTGTTATCAACAACATGTAAATTTCTGCATGGTAAGAACTGAAGTGGTGGCGGTGGTTGATGTTTGGCTCAATTCTCTGTAGTCTGTACCTTGTTTGTTGAGTTCTATATAAAGCTTTCTTTCATAATTCTTATCATGATTACTATAGCTATATGGTAAGCCTTTTTGCTACATTGAAAATAGGTACCCAAAACTAAGCATATATCCGAGGTCTGACATATTGGTTGTGCATTGAAAACTGATTGAAAGAGCACTGCAAATTCTCAAGAATATACAATAGGGCGTTACAACATGACCGTACTAATTAATGCAACGGGCCACTGATGGATACAGCATCCTAGATACCAGGGTGGTAAAACAACCTGCATGGAACCTAACACATTGGTAAGCATGTCCAGTCGATTCTATAAATGTTAAGGACTAACTTTGCCTTCTATGCACTAAACTTTTATCTAATGCTCCCAAATTGTCCAAAACATCTCATGTTGAATGCTAGGAATTTAGAATATTTGTTTACGTACTGACTATTTAGGTGACAGATACATGATTCAACAGAAATAATGTACTTGAACTTTTTGATAAGCTATCAACTTTAACCAACATCAAAGTATCAATCAAATTATATGAATTAGTGGTTTTTGCCAATATATTAACAATGTGGTGTGAAAGTTATTGTTGTTACAAAGTAGTAGAAGAAAGTATGGGACTCCATGTCACAACAAATGCTTCTATCACTAGAGCATGAGTTTACAAGAAAAATAGCCCTTTTAGCTCCTTTTCTTTTTTGAGTTGAACATGACATTCGGTTGGTCACCCAAAAAAGATAGCTGACCAACAATTCATAGTTTTAACTTAAAATTTGTAAGGAACCACAGTAGGGAGTTTACCTTTGAGCCAATCTTCAGCTTCTGATTTGGATTAATTCCATACTCATTTGGGATGACACCATCTGCAAGTATTTGCAAAAATAATTTACAGACCATTTTTACCCTAACTGATAATGATTGGATCTCACCCAATATTCAATATGCATACCGGGGAAAGTGGATAGATACAAGAGGTTAACTTCCTTTGCAACCTATTTCCCACAACTCTGATACTCAAAATTTGTACTTTAGGAATGCTGGAATTTTGTTTGAAACAAGGGGTCCTTTTCTTTTGATAGCAGTAATGCACAAGCCCTTGGAAGCAAAATTTCTAGGATTATGGTAAATAGATTTTTTATTTTATTTTATTTTATATATATATAAATATATATAAGTAGGATTGATGGTAAATAGATAGCAGACTGGCAAGTCTTGCAAACATTGCTTTCTTGCTATATTATAGGTAAAGAAGTATCACTAGTTCCACTGCAGTAAACTAATGGACATTTGCTATTATATTTATATCAACAAAATGTAAATCATTGTTTTAAAATGCATGAATGCTGAACAACTTTTCTCGGTACCTACCACCTTTGTGTCATTAATGGCTTACTTTATCGCCAATAATCTCTCTGCATGACAGCACAAGTCCAAAGTTTGACACCCTTATTAATATAGCTATATATATATATATTAGGCAATTTAGATTTATAGGGTAACTGTTCATGCACCAGAATATATATGTTGGTGACTATTTTTTTTTTTTTTGGTTTGATAGGCTATTTCTGATCATTCCATTAATCTTACTCTTTTTTTTTTTTTTTTATATTACAGTTGAACTCTATGGAACAAAGTGCTGCTATGCCTTCATCTGGGTCCAAAACATTGCCCAATGTGATTCATTTGGATAGTACTCTGCCTCCAACTTTGGATAGCTCTCTCCCAACAACTAGTCCGCAAGCTCGCCCTCCTATCACAAGAAGACGGGGAAGATGAGATGTATGGCAACACTTTACGAGGATTGAGAATGTCGAGGATCCCAATGAG
This sequence comes from Cyclocarya paliurus, assembly GCA_029856935.1. Lineage (NCBI taxonomy): Eukaryota > Viridiplantae > Streptophyta > Magnoliopsida > Fagales > Juglandaceae > Cyclocarya > Cyclocarya paliurus. The sequence continues at coordinate 7,597,104 of CM056950.1, forward strand.
CCCAAAGCCACGTGTGATTATTGTGGTAAGGTTTTGTTATGTCATCCTAAAAAACAAGGTACTTCATCCTTAAAGTACCATCATCAGACATGTAAAGTTTTAATGCTAGTGGGGTTGGAAGGGATAACCCTCAATAAAAAATGACCGAGACTAGGAAGACGGGGGTGGATGGTACAACTAGCAGTCCTAGTATTGGATTTGCTAAGTACAATGAACAGAAATACGATCGACGATAGCTAAAATGATAATCATGGATGAGCTACCATTTAGATTTGTAGAAAAACAAGATTTTAAAAACTTTATGGCCGTAGTTGAGCCTAGATTTTCAATCCCCTCTTGTATTACTGTTATGCGAGATTGTATGAAGATGTACATGTTAGAAAAAGATAAGTTGAAGAACATGTTCATGACATCTGATTATAAGATTTGCATCACTACTGACATGTGGACATCAATTCAGAATCTTAACTATATGTGCATAACAGCTCATTTTATTGATGATGATTGGATCTTGAATAAGAGGATTATAGATTTTAAGAAAGTTCCTGATCACAAAGGGATAACAATAGGAAAAGAGATTGAGTCATCTGTACTTGGATGGGGCATAAAGAAGATATTTACAATAACAGTAGACAATGCATCGTCTAATACTACGGCCATCGATTATTTGAGAAAAATTGCCAAACTTAGGGATTGTATAGTATTAGACAATGAACTTATGCATATAAGATGTTGTGCACATATTTTAAATCTCATTGTCCAAGATGGATTGAAAGAAATTGATAAATCAATTGTCAAGATTCAAAATGCAGTTAAATATGTGAAGTCTTCCCCTGCAAGACTTAATAAGTTCAAGTCATGCGCAGAGAAACAAAATATTTTAGGTGGTGGGCTTCTTTGTCTGGATGTTCCAACTAGGTGGAACTCAACATATCTAATGTTATGTGTGGCTCTCAAATATCATGCGGCGTTTGAGGTGATGCAAGATGAAGACAATGAGTTTGGCCCATATTTACGTGAGGTAGGACAAGGAATACCAACTTTACATGATTGGGAAACCATCAAGGTATTTGAACAATTTTTGAAACTTTTTTATGATACGACTTTGCGGGTTTCAGGATCAGTTTATGCAACTTCAAATTTGTTCATTGGAGAAATATTTACAATCTATAATCATTTGAACAAATTTTCTATGAATGAGAGTAATATGCTGAAAACCATGTCAGATAGGATGTTATTGAAATATGATAAGTATTGGGGGGATTTTGAGAAATTGAATAAAATGTTGTTTATTGCATCTATGCTTGATCCACCCTTCAAGTTGGAAGTTTTGGAGTTTTATTTTAGAAATATTCTTGGGAATGAGCGAGCATCTGAACTTGTTGATTAGTTAAAGAGGATGATTGAGCGGATATATAAGCAATATTCAAAATCCAGTGTAGGTTCAAGTAGGGGCCAATCAAGTGTTGTTAAGACCCAAATCAACACTTCTTATGATAATGTGGATACTGTATTAAGTATGTTTGAAAAATATCAAGCATCAAGAGGTGTGGTAGAGACTAATTCTAAATTGGATAAGTATTTCATGGAAAGTGTTGAAGGATCGGCACCCGACTTTGATATTATATTATGGTGGAAGGTGAACTCAATCAGATATCCGATCCTTGCCAATATGACTCGAGATGTGTTAGCTATTCTCATATTTACTATTACTTCTGAGTCAACATTTAGCATTGGAGGTCGTGTCTTAGATTCATTTCGTAGCTCATTGGCCCCGACAATAGTTGAATCTCTTATCTGCACACAAAACTGGTTAATGGCTCCCTCCATTAATTATGATTCCCACGATGTAATGGAAGATGCTGAAAGCTACAAGTTAGAAACTGGTAAGTTTAATTAATTATATGTTTTCTTATAGTTATTTCAATTAATTATATGTTTAACATAATTTTGTATTTCATGTAGAGATAACTTTGAAGAATATTTTGAATGAGGCCGATTGAATATTACAACAAGGCCACAGCTACAAGTCCATGTATCTTGACACAAGTCCATGTATCTTATATTCGCTATTGTATTTTCACTGCATGGTGAATCAAATGGAAGAAAACATGTTAGAAGTACAATATAACACTGTGTTGCAACAATATCCATTTTATACTCTTTGAAGCAAAATGACAACATTACATGTCTTTTTCATATTGTGATTGAAAAGGTCCCAGCTTTATGTCATTTCCAAGGCATGACCTATTTGCATTTCTTTTTTATTTGGATCAGATTGATTCTTTTGAATGTGTTGATACTTTCATTTTTGTCACTTGAAATTCACTTATGATATTCGAACTTGGCATATATTACTTGTCAGCAAAAATGAGAACTAAAAATAAAAAGTATTCTAAACTGTTACATATATAAATTTCTATATAAAATTTTTAATTATTCGTTTCCCCTGCATATGCAGGCAGATCGACGACTACTTCATGATATTCTTTCCATTTTTTCAACTGAAGCAAAAGAATATTAATTTACAAGATTCTAAATAAAATTACACAAACTAGAAATACAAATATTCTTCCCATTTCAAATATTTTGCATAGAATGGTAATCAGAAATTTCTAGTATATATATATCTATATATATAATAAAAGAAGAAGAAGAAGAAGAAGAAGAAGAAGAAAAAAAGGTCGGAATATCCGAATTTCCGAAAGTAGCTGTCGGGTCGGGTAATCGGTTAAGGCCTTAACAGGTAAACGATATAAGGGCTTATCGGGTCGGGTCGGGTCGGGTGAACAGTCCTACGGGATATCTGCACGCCTCAATGATATCTGCAAGTCGTCTTTAATTATATATATCCCCGGAAGAACTCGATCATGAATTTAGAGAATAGACGAAAGTTTCGTGTTGGTTTGAGATCAGTTGATCTTTGATGGAAAACAAAGTATATGGGTTTATAATTTAGAATATTGTATCATAGCATTAATTGCCAAAAACAATTAGATCAGGATACCCATGGGCCATGAAGTGCGTGCTAGCTAGCTGCATGCGCCAGCTGTACGATGTTAATCATGTACGTAGGAAATGATGTTATTGTACTTTGGACTGCATGGTTTATTATTTCATAATTAATATGTTCGCCCAAAGTACTACGTCTTTGCTCTTATACATTACAAAATATATATATATATATATATATATATATATATTTATGATGGATTCTTTATTATGAGAATAATTATTTGAAATAATCATTTTTATAGAAAATACTTCGTCCGAAATAAGTAATTTTTTTGTAATGATATTTAAGCCATGCTTACTTATAAAGACTGAATGAATTATAGTTTCTTTGAGCCAATAATATCATATATATATATATATGATCCTTATGCTAAAGTCGTAACTTTACTACATGCTCCTATTCCTTAAACACTCCTCAAATCAAAAATCTCTTATATTCGAAAAGGGTACTCTTTTAATTTATTCTACATAGAGCCCAATCGGACTCTCTATAATGATCCTTTTAAAATTGCTACTTCCTATTTTCCCCCTAGTTTCTACTGGATCCCAAAAAATTCTGCCAAAACACTCCAATTTTACTCTAATATTTTAGTCCAAATCAATTCTCTTATCATAAAACTCATTTATGATAAGACTGATTCTATAAAACTGATCTACTACAGTACTTATATTGTTCAGATCATCACTAAAGAAGAATGGGGTATCAACCCTTTTACTTCTAAAAGACTTGGTGATTCTAACATTGTTTTCAATTACTATATTTACATCAAAACTTGGTCAAGATTCTTGCTACACCAAGTTCCTGATATGAGCCAATCTTTGGTATCAGAACCACTTGGCTCTTCTAATAGTTCGTAATTATATATTCTCATTTCATTTATTTTGTTCCTCTTCCACCCAATCCGTAAGTTCTTACTTTGCCTTGTTGCTTTCTCAAGAGACCCAGAACCTTGTTAGACTCGTTTGCCAGGAGAGCATTGAGGACAATTAGGTATAGGGGTGAGATGAGAGTACCTAGGCACTGAAATGCAAAAGACTGTGTTGACTAGTGACAAAATGAGTAGAATGTTTAAATCTAATTCAACTATTAGTTCCAGATCGTCTATACCACCTGACATAGTTAATGAAGAAGATTGTTCTTTTGAAGAAACTACTGCCTCTAATTTTAATGGGTGGAATATCTCAAAAATTGATTCTCGTACACTGTATCAAACCTCTTGAATTCAATCCAAGTTTAATACTGCTTTTAATGTTAGAACTGTTGAACAAACCTATACTATTTCAAAATCTCAAGAAAAATATTGTCTATTTACTAAGAAATTAATTCAAGATTTCCTAGCAAAAGGATATACATATTTACATGTTGGTTCTGTTCAAGTTGCTGTCAAACCTCTAACGAGGAAAGGCATCAATGCTTCAGTTCTACTGTGTTTACGTGATGGTCGTTTTCGACAATTTGAAACCAGTATTCTCGGAGTGATTCAATCCTCTCTTTTTGGAGGACCGGTTCATTTCAATTATTTTCCTGATTTAATTATTGCTCTTGATGATCCTCATATTATTAAATCTTTGATGCTAAATATTTCAAACCTCTTGCTATTGTTTACAGGATTTATTATCATCTTTTAAAAACGCATTTAAATCCAAAAGCTATTCAAAAACCAACTGCGGGAAAAACTTTGTTAATTCAGAGTTCAACCCCAGATGCGCATGTTCAAGTTCCAAAAATGGTTTATTGGGATGAGATTACTCTTCCTAATGAATAGATTTTAGAACATGAAGCTCCTGCTACTAATAATATTCCTAATGATTGTTCTATTGGTTATATTCAACAATATTTGGATGGAACTGTTAAAATTAGTTTTGATCAGACTAGTACCCCAAACTTAAGAAGAAATTCGTTTGCCGAGTCTAGATCTTCTTTTGTTGGTTCTGTTTCAGAAAATCCAGTAAGGAAAGATAAAAAATCTCCATAGATTTCTGAAAGATTCTGCTGAAACAGCTCAACTAACTCGTCCTGTTAATCTTGAATTACTTGATTTAAAACTGAAAGTATTATCCACATCCTCTCAAGTGACTTCTACATATTATTCAACCAAGGATGTTGGGTCATCCAAGGATAAGTATGTAAAGGAAGAAGCTCAAAAAGAGGAAGATACTTCATCTTTGTCTCCTACAGTTTCAGATATGGCTGCTCCTCTCGCACCCATTCATCATAGTCTTATTGTTTTAAACAAACAGTTTCAATATGATTTAATTGCTCTTTTTAATGAATTTAAATCTGTTAAAAACCATGATAAACGAAAAAATTATCATGTGACTTTTTCTGACACCAAAAAACTTCGTGTTAAACGAAAATGGAAAGAGAAAATGAATGAGCTCCAAAAGCACATACTTTTCTTTGATTTTGTTGAAAACTATTATGTTTCAAAAAATAGTTTAAATGTTGTTAAAATTGATTTTGTCATAGAAAATGGTAAAGCTGTAATTCAATCCAGCCATCCGCCTTTAGATAATGCTATTTTTTCCCACAAATGGGTTAAGGTAACTGCTTCTCCTTTCAAACTACCTGAAACTGGGTTCAATAAAGAAACAAAAATGATTATTTTACAAAATAATTTTGTAAACCTTACACTTCATACTATTGTACAACAGCTTGAAAGAATCGAAGGAAAAGTAGAAAAACTTGTTTTCACTTCTCCCCCTGTTTTACATACTACTGAAAATCCTTTGGTCTTCCCCAAAAAACAATCTAAAAATATTCCAATACCTATTGAAAAATCTTTGATTATTTTATCACAAGCTAGGCCCAAAATCCAATTTTCTGAACCTCAAGCCAAGATTTTGGATAAAATTAATCAAATGCTGGCTGATCTTAAGAAAGAATAGCCTTCTACCAGTACTCTCAACAAAGAAGAAATTGTTCTTGTTGAAAACATAGATGAATCATCTAACGATGATTTCTCTGAAGAAAAGGATCTTGATTTACTTGAAAATAATTTTCATGATTTTAATTTAAAACCTGAAATTGCCAGGTTCTCTTCAAAAGGACCCAAACCAAAGAGTTTAACGAAGAACTGGTATTCCAGGCCTACTCCTCTTGATTTACAATTTGAAGAAAAAGTTTTTCAAACTCAATCTTCGTATTCTGCTGATAAAATTTACAAATGGAACATTGATGGATTTTCTGAACAAGAAATCATCAATACCATGAGTAAAATGTCTTTAATTTCAAATGCTTACATTAATAATAATATTCAACAACCTGATATTGTTATGATTTTAGCCAATGGTTTTTTTGGTGTTTTAAGAAGTTGGTGAGGCAAACATCTCACTGAAGATACTAGGCAAACCATTCAGAATGTTGTTAAGCGTAATGATGAAGGTTTACCTATTTTTGATGAAGCCATAGGAAGGGCTTACCTTGATGGTATTAATACTTTGATCTATACGATTATTAAACATTTTGTTGGAACTCCTTCCAATATTACTAATCGAATTTCTGATTATTTGAATAATTTACGATGCCGTCAAATGTCTGATTATAAATAGTATCAAGACGTTTTTATTTCTCGAGTAATGCTTCGTGATGACAGTCATAAGCCTTACTGGAAAGAAAAATTCATTGATGGATTACCCCGTTTATTTGCTCTCAAGGTTAAGGAAGAACTTACTGATATCTCGGGATTTTTTAATTACGAAAATTACATCTATGATGATATTTTCAATGTAATTAAGAAGCTTGGTATTAGTATGTGTAATGATCAAAGAATGCTTCATGAACAACTGAGAAATAGTAAGAAAACCAAATATGAAATGAGAAATTTTTGTGAACAATTCGGCCTTCCTCCTTCTATTCCCCGTCAAGACGAAAGCACAAATATTTTACCAAATACTCTAAACCTCGTGGGGAATCAAGGAGAAAACCCCCTGATGATTTTTATAAAAAAATCTACTAAAAAATCTTCTAAGAAAATTTTTTTCTAAATGGTTTGATAAGAAAAATGATTATTCAAAAGGAAAATGTTTTAATTGTAGCAAATCTGGACATTTTGCTAATAAATGCCTTGACTAGCCCAATAAATTGAAAAGAAGCTTAATCAGTTGAATATTAATGACAATGATCAAGAAGCACTGTTTCGACTCCTAGAAACACAGATTTCTTCATCATCTGACATTCATGAATTTAGCTCTAGTGATTCAGAATATCACTCTGAAGCCAAATCCATAGATTCTCTTAATATAAAGCTTGGTTGCAATTGTAATGATTCTTGTTGTAAATTTTTGAGTAAAACAATTAATGTTTTAACCAAAGATGAAGAACAAGAAAATCTTTTGTTAAATTTGATTTCTTAAATTACTAATCCTGAGCTTAAAGAAGAATACCTTCTCAAGCTTAAGAAGACTATAGTTCGCCAAGAACCAGAAATTTCTAAACAAAGGATTAATTTTCAAGAAACTTTGGAGAGGTTTCAAAAGAAAAAAACCCAAAGATGTTTCTAACAATGATTTACAACATGAAATTAATTTTATTAAAAAAAAGATAATTGAACTCAAAACTGAGATCTGAAAATGATGTTTTAAAACAAGAATTTTTAGTTTTACAAATTGATAAACAATTTGATCATGACATTTCTTCCGATAATGAGCAAACTAATGACTCAGATACTGGTCAAAAAGAAGAGAAATCTTCTGATAATCAGATCTGTTTAATCCATCATACTATTCCTCCCAAATGGTTTTCTTGTGTTACTATTGTAGTATGCCATGAATTTTCATTCTCTGTTGTTACTATGATTGACTCTGGTTTTGATTTGAATTATATTCAAGAAGGTTTAATTCCCAGTAAATATTTTAAAAAATCTACTGAACGACTATTTTTGGCAAATGGTTCTCAGATGAAAATCAATTATGAACTAAATACAGCTCATGTTTGCCAAAATAATGTTTGTTTTAAAATTCTTTCTGTTTTAGTCCAAAATATGTATGATAAAGTCATATTAGGAATTCCTTTTATTTCCTCTTTATATCCTTTTTTGTTTGAAAAAGATGGTATTACCACTGATCATTTTGGACAAAAAGTCAAGTTTAAATTTGCTTCAAAATTTCAAATTGATAGTGACAAAAGTTTGAAATATTTGTTTTCTGCAAAAAACAAACATCTGTGTTTCCTTCAACAAGAAATCAGATACAAAAAGATTTTTGAACAACTGTCTAGTACTTTGCTTTAATCAAAAATAAAAAATTTTAACAAAAAATTGATTTTTGAGATTTGTTATGATCTTCCCAAAGCCTTTTGGCATAGGAAGAAACATGTTGTTTCTTTACCTTATATTAAAGGTTTTAATGAAAAAGATATTCCCACTAAAGCTCGTCCTATTCAAATGAATAGTGAGACTTTAGAATTTTGCAAAAATGAAATTGATGATTTTCTTCGTAAAAAGATAATTAGGCATAGTAAATCTCCATGGTCTTATGCTGCTTTCTATCTTCAGAAAAATGCAGAGATTGAGAAAGGAACCCTTCGCCTAGTTATTAATTACAAACCCTTGAACAAAGTCTTAGAATGGATTAGGTATCCTATTCCCAACAAAAATGACTTGATTCAAAGGCTTTGTGATGCTGTTGTGTTTTCTAAGTTTGACTTTAAGTTAGGATTTTGGTAGTTTCAGATTAGTGAGTCAGACAAATACAAGACTGCTTTTACTACCCCTTTTGGGCATTCCAAATGGAATGTAATGCCCTTTGGTCTAAAAAATACTCCTAGTGAATTTCAGAATATCATAAACGATATCTTTAATTTATTTACTAAATTCACTATTGTTTACATTGATGATGTTCTTATATTTTCCAAATCTATTGATGAACATTGGAAACATTTACATCCATTTCTAGACATCATTAGGATAAATGGTCTTGTTGTTTCTGCTCAAAAAATAAAATTGTTTCAAACCAAGATTCGTTTCCTTGGTTATGATATTTCTGAAGGCAAAATCATGCCTATCAATAGGGCTATTGAATTTTCTGACAAATTCCCTGATGTTATTTCTAATAAAAAACAGTTACAGAGATTCCTTGGATCTCTTAACTATATTGCTGAATTCTACCAAGACATGAGGAAACAATGTCGTCCACTGTTAAACGACTTAAACAAAATCCTCCACCTTGGTCAGATATTCATACTGCTCTTGTTCAAAAAATTAAGGCACATGTTAAAACTCTGCCATGCCTTGGTATTCCTACCTTTGATTCTTTTAAAATTATTGAAACAAATGCTTCTAAAATTGGTTACGGTGGCATTTTGAAACAAACTGTTTCACCAGGCTCTTCCGAACAAATTGTTCACTTCCATTCCGGAGTCTAGAATCCTACACAAAATAATTATAGTACTATTTAAAAAGAAATATTATCTATAGTACTATGCATCTCCAAATTTCAAAGTGATTTACTTAATAAGAAATTCTTATTAAGAATTGATTGTAAAAGTGCTAAATATGTATTAGAAAAAGATGTTAAAAACATTGCATCAAAACATATTTTTGCACAATGGCAAGCTATTTTAAGTGTTTTTTATTTTGATATTGAATTTATTAAAGGTTCTCAAAATTCTATTCATAATTTCTTTACCCGTGAATTCTTGTAGACACCTAACCATGAGCAAGAAAAAAGAAAAAGAAAAACAGATTCCTGCTCTACCCCCTATTCCCGATAAACGTCTGCTTATCAGAGATAAAACTGCTTCCCCTCTTGAAATTGCCAATAGGTTCACCACCCTAGGCAAAATCAACCAACATGCTTCTTATGCTTTAACCCTTTCAACTGATCATGATCCCTATGCTAAAGCCGTAGCTCTAGCACCTGCTCATGTTCCTTACATGCTCCCCAAATCAAAAACCCCTTATATCAGAAAAGGGTATTCTTTTAATTTGTTCTACATAGAGCCCAATAGGACTCTTCATAATGATCCTTTTAAAATTGCTACTTCCTATTTTCCTCGTGGTTTGCACTGGATCCCAGAAAATTCTGCCAAAACAGTCCTTTTATTCTAATATTTTGATTCAAACCAATTCTCTTATCATAAAACCCATTTATGATAAAACTGATTTAACAAAACTGATCTATCACAGTGCTTACATTGTTCAAATCATCACTGAGGAAGAATGGGGTACTAACCCCTTTACTTCTAAAAGATTGGGTGAATCTGATATTGTTTTCAATTATTATGATTACATTAAAGCTTGGTCGAGATTTCTGCTACACCAAGTCCCTGATATGAGCCACTCTTAGTTCTTTAATTTTGATAAAGAGTTCAAAACCGGAAAATTTCCTCTTTGGTTCAACAAATGGTGGGAAGAATTTGGTCCTATCCCACAGAATTTCCCTGATGAACTTATAAAATGTTCAATTGTTTCTCCAATGTCATTACTTCAAACTTGGACAAACACATATCTAAGTTTTCCTATGATCTCCATTTTTGCCAAAGATACAAAATTCCTTGGATAATGAAATGGAATTATGAAAGAAATGGTGACATATTGGTCCAATACTGCTTTACGAAATGGTGGGATAGGTTCTCCTATACCCAAAATATAATTGATTATGTGATCAGAGACTTCCCTCAAACTGCTCCAGATTTATAGAACAGAGCGGAATTCCCTGCAATCACCCTTGGTTCCCTTACTTCAACTGGATATCCTCAAATCTAGGCCCCTCCTTCACCAACTGCCTCCCAAACAGGAAAAGGAAAGGCAACCGCTTTTTCTAATAAATCCTCTAAGTCTAAAAAGAAAAATAGACTTAACAAAAAGGATTTAATCAATTTACTGAAGTCTTTAAATGACTCTGACAATTCTGATAAATCAGAGGCATCCTCCATAGCTTTAGTTGATGATCCCTATTCTAATGTTTTCGGACATGATTCAGAAGATACTCCAAGACTCTCTGATGATTGATCCGCCAACAAAATGACAAACGGAAGGTGACTGTCCAAATGACTGATCGACCTCCCAACCGGCAACAAAATGCTCCAAAACGACAAATGGAAGATGACCGTCCTAAACAACTGATCGATCTCCCAAATGTCAGCTGATTCTCACGTGCATGAATAGTAAAAGTCACTATTCACTGTTCATGACAAGCTTTTTGATTTTACTGTTTCATTTAACTATTCATGTAAATTGTTTTACTATTGTAACAATGCTCCCTTCGCTTATAAAAGGGAAGCCTGGTTTCATTTGTTAATATCACTTGTTCTTCTCATCACCTCTCTCTTTAGCTATACCCCTGACCTTCCTTCTCCTCTTCTTCCACTTCTTACCCCCCCCCCACTTGTGATCCTGCTTCAACTTGTAATTTGTTTCTTTAATCTTGTAACTTGTATTTTGTTTATATTAATTTAAATACAAGTTCTATTTTCATTTCTTATCTTATTTTTGCATGCATTGGTCGGCTATGCTGCCTCATATTTGTTTATCCACATTCATGCATACATCCAAGTGCGGCTCTGCCGCCTGGATCTAATTATATGTGCATACTCTGCATCTAAGGTCAGCTCTGCCGCTTGCTGCTTGTGCTTTTCTTTGATCTCCTACTTCTTTTCTTCAATTCTTCTTCCTTCTCTTTCTCTCTTCTCCTGCTTCCGTGTCTTCTTTGGTATATATATATATATATATGTATTTATGCAATTAATTTGAGCTTGGTTTCAGTCTTTTTCAAGAATAATTGTTTGAATTAGTCCAATTAGTACGCATGATCGAAGTAGTCAAGTTATAACTGGGTCATGAGTACATACTACAAAACAACAATAGTTTTTGGCTCCATATATAATATTTCATGCATGCCTAATGCCTGATCTCGATCCCATGCATGCATGCATGGAGCTTTGCACCTAAATGTATATGCGTGCATTAATTTAGTATATACCCTCATGTTGACACCTCTTTGCATGATCTGGATCAAACTCATGACACATTATAATTTGTTTGTGCACCTTTTTTATTGTACTTTACCCAACTTGCATTTTGCATGCATATATAATGGGATCGGACTTAGCATGACATGCAAGACCAAACTAGCTAGATTGATCATGAATTGAATGGTCCTATAAATATATATATATATATATATATATATGTTGGTTAGCAGGTTGGCTTTCCTAGTCCACTTAATCCTAGCTAGCTCGGATATATTAATTAATTTGTCCTCGTCATTGCTCATGTCGTATGTACGTGGCGTTAATAAATTAATTTCCAATATTGCATGATATATTGTAGCGACATTTTAAATGCAAAGTTGCCACATCAAATTATTGGTCAGTTCGAACGTTATAATATACGTTCGCACGTAACATAAAATTTTGGTTCCCACTAAAAGAACCGCCTAATTTTTAACACTCACCATATTCGAATGTACAATAGTTCACGTTTGAACATTAATAATGCCCACAACAAGCATAGATCACACGGATTACATTCAAAACGTTCACACGTTTTGTTGATGATCTCACAAGTGAGGTGATCCATAATTCAAACGGGAAATATCTCGCCCAATTTTCCATTTACGTTCGCACATCCAGGCTTTACATTCACACGTCCATGCATCTACGTTAGGACGTTACATTCTAAACATTTGAACGTAACTATCTCAGTTTCTCTAACAATTAACGCGAAAAATATCCCACCAACTTTTTAAACACGTTCGCATGTGTAACTCAACGTGCGCAAGTATATATGTATTGTTCGCATGTCAAAAAAAAACGTGCGCACATACATTCGTATTGTTAGTATGTAATTTACATATTTATATATTTTTTAAACAATATTGGTTTATATAACAATAGTGTTTATATATTTATAACTTTATATATTATTAGTTTATAATATGTACGTACATAACATTAGGTTTTAATTACACTTTATTAAATTAATTAACAACACTAGACTAGTATATATAGTATATATACTAGTACATAATGCATAAGTATAGTCTATATATAATATATTATTTAGTATAAAATATTTAAAATTTATTTTAGAGATGTTCAAACGTTTCAATATAACATTCGCATCTCTCGGATATCTAGTGACAAACGTTCGCATGTACCAACATAGCGTTCGAATGTTATGGGAATTAAATAATTAGACATTCGATTGTTATAATTAAAACATTCTGATGTCTTTCTCTCTCATTCCTTGACGTTCGCACGTTATGTGTATAAAAGCTTAAGTCCAAATGTGAAATGACACTTTCAACTTTCTCCCCAAACGCACATCCGCTCGAACCATCACCACCGCCATCAAACTCTACCACAAACGTCACAAAAGAGGTAGGCATCCCTCTTTAACCTTTCGGTAAATTTTTTTTAATGTTTAATGGAGGTTTCGGTGGATCCCGAAACCCATTGGTGGCCAAACCTTCATTTTCATTTTCTAGCCACCAAAGATTGCCAATGGCCAAACGGCCACTATAGAAAACTTTCTTGAAGTTTATACTTTATTTTTACGGTGGCTTTTGGTCAATTTCATTGTGTTTGAGGTGTTTGGGAATGACTGAGTCGACTCACCCATTTATGTATCATAACGTTCAAACTTTTGCTTCTAACATGCGAGCATTATATCTTCCAACTGAGGAAGACAACATACACATTCGCACGTGAATCATATAACGTGCGAATGTTATACAGTATGTGCGAACGTATTGAGTATGCATGCGAATGTAAATTTTTCATGCGAATGTACGTTTGTAACATTCGCACATATGATCGTTCAAACTCTTAAGCGGCACATATGTGCGAACGTTATTTGTAATTCGTGCAAATTTAAAACCTTTTAGTTGTCATAAACCAAATATACATTTGAACCACTAGTTATATGTACGTTTTCATGTATTATTAAATACGTTCAACAGCTTCCTCATGTGCGAATGTGATATGTATTATACATTTGAACGCGTATTTGAGCCGCCACATTCGAACATGAGGAAGCCTTACGTTGGAATGTTTATAATAGATAAATCTAACGTGCAAACATAATAACAAAAACGTTCGCATGTATTATAAGCTTATCCTCTGAACGTTATATTTTATGTTCAAACGTATACCAAAAATAGTTTAGATTACAGTACATAATATGCATCATAATATTAATATTGCTCATCTTTTTTTCTTTCTTTCAGGATATAGCTCATCTTCTGACTACTAGAAAAATGGGAAGGGAATGAACAAGAAAGGACATGCCTCGAATCAGGGCTCGAATAGATATGTCTGAACGAGAAGTCATGATCAACCACTTTCACGAACTCATATGGGAGTAGAAGAGCATTCGAGATGTGTTCGTTAGGAGAGATTGGATGAGTATCTACACATTGAGGGGTATCATATACCCCATAATTGTTTAGGATATTTATATGCAGATATGCTCCATACCTAAGGATGCATCTTCTCATACCGTGATAGTACGCGGTATTCAGTTCGAGGTCTCAGCCAATGTCATCGCCGAGCTTTTGGGGATCGGTCACATAGCTGATAAGGAGGATGGCGAGTGAGATGAGGATTTCTACATCCTCACTGGGACTGACCGAGAGTTGATCGATAGGAAGAACTCCTTCAACCAGGTACAACTTCTCCATTTTTTCCGCATATTGCATCCTATTGTTGCAACAAATGTGGATCCTGTGCAATGTTTTGAATTTCATACAGTACCGGCCGGTACAACTGAAATATTTCATTTCTATGACGTAATTGGTATAGAGAAGGGTATAGTTTCTTACCGGTCAGAATTTCGGCCTGTACTAGCCGATATTTCAGCCTTTACTTTTTTTTTCATTTCTTCAAACTACAAGCTCATTTTTTTACCCCTCAATTCGAACTAGACTATTTATAATTTATATATATCTATATACTATTCTTTTGAAATATAATTTATTTATATATAGACCATTCTGAAATGATACTAATATCGAAATATCTCGTTTCAACGCCTCGATCGAAACGATCACTAGTACGATATTTAAAACATTGATCCTGTGGGACATAAGGCCACATTTAGCAAGAAAACATGCACAGTTCCTTATACGAGTGGCACATAGAGACCCATCGACTTGCTACTTCATATTTTTGAGAAGATTCGTTATGAGGTGAGCGTTGTCTCCACAGACAACCTCCTATATGGAGTCTTCATTATCAAGCTATTACTGGCCCGGAGTGTGCAACCCAAGATGGAGGAGTGGATGATGGAACAGATAAGCCCCATCGATATTACCACACATAGTCTAAGCATTGGATAGGGGAAAGGGCATGCTCAACGTCAGCTTGACCCTGTACCAGATCTTGTTCCACTGACCCAGTCTGAGCTCTGTGTTGGGAGAACAAGTCAGTCGTCGATGGGTACATCTATGGGAAATGCACGGCCTGCTTGGGTTGATGCGATAGTCTCAGATATTACTGCACACATCGACCGAAAGATCACATTAGTGGAGCAGTGTGTTGGAGAATTTGTCACTGATATTCTCTATCGGATAGATATCCTAAATATGTAACCAACAACTTAAGAGTATTTTGTACTTTATTTTTATCATATGTAATGAACAATATTATTTAATATATCTACTATTTTTTAATTCAAATTCTCAATTTTTTTAAATTTAGCTTATACAACTTTAATATTAAATCACTGCATTTCAATTCTCAATCTTTTTTAATTTGAAATATCTAACTTCAATATTAAATCAATTAACGTTCAAACGTTGGTGCTAAAAATTTTCACATTTTCACGTTCGCATGTAAATGGGCCCCATGTTCGAATGTCCAGGGAACGTTCTAACGTTAATATGTATATGTTCAAACATAATGTAATTTCTCGGCTGCCTTCAGTGACGGTTTCCTCAAACCGTCACCAAAAAAAAAAAATTGTGATGGTTTAGGCACTGTCACAATTTCCAAACTGTCACAAAAACTATTTTTTTGTGTAGTGTATTCAATGACCCAAATGCTTTAAATCAGTCAAGAAATAACTCAGTAAGTTTCTTTATTTAGTTACTCTATCATCTCTCTCTCTCTCATTTTGTTTTTGCAAAGAGTTTTACGTACTGTTTGTTGGTTGCTGAGAAAACAAAATCATATGATTACAACTTATTTCAAAGTTTTTGGAATTGTTGGTGCCTGTATGAAGTTGGATGTGACATTTTTACTGAAGGTACATAATCTAGCATTGCTCTTTTATAAAGTAGCTTTGACATGTTTTTATGCTCTTCACTTCTAGCTAGTTTGCTTTCTGGATAAAAGGTTGTTAAAATAGTTTGTCTTTTGTTTTGGCTTTCTAATCTTCTCTTCTTTCCTTGGTTGATAGTTTTGTTCAATGTACTTTCTTATTATTAAGATTGGTTTATTTATTGTATTTACAAGATATAGTTGACTATTATTAAAATCATATTTGACTTTCATGTTTGTTCCTTTGAAAATGAAAATGTGCATTGTTCTTTGTTGACTAAAAATTTTGTTGTTAATAGAGTGGTTGTGTATTGCAACTATATTTGCTGATGTTAATGTTTAGGATTGAAGCTATAATGAATGTTCATCTGTTCACCAATTTTCGTCATATCAAGTTAGATGAGAAGACTGTGAAGTTCAATCAAGTTTTAAAAAATCTCATTGAGATCGGGTATGGATTATGGGAGCTAATATTTTCTATGATAATAGATATGTGGAATGATTTGATCTTCTATCAAATTCTTGTTAAAAGATTACAATGTTCACGTTCAAATGTTAAGATATGGACGTTCGAACATTTTTAAGTTTACGTTCGAACATTATTTAATTAATGTTCAAACATTATACAATATTTACAGAACACTCAGCCGTTACATTCCAACGCTCAGCCGTTATGTTCGAATGTAGATTTATATGTTTGAAGTTTAGTAACATGCAAACATTTGTTGGTACGTTCGAACGTACTTGTTGTGATAGAAATCAATCATCACCAAAAGTTGATCACGTTCGAACCTTAAATTGAACGTTGGGTCATAAACCATCATAAAAAATGTTTAAACAGTAAACCGATAGAATATATATTTTGTGACATGGCTGTTGTGCCGGTATAATGGATGATTTTTAACCATCACGAAAAACAGTTTGTGACGGTTTGGTTTATTTTTGTGATAATTCCATCCGTCACAAAAACTACAATATGTTGTAGTGTGCATCGAACGTAATAAACATGTCATGTCCAGAATACTGTGGGAATAAAGTAAGCATTCCATGCTCACGTCGTACGTACGTTGCGTTAATAAATTAATGGATTGTACGTAATCCGGGGTAAGAGCTGTTCGAGAGTGGTGAGCGATGTTATGTTTGGTCATCGCACGGTCGGGCTGTTGTGGTCCGTGCTTTAGCTGGGTACTCGCTCAGTCTGGGCTCGAGATGCTGATACTTGCGGTAGGCGTGTCATCTGGAGTCTCACCAATGCTCGTGGTCTATTTTGTTGTTTTTATTTTTCGTTGTTATTTTTTCAGCTTAATTTAGTTTTTATTGTAGTAGGAATAGGCTAATGGATTTAATATCCATAGCTGTGTCCCTAATTCATCCTTCTTGGGATGACTGAGTGGACCTGCAAGTTCTGGTTAATTTACAAAACGCTTTCTCTATTTTGAGAAAGTTTAGAAGTTAAGACAATGTCCACCACAAAGTAATTTGTGTGTGGGGAAGCTTCAGAGCTGCTGCGTTAGATTGGCTTAAGGTGTTTGGATTTTCCATGTACTGATCAGTCAACATTTGTAACTTCGGATCATTAATGAAATGTGACTATTTTCATAAAATAAATAAATAAATAAATTACCAATGCATGTATGTCAATATTAATTGCAGGTCAAATCATGATCTGGAATAATACTCTAAAATAACTGTCAAAGTAATTTAAACTAAATTTTATTTAAAAAAATATTATTTTTTCTATTTCAATTACGTACCCCGGCCTTTCTAAATCTCCCTATATCTCCTTTTTTTTTTCCCTATTCTATTTAACTACTTTTTTAAAATTATATTTTTAAAATTTTTGTATTTTTAACCATCATTTTTTCACAATCTATTTATTCTCAAAACTAAAACTTGTATTTTCAACTACGTTCATACTCAGATATCTATTTATAATGGTCACATTTTAAAATTATACATCACTTAATTCTCAACAATAAAATTTTAAAACCGTATCTACCAAAACAATCTTATCTTGAAATTACTTTTCTGTTGACTACATTAAATTATTAAAAAGGAGGCGCGGCTTTGTGAGATCATACAAAGAGGCAGTACCTACGGGAGATCAGACTAAAATGTATTTTTACTTAATATTAATTTTCTATTTATTTAATTTCCTCAGCATGAGTAGATCTAGAAGTGGTCTTTATTAAGACAAAAAATCCACAATCGAGCGTGACGTTTAAGAATCGAGAGTCAACTGAAAGCTAGAAATTTAGAACAATCTTTGTCAAGTCCATGCAGTCGTTGAGAGGAAAAGACTATGATTGGCGCCCATGATAAATAAAATCGAAAGATTATTATTCTTTACAATATTTTCTTAATTTAGACTTTGTCAATTCCAGAGGTTGATATGAAAAGTTAATTACTGTATGTATACACGCGTCCCCTGGAAAAAAAAAATTAAAGTGCCCCAAACAGCAGCCCTCCAATGGGTAATCTCTACGTAGGCCTAACACTTTATCTATCATGTGCCCCACTCTAGGAGAAACGAAAAATAAACTCAGTCCCTAATCGTGATTTCTCTCCCACTGCAAGATAAACGAAAAATAAACCCAACGATCTTCGCGACTTGTGCCAAGGCCTAGTTATGGGACAAGATGGAATGGAGCCATGATGAAGAGGAACAAAAGATTGATGATGGCAAAGCAGGGGAGGTTGCTGCTCACAAATGTGAGTCTGTGTCCAATGGTGGCTTCTGGGCCTCCATGTGTTGACAATTTTATGTCGTAAATTCAAATCCTACAGAGCGTGATTCCATTCTTGAAATAATTGAACAGTAATCTAAATTTGACCCCCTATGGATTAAAATTAAAACAAGTAAGAGGTCAATAAAAAAAAAAAAGATATTAATTAATCAAAAGTCCAACTGATCACCACGTCTGTATTGTAAATATGCAGCTACAAATAATCCAGCCAAAGTACTAGGAATTAGACCTAAGACAATTCCAAATAGCAAAACTTCAATCATTTCAATTTGTTTGAAAGGAGAAAGGGAGAGGTAATATCTATTCTTAGGTACTGGTTGACCGGTGTCAAAGAGATCAGGCGGGATACCATGTTTCAAGATTTGAAACCCACATGAATTCTTCCTCTCTGTTTTGTTCTCTCTCTCTCACATATTGTTTTGGTTTTTGTGGAGTTAATTCAATGGTGAGAGAAGGGTTTTTTGGGTCTGCTTTAGTATGAATGGTCTGCTTTAGTAATGAGATTATCTCACCTCCACTGCCTGTATTTGGTATGGCTTTAATGAAAGATAGAAAAAGAAAGCATTAGTCTTTAGAGTGTTCATGCGGGAGAAGAAGTGCTTCAGAAAGCAATGAACGTGATGGCTCGGGCTTAGTGGTTATACAGATGAATAATCCAATGTGATGCACTTTTTTTATTCAGTGTAGAATAACTTATGTGTCAAAATATGATTGGTGTCTGCTATTGGTTGAAAAAATAGCCCGACCGCTCCAAAGCGATTCCCTTTTAACAATATTTTTTTCAATTTTTATTTTTTATCTAAAATTATTTCATCTCATCTGTTTATCTAAACCAGCCATAACCTAAAAGTATTATTATTATTATTATTATTATTTACAATAAAGAAAATCGAAAGATTATTATTATTTTTTACAATATTTTCTTAATTTGGGCTTTGTTAATTCAAGAGGTTGAGATGAAAAGTTAATTACTGTATGTACACGCGGCCCCGTGAAAAAAAAAAGATTCTTCATTAATTATTTCTATTTTTTAATCAATAAACTCCGATCAAACCCAAAGATTTTTTAAAATAAAAGATCGATGACTTGAAAAAGTTTAGATAACCCAAAGTACTACACGACCCTACTAAATTAAAGCCTGAACGAATAATTATTACCAGCCAATATTCACTTGTTGAAAAAGTCTTTGCTTCTGTAAAACACAAGCTATGAGTGACTTCTAAAACAATCAAGGGTGTCAAAATAATCTTCCATATGAGTTTTTATAGTTCTATTTTGATCTTTTTTGTGATGATTTCTAGGAGCAGAGAAAAAGCACATCATGAATCAAACCACTGAATATGATTGCTTTGAGATGTCATATTCTAGTTTATATCTGAATATGGTATAGCATTATTTCATTTGATTCTAGGTATCTGATCCAGTATTAATTTATTCATTTGACTCCAATTATCTGGTCTACAATTATTTACTTGCATTAATTATTCAATTATTTAAACTTACTTCCGCTCCTTTTGGTAGCAGAGAGAGAGAGAGATATATATATATATATATATATATATATCTTTATATATATAATGAGGCTATGAAACGGAAATTTCTTGTTTTAACGGAACTACAATAATTTTAATTGTTTTCTTGTTAACTTCCCGTTAAATCCGTCTGGGTCATCGAAAGGACAAAGATCTTAATAGCTTGAATCCATCTTCTTGTCCAATGAGTTCCACTCAATACTCTGAACCTCTTCAATGCTCAATTTCTCTATCCCCAAAATTGCATGACATTCATCCAGGGCGTCGCAGCGGGTGCTACTGTAGACCTGAACGCACTCCTTCTCGTAACCGGAGTGAAGCATACGGCTGGCAATCTCTTTCAGCTCGTCAACCACTTTGGGATCAATCAAATCGACAGATACGTCGTCGCCCAAGTTGGCACCGTGCTCTTGGTATGGCTGTTGTGAAATGTTTATGCAAAACACACACACCAACAATGACAAATAAAGTAAAAGTAACACAATCAAGAACATGACACACAATATACGTGGTTCGGCAAATTGCCTACGTCCACAGAGCTGCAGAAATCTTATTAATCAGAGGAGATTACAATCACTCAATCTCAACTTACACTCTTTAGGGCTTTTTGCTCTCTCACACAATAGGCACTCACAAGACAATTGTTCTCTCTCAAAATATACTTGAGGCCGTCCAAGACATGTCAAAATATGTCATATATATAGCACACGGCGTGGAAACCCTAATCCTGGCAAATCTGCGTACTTCGCTCGAGCGGCGTGTCGAGCGCGCCTCGAGCGAACAGCCAAATGAACATTGGCTCGAGCGGAGTGTCGAGCGAGGGTCGAGCGAACACTAGGGTTTGTTTCTCGCTCGAGCGGAGTGTCGAGTGGGACTCGAGCATACCTCTCTGCCTAAGTTCGCTCGAGCGTACTTTACTTGGCTCGAGCGAAATTTGGCTCAAGCCAACAGTCAAGCCAACACCTTTTCAGCTCCAAAACCAGTCTCCACATATACCCCAACAATGGCTGGGTGGCACTACAGTCCTCCTTGCTGAAGCTCTCAAAATCCTCGTAGATTTCGCCATCGTTGACAGGGAAGGAGAGCGCGGCCCGACGGATCGTCGTCTCCCTCTCCAAACCACCTCTGTAAGTTTCTGCAACTTTTCTAATTCTTCATGCTCTTGTGCTTGATATTATGTTGTATGTTTTCCTTACGCTTTGCTCTGTGTTTTGTTCTGGAGAAATAAGAAGCAACGTTTGATATTTTTTGTAGAAGTGGATTCTGGGTTGTGATTGAAGCCATGAGAATGTTGCTGCAAAAGAATTTCTGGGTTATAGTGTTATTGATCATAGGAGTTGTTGGAGATAATCTGTATACTGTGAAGGGTCGTACACATCGAATTCTGTTGGATACAGATGTTGATACCGATGATTTCTTTGCTCTCTTGTACCTCTTGAAGCAAAAAATATCAGAGTTTGAGGTGGAGGTGAGTTCATGATTAATCTTTTTGATGTGACATCAAGTGACTGAATTTCTTCCATTTTCTAATGGTGATCCAAAACTTATGAACGAATTTAATGTTAATTTCTAATTTTGCATTCTAATTGAGTTTGTTCTAGCAATACGAGTGAGTGCTTTAGAATCTTGATTATTTTTGGTAGTTTTGAAGACGCGGGATTTTTTTGTTAGATTGCTTTGGTGGATGTTGCAGTTCATACTTTCTTTTTGATGTTGATGAACTATGACTTGGTAGACTGTTCCTTCCAGAAACTCAGTAGTCCAGCATTTCAGTTCCAAAATATTATATTTCCAAGGTGAATTATGATATGTTAGCGATGTAAAATGTGTGTTATTTACACGGAATGTTTTAAACGCACCAAGGAATGTTTATGACTGGTACAACAGATAGTGATTATTGAATAAACATGTTGCAGGGAGTCACTATCAACACAAATGCATGGACTGATGCTGGGCATGCTGTGAATTAAATCTATGACATTCTTTACATGATGACATTGTTGTTGGAGTAGGAGGTGAGGGTGGGATACTAGAAGATGGTACAATTCTCCCTGATGTTGGAGGGTATCTTCCTATTATTGAACAGGTGTGAAGAAGTTTCTGTGATCATTTCGACTAAATGGCTTGCTATATAGCTCAATTTTCTAAATCCCAGTCTAAAAGCGATAATGAGTCCACTTATTAATGATATAATTGTACACTACTTGTTATGTGAATGGTTCTAATCTGTGTTTAACGTATCAGGAAATCACAACTGGTGGGTATTGTAGATATAGACAAGCTATTCCTGTAGGCCAAGGAGGGCGACTAGATATTAATGCCAGCTATGGAATCCGGAAAGCTTTCCTACCTCAGGTATGAACTTGCACAGTAATTGCAATCTGGAATGAAATCTTTGTTCCTTGTACTTGTTGGTCCAATTCCCCATAAATTATAACATGTTGATATACTTCCCATAATGATTCCATGGACTTCTTGCCTCTATAAGTTGACAGTGGTCCTGAGAAATTAATGTACACTATCTTAGCCGAAGTACTCGATTCATTTTTCAATTTTTATAGCAGCTAGAATTGATTGTGTTCGCCATCTTATACTATCAACTCACTTCAAGCTTAGCAGATAATGCTTTCATTTTGATTTCTTTCCCCTTTTTTTTGTTGATTAAATAATTAGCTAAATAATTAAGCTTAGCTAGACCCCATTAATACATATTGGTTAATTAAATAATTATTACTAAAAAATTAGTTATTAACAAAAAAAAATTAAATATAAACTAACCAAACGTGCGTTACACGTTGCTTTCAACTAGTATATATATATATATATATATATATGTATATACGTATGTACACTTTATCGATATGAACATTTTCTCTCTCTCTTTTTTTTTTTTCGTGGAAAGTTTGTATTTAGCTTGTGAGTTAAGTATCCGGTAACCCGAGCTACAAAGCTGCAGCGTTGGTTCGAATTTTCGGAAGCAAGAGATCCACAACCTCGTGTGCTAGCTTTCAAGATATTGTAATTGGGCCTAGTCCTAGCCCAAGTCCAATCTCATTCGACGTTTTTGCCTTATCATGCACCGAAGTCACTTAGAAGCTAAAGCCCAATCCAAAGTGGGATCTATAATCTTTTGGGGGTTATGTTACGTACTTTAGCTACTTACTGGGAAGGTTATAGTTTTAGATGACATGGGCCAAGGGACTAGGGTTATAGTTGAGGATAAGAGTCGGGCTTTACGGATGGCTGACGCCGCGATATAAGCTGATTTGGAAGAAAAGGAAGAAGCTTTGTTGGCTTGCTTCAAGCTAGGATATAACTGTCTCTCCAATCCCGTGTACAAGAGATCACTCTCAATGAAAGAAGTCCTACAAGTTCTTGAGAGAATTCCATCTTCATCTTGATACAACATATTTACTTTATAGTAAAAGAAACTTTACAATTTATTTTTATAAAAATCTTTTTATAAATAAAGTATTTCTCTTTCCCCTTGTGAAATTGTTGGAGAAGACACATTAGACGATAAAATATTTCATATTTGATGCAGATTCAAGCTATCGTAAAGAAATATGACATTCTTTTTTATTGCGGATACTTACTCTCTGTTCTTATATTTCCCTATATGTGCACATATCTTGATTTGTATCCTAATACTTTAGGGATGATGCAGATTCTTAGGTAATTTGTGTATTTGGAAGACTGGGCGCGACAAGTACAACATAAAACTAGACCTTGTATCCCTTGCAAGGGTAAAGTTGGGATATTCTTAAACTCAGAGATAGATCCTCAAATCCTGGTACAAAGCACATGTTTCAATATTATGTATTGAATTTCCCAGGCCCTTTCTTCTGCATATATACCCATTGGAGTTGTACTTGGGAGGCCCGAAGTATCAGAACTCATACATTCTCAAAGCAACAAACTCTGTATATTGAACGTCACTCCTGAGTAAGTTTCTCAAGTTGATGATTATTTAGTTATTCTGGACACCCGGTATCTTGCATTGTTGCAATTGAAGCGCGTAAGATCTACGAAGTTTTACTTCATAGTTCAATTTACATATATTTCATTGGAAGAAGTACCGTCAAACATGGACTAAATAGGACCTGATGGAGTTGCATCTTGTAAATGCAGATATGCAACGACTTATACCTAAATATTTATATCTGTATATTACACATGATCAACACAAAGATTATATACTATGACTATCATTGAGTGAAAGCTATCTAACTTCTTTGTAGAGAACGAAAGATTGTTGATCAAGTAATGAGCATTTCCCTAAAGTTTCAAGATGGTTTAAAAGAATTCTCAGACAGCGTGCCGGCCCCATAATTGGGGAGGTAAATATTGTGTCTAGAGTTTTTAATTTTTTGATTAATATGTAAACTTGAGAGAATTAATATATGTATTATTCATCTGATTATGTAGATTCAGGGAACTTGATTGATTCTTGGAATAGAGTTTGCAGACAACAAGGCGCCTAATAATCCATTCCCTCCTGAATGGGGGCAAGTTCCATCTTAATTTTGTTTCTTCAACTTTACTGTATGAATATATTTATTTATTGAGGGGAAAAATTGGTTAGATTACCTATAATTTATTTCTTAAACTAGATCAGAACATCTTTTAGACCTAGGTTTTTTCTTCCTAATCTTTTCTATCTCTGAATCTTGTCTTCCTTTCTTGAGGGTTTGACAGTGAGAGAATGAAAAAGAAGTGAAAAAAAGCTTTAAGCCCAGCGTCACACATCTAATGCACCACACCAAATTAAGCAATAGACCTTGTAATAATAGATAAGCATTCAAGCGATCAATGGTCACCTGAGCCTGATGGTCTTCTTTATAAACCAAGCTCTTATATATGTAGCTTATTTTTTTAGCTGTTCATGAAGCTTGAAACTTTCTTTAATCTTTTGAGTGTGAAGAAAATGGTCTAAATTTGTGAAGCCTATTACGCCAAGCTTTTGTTGCTTTTAGCAGGTTGACAATAGGAGTTGATTTCTTCTTTTGCTATTAACTCTAAATTGCAGTAAAAACCCAGAGGGTAATATAATATGTAGAATATGTTTTAATTCTTTGATCTTTTTCTTTTTTTTCCCCCTCAGCGGAGATTAGATCCTAGAGCAGCTTGAGGAACCATTTTATTCGTATATAAAAATAGATGCTTATGAAACCGAAAAGAAAATTCGTGGACGTTTATGCTTTATACTACCATATATAAGATTATCTTTGTGAAATAATGAAAACTGCAAATTATGGAGCTTACAAGATGAATTTGAACCAACAATACAACACAAATCAAGGTGTAACATCACTTGATGATTAAGAAGATACTAATAATGGCTGTGAATCTAAAGATGAGGTCGTGAGTATACTATCCATACGTGACGTTGTTGATATAGAAACAACATCATATTCCTTGGATATTTCAGTTCTGACATCTTCAATCTCTCCATATTTCTCTTCAAGGTTAGAAACTTTTGGCGACGATGGGCTGGCCTCCAATTCCACTGCAACTTCTCTCATTGAAGGCCGTTCCTTTCCGTTCAAGTTCAAGCATCTTTTTGCCAGGTTTGCAACCACAATGATTTTTTCTTTTTCTGCTTCCTTCAAAACTCGATTATCAAGGATGTCAAATAAATTGTTCCCTTCCATCGAGCTAACAAAAAATGCAGCTAAGCTTTTGGTATCTCTAGTTCTTGATGATGAGATAGCTTTTTCTCCGGTCAAGAGCTCAGCTAGAACAACACCAAAACTATAAACGTCACTCTTATCTGTAAACTGGCTTGACCATAAATACTCAGGGTCCACATATCCAAAAGTTCCATGTACTAGTGTGCTTAGATGAGTTTGATCAATAGCAACAGATCTTGAAATTCCGAAATCTGCTAATTTCGCTCTATACTTCTCATCTAAGAGGATGTTTGTAGACTTAATGTCACGATGGTAAATGGGTGAAGAAGCTGCTGAATGCAAGTAGAAAAGAGCCCATGCAACTTCTATAGCAATTCGTAAACGCATATCCCATGTTGGTGGAAACTCCTCATTTTGGCCATTGAGATATTGGGCAAGAGTTCCATTAGGAATGAATTCATAAACTAGAAGCGGAACTTCTGTCTCCAAACAACAACCAAGTAGCTTAACCACATTCCTATGATTAATTTGTGAAAGAATAATGACTTCATTTATGAATTCTTGAAGTTTCTCTTCATCTATTTCGTTGGACTTTTTTATTGCAACAATTCTTCCATCAGCCAACATACCTTTGTAAACAGTGCCTTGTCCACCATGCCCAATTATTCTATCCGCACTAAAACGATCAGTGGCCTTCTCCAATTCCTTTGAATTAAACAATTTGGTGTTCTCAACATTATCTTTGTTGTTTGTAGATAGTTGTTGCTCTAGCAGTAGTCCACCATTTCGTTTGAAGAACTTCTCCTTTCGTTTAACGCTCCTCCTTTTCTTTATTGCTTTGTATGACCTCCATCCACCAAAAATCAGAAATAATACACCAAGGCTTGTGCTAAGACCTATTTGACTCAATGAAATTGAAAGATATTACTCATTGCACTTGTGCAAATGGTAAAATAAAAAAATTTCTGATTCAAAAGACATTTCTAGTATAAATGCTAGAATATTGCCAGACAAATTATGTTGTGCACAAAGTAGGTTAATTCACATAAAATTGAATTAGAAATACACCAAAAAGATGGGGGCCATATGGTAAGTTGGCTGTTAATGAATAATAATTAAACTGAAAGAAAATATAGTTTTGAGTGAGTTTGTCATAGGGTTGAGGCGGGATGGTGAGGGGGTTGAGGGGGAGAATAATATGGTGGAACCAAGTGAGATTGTGGAAATTCAGGTGCAAAATCATTGGATCCTCTAGAGTCTTTGGAGGATCCAATGAAAGGCAGGTCTCCAATGAAGGTTCCTACTACTTCGCCGGTAGTAGATTTTTTTTTATCATGGATGGTGGTAATAGACTGGCGTGGGAAGAAGGAGCTTTGTGCAGGGTGGTAGATGATTTGTTTGCTCTGGAATGAAGGGAAGGGGCGTTGGAGTATATGTTAGAGGAGGAGCATATGTCGGATCAGGAACGGGAGAGTCCTTTAATCCAGTTTACAAAGGAGAGGGGTTGTGAGTCTGACAGTGAAACAAAGTTATTGCATAGTCGAATGAAACAGAGAGGAGGTATGGTTTTATGTCAATCCCAGAGGGTGTTAACTCGCCCATCCAAAATGAATTTATGATTGGTAATATATTAGTGTGAAACGTGCGGGGGTTAGGCACGTCGAAACGAAAACTTAAGAGTTTGGTTTTGAAGTTTAAGGTGTCGATTGTTTCTATTGCGGAGCCATTTGCTAGGGAGGAGAAGCTTCCAGAGTTGGCACAATTCTTGGGTTTTAAAAATTTATATTATAATGCGGCAATGGTAGGCAAGCTGTGGTTATTATGGCATGATGATTTTTTGGTAGACTTGATTGATATGTCAGACCAAATGCTTACAATTTTAGTTGGTGAAGGTTGTCAGAAGACGTTGCTTTTGTTGATATATGCCAAATGAAGTTATTTGGAGAGAAGGGATTTATGGCAATCTTTAAATTGCACTAATAGTGATCAGGTGTCGTGGTTGGTGGTGGGTGATTCTAACATAATCCGGAATGATGGGGAGAGAGTGGGAGGAAATCCGAGATCTTTAGTAGCAATGGGTGAGTTTAATGATTGTTTAGACTCATGTGGATTATTAGATACTCCTATAAGAGGCCATAAGATGTCCTGGTGCAATGGCTAATAAGGGTGTGCGAGGAGCTGGGCTCGTCTAGATCGAGCAGTTATGAATGATGAATTCTTGAGAGTGTATTCGTAGGCTACGATGGAATACTTATCTTGGAAGACGTCGGATCATGCTCCCATGTTGTTTCGGGGTTTGAAGGTGGGTGAGAGTTATGGTCCGGTGCCATTTCGATTTCATAATATGTGGTTACAACATTCAACCTTTAGAGACTGTGTTGAGTCAATTTGGAGAGAGCCGGTGGTGGAGAATGGTCTTCTAAAGCTAGCAGCTAAGCTAAAGAAACTGAAGGTGAAATTGCGGGATTGGAATAGGGAAGTATTTGGGCATGTGCATCACACGATTAAGGCCCTCAAGGAAAGGATTGAGCAAGTGGATTTTCAGCTACAATCGGGTTTTGACAAGGATTTAGAAATGGAGCTGTTGGTTTCTAAAGCTAAGCTCAGTTACTGGGAGAACAAGAAGAAATCAAGTTAGCACAGATTGCAAAGAAGAAGGGGTTGGAGGAGGGTGATCAGAACTCTAGTTTTTTCCATGCCATGGCCAATATGAGGAGAAGATGAGCTAGTGTTGCTGCAATGACATTACCTAATGGTGTTGAGCTACATACAGAAGAGGAGATGCATCTTGGTGTTGTGAAGTACTTGAATTTTCTTAACGGGGTTGGTGCCTCTCAGTCGGCAGATTTGTCCTCTATTGTAATGAAGGTAATTTCGAATGAGGAGAATGAGGCCATGTGCAGACTTTCGAAGGAGGAGGAAGTGCATGAAGCTTTGTTGACTATTTCGAGAACTAGTAGCCCGGGTCTAGACGGGTTTGGGTCAGGTTTTTTTATCTCTTGTTGGGATATTGTGAAGGAGGATGTAGTGGTGGCGGCTTCGGACTTTTTCACGAGTAATTCCTTGCCAAGGTATTACACATCTTCTTTTATTGTTTTAATCTCGAAAGTAAAAGATGCGAAGAGTTTTGATAAGTTTTGTCCAATTAGTTTATGTTCCATGGCTTACAAGATTTTTTCAAAAATCTTAGTAAAGAGGATGTTGGGGTATCTCTCATGGATAGTTTCGCCTGAGCAAGGGGCTTTCATTTCAGGAATGAGCATTTTTTAGAATATTTCACTTACTCAGGAGATGGTACATTCGATTAATAAAAAGTCATGTGGGGGAAATGTAATGATGAAAATTGATATGGCGAAAACAAACGATAGAGTGGATTGGAATTTTTTACTTAGTGTTCTTGCAGCGTTTGGATTTTTTGAGAAGTTCTGTGGGATTGTGGCGATGTGTATTAAATCTCCATGGTTTTCGATTATGATGAATGAGACGTATAAAGGATTTTTCAAGCCATAAAGGGGTCTCCGTCAGGGTGATCCTTTATCTCCGTACTTGTTTATTTTAATGGAGGAGGTTCTTTCAAGGCTCTTGCATAATGGATTTGAGGATGGGGGAATTGGTAGATTTTTCCATCCTCGTGGTGCACCTTTGGTTTCTCACTTGTTGTATGCGGATGATTTTTTAATTTTTTTCTAATGGGGAAAGAAGGTCTATGAAGGGGATTAGCAAGATTCTGGAGGTGTATGCTACCTGGTTTGGGCAGATTGTTAATAAGGAAAAATCGGCTATGTTTTTTTCCAAGAGGATTAGCAATGCTAGGCATATAAGTATGTTAAGGTATATGGGTTTTGCTAAAGGTAGATTGCCTACGTGGTATTTGGGTGCGCCGATCATAGCAGGTAGAATTACGAGCAGTGTTTTAGAGCCGTTGGTGCTTAAATTTCAAAATAAGGTGGCTGGTTCGAAGTGGAGATTGTTATCTCAAGGGGGACGGCTGGTCCTTCTGAAGCATGTACTCTCTAGTATGGCCACTCACTTGCTAGCAGTTTTGGATGTTCCAAAAATTGTTTTGAGTAAGTTGAATTCAATTTTATCTAATTTATTTTGGGGGGAGGGGAAAGACAAGCCAAAACGAAAATGGTTATCTTGGTCTAAGTTGTGTAAACCTTTGATGGAGGGGGGGATTGGTGTTAGAAGTTTTTCGGAGGTACAGAAAGCTATGCATATGAAGTTGGCTAGGAGGCTACTGTCTATTGATAGTTTGTGGACTAAGTTTCTCAAAGCAAAATATTTGAAGGCCGATCTTGTTGTGGTGTCCGTAGCAAAGGGTGCAAATTCAAGATTATGGAAATCCATTTTGAAGGTAATGCCGGAAGTATTGGGTAATATGTCGATAAAGGTGCGTGAAGGAAATGTGTCTTTTTGGTTTGATAAATGGATGTCGAGTGGGCCGCTATCTGTTACACTCCCTGTTACGTCTTCACCTCAATTGAAGCTAAAAGAGTATTGGACAGATAATGCATGGAACGTGAGGCTACTAGAGGGTCTGGTTGGTTGTAACCAGGCGAGGGAGATTATGGCTACGGTGCCTGGATGTTGCGAAGGAAAGGATCTTTTAATTTGGCAACCAAGCCAAGATGGGCAGTTCTCATCGTCTTCAGCTTGGGAAGTCATTCAGGTGAGGGGACCTCAACTAGAGGGTATGGAATGGATTTGGAGTAAACTATTACTGAAGAAGATATCAGTTTGTATGTGGAAAGCAAGATTCAATTGTCTTCCAGTGGATGCAAGAGTGCAATCAGTCGGTATCCCTCTAGCATCTCTGTGTAACTGCTGCTGCCTAGGACAGATAGAGGACAAAGATCATGTGCTTGGTTCAGGGGAGATTGCCCAGGAGATATGGAGGAGAGCAGAGATGGCTTTAGGAGTGAATTGTTTGGCATCAAATAACTGGTGGATGCGAGTATGTTGCTGGTTTTGATGTGCGAAGAAGTCCTCTTAGAAGGGAGTGTTGGTGGATTAATGCCTTGTTTGGTATCCTGGAAGTTGTGGCAATGGCGTTGTTTACCCAGGATGGAAGGAAAATATCAGTTGGTGTAGAGTGTATGGCTTTCGATAAAATATTGGTTGCAGCAAATTTTTGGGAAATTAACTAAAGTCAGCGTGATTTCTCGCTTAGACCGTGCCGTGCTTGATGCTTTAGATGTGACAGTGAAGGAAGTACAGCAACAACGTCCTCTGCTAGTGTCTTGGAAGAGACCAAGGGATGGGTGGTTCAAACTGAATGTCGATGGCTCATGTAGGAATAATCCTGGCAGTTGTGGAGGGGGGGGGTGGTGCGGAATGCTAGAGGAAAACTGGTGGCAGCTTTTTCGGCTAAGTTTGGTTATGGGACAAATAATGAGGCCGAGTTACATGCCTTAACACATGGTTTATTGCTTTGTAGGGGACTTGGTCTAAATCGGATTGAAATTGAGTGTGATTCAATGTGGTTGGTACAGGGGCTGAAAGTTGCTTCTTGCACGGTTTGGTATTTATGAGATTTTTTGGATGAACTAAATAAGACTATTCTTAGCTTAGAATACACAATTGGTCATCAGTTTAGGGAAGAGAATAAAGTGGCAGATTATCTGGCTAGGCAGAGTGAGGAGGGGAAGAATTATACTTATGTGGGTACTAATGAGTTGCCCCGGCATGTGAGAGGTTTGTTTAAATTGGATTATCTTGGTTTGCCAAATTTTAGATTTTAATTTGGGATTCTGTTTTGGGTGGTTTGGTACACTACAAGCAAAATAGGTTTTTGTGATCAATTTATTGCAACCAACAGACTGAATTGGTTGCAAACAGTCTGTATTTTGGTTGCAAATAGTCTGTTGGTTGCAATAAATTGATCGCAAAAGCCTATTTTTCTTGTAGTGGTATTACAAGAGTGATTGATTGTAATGTTTGGATAGTAGATTTCATTTGTTTAGGTTTTCCTCCCCCTTAAGTGAAGGTTTCTTTCAATAAAAATTTAGAAATACCGTCCTCCTTTAAAAAAAAAAGACTGATTATACTCAACACTGTTAAGATATAAATTAATAAATAATAAAATCTACCTCTTATGACCATCAATTTAGATTTTTGGAACATGTGATGATTTCATGATATGGTTCAAAGCTTAACATAAATAACCTAAATTCTAAAAGTTCTTTAAAAATGTGCTTATTAATTCCTGTTCTTTATTTCCTTTTTTATTAAATTTATTAAATGAATGGAATGAAAAGAAACTCCTGATCTGATCTATTTCACAACTAATATATTGCAAATTAAAGGACTAGCTAGCCGGAAGATGTACCTATGATTATGAATGGCTTGTTGTTCTTAGGAGGGACACAACGGTAATAACCTTCAGTATTTTCACAGCGTGTATCATTTGTACAATAGTAGTTGTGGCGAGGGTCTACACATTCGTCAATATCTGCCATTGTAATAATGGAATGTGTTAAAAAAGAAATACTCTAACTACAACTTTGAGATCAGAGGGCTTGCCTCATGATAAAAGGGGTTACAATGATTAGATCTGAAAAATCTTTACACAAAATAAGTACAGGTATCTTTTGCAAGGTCATACGGTTATATATAAATATATATATATATATATATACACGTACGATACCTGCTTGGGTTGATAGGAACGTTTGTGATCATATTCGAAACAATAAATCTTTTCAACCTCCTAACACTCCATACTTTTTTTTTTTTAATTTTTTTATTAAATAATTTTTATATGAATAGTAAATAAAAAATTTGAAATATTTAAAAAAAAAAAATTCAAAAAAAAAATTAAAAAATATTAAAAAATATAGAGTGTGAAGTGTGGATGAATAGTAAGAGGTTGTGTAGCAAAACCCAATACGGATAACAATATTTATAACAAGCTGATATGAAAGATATTGTATAATTTTTAGCAACACGGTTACACAAAATGACTTAGGGATATTTGGGGATTGAGATGTTCTGAGAAATCTGTGAATATGAGTGAAATGATTTGTGTATAGTAATAAAATGGTTTTAGTTAAGAAGTTTTTTGAGTTTTGGGAAATAAGAGAATAAAAATTTTATAAATTTTAAATATTGTTATAATATTATTTTTATTTTAAAATTTGAAAAAATTGTATGATTTTTTGTGCTTTGTTTTGAAATTTGATAAAATTGTAATGATTAGAAGAAAATGTTGAAAATTTGAAATGGAAAAGTGTTTAATTGTGTTTGAGTTTAAGTTTGAATGATGTTTGAAAATGAAATTATGATAAATTTTGAAATGAAATAAGATAGTTTGTGTTTCTAAACAAATTCGCAATAAAATTCATTTTTAAAAAGATCATATATCATGTCGATAAAAAATTAACTATGCTTATTAAGTTTATTTGACACCTTTCTAGTTTCTATATCGTTGACTTGCAAATCAAAAGACTTGGAGAATTAAATGGATTAAATAGGTTGTTGCGAAAGAGAAATAATATACCTCGACATCCTCCAAGAAGGTAGGGATTTCCACTGTAGCCATATTTAAGACAATATTGAATAAGTAATAAATATTATATATTGTTAGAAGAGAAAGGATAAACAAGCTACATGTCGTTTATATTTCCAGTTTTAACTTACATTGTCGTTCAAGAGTTTATATTCTTTTATTCCTAATTGTTTATTTTTTTACACAGCTGTAAATATAGAATTAGTTTTACTTTCTGTTAGTTTGTTACAGAATCAACCTGTATATAGGCTACGGCCTCTCTTCTCTTTCGATACAACTACAATGAAATATACAGAGCAATTTCATCCATTACAGCTCTCTGGTTTTCTTTCCTCTTGTTACCAAATACTTACATGGTATCTAAGAGCCAGTGAGAGCAAAAATGGAAAACTTCAACTCGCACACCCAACCCAATTCACCCACCTACTCAGAACTTTTTACAAACACCGCCTCCCGATACCTCAACCTTGCCGATCCCACAAATCCTTACCGTCTAGATCATGGCGATAGTCCTTCTATCACTCTCGTCACTGATCTCCTCACCACCGAGAACTACCCAACCTGGTCCCGTGCGATGGAGCGTGCCTTACGAGCTAAAAATAAGCTCGGTTTCATCGACGGTACCCTAACCAAACCCACCCTTCCTAATGATCTCTTAATCGACCTCTGGGATCGTTGCAATGACATGGTAGTGTCATGGATCCAAAATTCCATCACTCCTTCTCTCAAATCCAGTGTGGCTTTCGTTGATAATGCATACGAGATTTGGCTGGATCTTCATGAGCGGTTGTCTCACCAAAATGGGCCCCGAATCTTCCAATTGAAGAAAGCTTTGGCTTCTCTTTCCCAAGAACATGACTCGGTAAGCATCTATTATGGAAATCTCAAGTCTCTTTGGGATGAAATGGCTATTTACGACCCCCTTCCCACTTGTAATTGTGGTGCTATGAAGACCCTTCTGGACAGATCCCAACGGGATTGTGTTCTTCAATTTTTGATGGGACTGAATGATTCTTATTCACCCATCCGTGACCAGATCATGCTTTTAGACCCCCTTCCCCTTGTTTCTAAGATTTTCTCTCTTGTACAACAACAAGAGCGACACCACCAAATTACCTCTCATTCCCAACCCTCTGAAACACTAGCCCTTGCTGCCAAGAAACCGTATAATCATCCCAAACCCTTCACCAAAAATCCAACCAACCTCAGAAAGGATCGCCCGTATTGCATCCACTGCAAAATTTCAGGCCACACTATTGACAATTGCTTCAAGCTTGGCAATGCCGAACCCCCTATTTGTACCCATTGTAATATGACTGGACATAATGTTGAAAGATGCTATAAACTTAATGGGTACCCGCCGGGTCACAAGTTCCACAACAAGCAGTCTCCTAGTTCTCATGCTAACATCTCTATTGCTTCTGAACCTGATGGTACTGGTGAGGACAAAGTGGGCTTAACAAAGATCCAATATCAGCAGCTGCTAGCTCTACTTCAACCTCAGGATCCTGTCTCGGCTACTGTCCTGCGTACAATTCCTTCCAACAACCCAGCTTCACCATCCAAGATGTCTGGTATAATCAATTGTTTTTCCACACACACACACGGTCTTTTGGATTCACCCAACACCACTTGGATAATTGATACTGGTGCTACAGACCACATGGTTTGTAGCACCTCACTGTTTTCATCCATCACATCAACAGTTTCACACTCTGTTAAGCTTCCCAATGGAAGCTCAGCATCCGTGACCCATATTGGTACAATCCAGTTAACCAATACAGTTATTCTCAAAGAAGTTCTTTGTGTTCCCACTTTCAATTTCAATTTGATTTCTGTGCCAAAGTTGACTAAATTTAACAATTGTTGTTTTCTCTTTTTTTCTTCATACTGTTTTATTCAGGACCTACATTCTTGGATAACGATTGGGAAGGGTAACCTGCTGCATGGACTCTACCAATTTCAATGTTCAGATGTTCCTCCCACTGCCCTTACAGATTATTTTTCCATTTCCAGACACAAACTACCCACAGATCTCACACATTTTGCTTCTGTTGCACAGATCCCTACACAATACAACCTATGGCATTGTCGCCTAGGTCACTTATCCAAAAGTAGGCTTCAAATGATCAATGATATTTCTGTAAACATTCACAGCTCTCATATTAATGAAATTCCCTGCACTTTGTGTCCTTTAGCAAAGTTTAACCGATTACCTTTCCCTAATAGTGCACATTCTTCCTCTAGAATATTTGAAACCATCCATTGTGATATTTGGGGACCCTCTTCGACTATTGCACACGATGGTTCCAAATATTTCTTAACTATTGTGGATGATTTTTCTCGTTCTACATGGCTTTATTTACTCAAAACCAAGGCTAAAACCCGTCGGTGCATTGAATCTTTCTACCATTTAATTGAAACACAATTTAACATGAAACTTAAAATCTTGAGAAGTGACAATGGTGCTGAATTTCAAATGAAAGAATTTTTTAACAACAAGGGCATTATTCATCAACGAAGTTGTGTGGAAACCCCTCAACAAAATGGCATTGTTGAGAGGAAACACCAACACTTATTAAATGTCACTAGAGCTCTCATGCTTCAATCTGGTTTGCCTCATAAATATTGGAATCATGCTGTCCTCACAGCAACTTACATCATTAACAGGCTTCCCACACCTCTTTTGAACAACCAAACACCTTATGAGCTTCTTTTTAAACATAAACCAACCTATGCTCATATGAGAATTTTCGGGTCTTTATGTTTTGCTGCAACCATTTCACAAGGCAGAAATAAATTTCAACCTAGAGGTCGTGTATGTGTTTTTGTTGGCTACCCTTTTGGAATAAAAGGCTACAAGCTTCTAGATATTCAAAACAACACCATTTTCATTTCAAGAGATACTATTTTTCATGAATTTGTGTTTCCTTTCCATACCATTAATTCTAAACCTCCTTCCTTTACAGATTCCACACTCACTACCTTTCCTCCTAATCAACTTTCCACACCACCAATTGATTCTCCCTTACCTCCATTACCATCTCAGCATTACTCACATCTCCACCACCACAACACTTCACATTTTCCTCACCCTCTCCCCACTACCGAGACTCAATCACCAACCCAGAACAATGCACCAGCTTTTGTTCTCCCACAACATTCTGCACCACCACACTCACCACACAATCCTACTATTGTACCCTCACCTACACCAACCAGCTCACCACACAACTCTACTCCTTCCACACACCCTCCCATTGCTTCACCACCTATCATTAGAAGATCCTCTCGCATTAGAACAGCCTCCCAATATCTCAAGGATTACCACTGCCAACATGTCATGCAGCACCCTTATGAGCAATCAAGTTCCAAGCAAGCTCCTGTTTCAAATGGTAAACCCTTTCCTCTATCTCATTGTTTATCCTATCACCTTTTTAACCCTACTTTTCGAGCATTCACCACTTCCATTTCCATGCATACCGAGCCTCAATCCTATAAACAGGCCCTTAAGGATCCTGCTTGGTGTAGAGCTATGGAGGCTGAAATTGCAGCTTTGGAAAACAACCACACTTGGACACTTACTGATCTTCCAGCAGGTAAAAGAGCAATTGAATGTAAGTATGTTTACAAGGTAAAATTCCATTCTGATGGCACTTTGGAAAGATTGAAAGCTAGGTTGGTAGCTAAAGGCTACACTCAAGTAGAAGGTGTAGATTATGTTGATACCTTCTCACCTGTAGCTAAGTTGGTAACTGTCAGATTTTTACTAAGTATGGCAGCCATCAAAGGCTGGTTTTTACATCATTTCGATGTAAACAATGCTTTTTTGAATGGTGATCTCACCGAAGAAATTTACATGACAAAACCACCCGGATACACCAAGGGTGAACCTCACCAAGTGTGCAAGCTTCTTAAGAGCCTTTATGGTCTTAAGCAAGCTTCAAGACAATGGAATTCTAAGTTGACATCTTCTCTCCTTGCTTTTGGTTTTGTTCAATCCAAATCAGATTATAGTTTGTTTACCAAACAAGAAGGAGATTTCTACATTGCCATCTTAGTTTATGTTGATGATATCCTAGTTGCTAGCAACTCTACTACTGCCATCTCTTCCCTTAGAACATTTCTCAATAATCAGTTCAAAATAAGGGACTTGGGCTGCCTAAGGTATTTTCTGGGTTTAGAGATTGCAAGATCCTCCAAGGGGATTCACTTATGTTAACGGAAGTATACCTTAGACATTCTTTCAGATTCGGGTATGTTGGGTTGTAAACCTTTGAAACTTCCTTTGGAACAAAATTTCAAACTTAGCAAAGAGGATGGAACCCCCATTTCTGATCCTAGCATTTATAGGAGACTCATTGGCCTATTATTGTATCTCACAATAACTCGGCCAGATATCAGTTTTGCTGTCCAATTATTCAGTCAGTTTATGGACAAGCCTATGTCCTCCCATTTGGCTGCTGTGTACAAACTTTTGAGGTATATTAAGGCTTCTCCTGGACAAGGCATTCTCCTCTCATCCTCTTCTCAAATTCAGCTAAGGGCATATTGTGATAGTGATTGGGCCTCTTGTCCTGACTCCCGCAGATCCACCACAGGTTATTGCATATTTTTAGGCCATTCACTAGTCTCTTGGAAGTCCAAGAAACAAAATGTAGTCTCTCGGTCTTCAGCTGAATCTGAGTACAGATCAATGGCCTCTACTTGTTCAGAGTTAACTTGGCTTTGCTATTTATTACAAGATCTTGGTCTTCATCATCCACAGCCTGCATTCCTTTTTTGTGACAACCAAGCTGCGTTACATATTGCTGCTAATCCGGTCTTCCACGAGAGGACGAAGCACATCGAGCTTGATTGCCACTTAATTCGTGATAAAATCCAAGATGGAAGCATCACCACTGCCCATGTAACTTCTCAAACACAATTGGCTGATTTGCTTACCAAAGCTCTACCTTCCTACCTCATGCAATCACATCTCTCCAAGATGGGAGTAGTTAATCTCTACTCTCCATCTTGCGGGGGGGTGTTAGAAG
Source organism: Cyclocarya paliurus (assembly GCA_029856935.1). Taxonomy (NCBI): domain Eukaryota; kingdom Viridiplantae; phylum Streptophyta; class Magnoliopsida; order Fagales; family Juglandaceae; genus Cyclocarya; species Cyclocarya paliurus. Next base: position 7,635,781 of record CM056950.1, read on the forward strand.
AGAAAGGATAAACAAGCTACATGTCGTTTATATTTCCAGTTTTAACTTACATTGTCGTTCAAGAGTTTATATTCTTTTATTCCTAATTGTTTATTTTTTTACACAACTGTAAATATAGAATTAGTTTTACTTTCTGTTAGTTTGTTACAGAATCAACCTGTATATAGGCTACGGCCTCTCTTCTCTTTCGATACAACTACAGTGAAATATACAGAGCAATTTCATCCATTACAGCTCTCTGGTTTTCTTTCCTCTTGTTACCAAATACTTACATATATAGTAAGATCCACGTTATATATTACTCTCTCTCTTACTTTAAGTCATAATATGAGAAAAATATGAGAGAGGACTTGCCTCTTCGTAAAAAGGGATAATATGAGAAAAATTATCCCACTTAGAGAGAGGACTTGCCTCCTCGTAAAAAGGGCTACAATGATTAGATTTGAAAAATCCTTACACCATATAATTACAATACAAATCTTTTGCAAAGTCATAAGGTTATATATGAGAGCAATGATATATAGAACGACAATCCAACTACATTTTATCTACAACTTATCAATAAAATAATAATTTTTTAAAATTCAAAGACATCAAATCAAAATCAATATTAAAATCAATATTTTAAAAAATATTATTTTATTTAAAGATTGTAAAAAAATTGTGGAGGGCTCTTGTTTTATGATGGCTGACGATACCTTACACATGACATGGGATGAACGGTCAAGGTCTTGGCCACATTCGAAATCTAAGTACTCAAATATTATAAAAGAAAACTATGTATAAATACCTATATAATATAAATATATATATATATATATATATTTATCTGTAATCTTTAATTCTGTATTGTCCTCTGAGTCTCTTTTTTGTTTTTCGATCGTGTTCTTTTCTACTAATTTCTGTTTTCCATGCACGACTTTTCTCCATTTTTTAACTTCCTTTATCATTTTCCAATTAACGTTGAACATATATAAGGGTTTTTTCAATAATAGTATAAATAGTAAATATAGATATTAAGTATTTTACCGATGTGATAGTATCATTTCATAAAAAATACAGATTTTTTTTTAATTATGAGTTTTCCATTTAATTAATTTTTCAAAACTGCTGATCTCTATTTAAAATATAATTGTAAAAATATTTGTAAAAAGATGTTGTGTACGTACGTACGTATAAAACAACTGTACAAACTTTGTTCATAGGAGAGAGAAAAAAAATAATCTTAATTATATTTACAAGCCAGTAAGATGAAAGACATACTTTCTAGCTTACACAACATGATGATTTAATTTGCAATAAAACTCATTTTTTAATTTCGTTCACAAATCATATATATATATATATATATATATGTCACGCTAACGGTGTAAAGTATTAATCAAAAATTAACTATATATATATGCTTATAAAATTTGTTTTACACTTTTCTATATTGACTTGTAAATAAAAAAACTTAAAGAACTAAATGGAGTAAATAGGTTAATACGAACGAGAAACTTACCTCGACATCCTCCAAGAAGATAGGGATTTCCTTCGTAGCCATACTCGCACCTGCATGCACGAGTATATTCTCGCGGCTCTCGCCAGCTCAGGCTATTCCCAAGAGTAGGATAACTCAGATTATAACAATAATAGGTTGAGTTCTTGAATTCACTTGCCGTCGAGTTTTTCATTGTGGGAAGAGAATTGAAAGAAGTATCGTCAAGCCCCCATTTCAATACCACTGGAACGGACATATTTGGATTCGGCTTTGTGAAATTGTTCTCAAACCAATCCTGGTCAACCAAAAATGCATAGTTGCAGTACTCACTACCCCTGCCATTACTACTACTTGTCGGCTCTATAGTTGTAGTGAATGCATGGATATTAGAAGGGATTGTTGTTTGGCAACAGTTCGTGGTGTTGCAACGACTTCCACTTGTGAATGGACCTCTGTCACACGGGGATTTGCACCCACCATATGAAATCGATTCATCGAACCACATGGAGGCAGAGTTGTTGCAACCCATGGCAACGAAGCTGTTGTTGTAGTAGGAGAAGGCGAAAGGACTTTTCTCTAACTTCAGATTCTTTTCGCTGTCCATTTCACCGGTACAGCTCCAAATCATGGAATAATTGACGAGAACTGTGCGTGCATCTATGTTAATCTTCAGCACCTCCAGCTCGAACCTCTTCAAAAAGGGTACTTTTGGAAATCCCATATCATAAGCGTCATTTCTGCAGACTATTTCAAACCAATCTCCGACGTAGCAACCATTTCCGATTCCAAAAGGGTATGGAATGCTAACGTTATTCCCACAGTCTTCTTGACATGAACTGTTTATTACGTTCGATGCTCGCGCGAATGCATTGACTGAGCACACTAACACAAGCATCCAAAACAGTAACATTTGCAATGCCATATAGATCTCTTTCTATGACGATTATGATCAATTATTAAGGCCAAAGCCTTAGATCAGTTTATATTGTACTTTCTTCAGATATTTCAAAGCTGGAAGTTGCCTTGAAGGGCAAAGTTTGTATGAATTTCAATGCCGGAAGTTGCCTTGAAGGCCAAAGTTAGTATGAAAGAAAGTTCTCAGATACAGGGGAAAAAGAAAGACCTCGTGATCAAATTCAGACCATGGTTATCCGAATAATTTCTATGAAGTTACATAAGCTGTCGGAAAAGTCAGTTTCAAATTAAAGGTACTTACTGGTTAGAGAAAAGAAACAGAATATCTCGTACTAGTCCAAGTGAATAGTAGTTGAATAGATTGTGAATAGTTTAAATATTATTTTTGGCCAAAGTAGTATTCATATTTTTGTGTTTTGTTTAGAAATTTGAGAAAGTTTTATTCATTAAGTAATGATTAGAAGAAAAAACTCCAAATCGTATCATTAAATATAATTGTATCATTAAATATGAATATATATATATATATATCCAACGTTTAATATTGTTATGTACGAAATTCACTTTATAAACACTCGTCAGACTTGGCCTACATATATACTTGATAAACCCACTGTCCGTACGTCGACATATATTATATGCATGGTTGGCAGGTCGGCTCTATTATTAATACGTACTAATGATTCCAGGAAAGTTTAATTAAGTCATTATATTTGGCTTTAAACTCCAAATTAATTCATGACTAGTTAATTACGATCATTACAAAACTTAGACGTTCCATCTAATAAATAATTATTATGAAATCTACCACTTAATTATACTTTTATGATCATACTACTTATTAGTGGATTAATTATTTTATTTGATTTATTAATTAATATTTGTCGCAATAAGTCGAATTAATCCACAGCCAATCGTACTGATCACCAATCAACTGAATATTGTTAGAGCAAAATATCTTTAATTCTTGACTTTGTAAGCAAGGATGTTGAGACAAAAATGGTATATTCGGCCATGAAAGAAAAGAACAAAAAAATATCACCGGAAGATCAATTCAATGAATTTAGAGAATCATTAATTCCCAGCAGCGTGTTGCTTACTCCCAAGAAAATAAACGAGAGTCCTCATCACGTGTTGATGTTTGGTGGAAAACAAAGTATACCAGTTTATAATTTAGAATATCATGTCATAGCATTAATTGCGTGCCAAGAAAAAGAGGTAGGAATGTTCATCCGGCCCGATTTTTTCCTGATGTACCTGGGATCCGGTTTTTTTTTTCCTCGATTTGAATGCATGATTTTTTTTTTTTTCTTCATTTCTAACAACTAAATGGACGGAAATTTAAAAGGAAAATACGCATTTTATGGTTTTCATTTTTTTGCACTCACATCTATATATCATTTTCACTTTCAACCTGAAAGGAAGACTCCTTTCAGGACTACATATAGATATTGAATATTCTTTACCGTATAGCTAGAGCCAACGCTTTCCAACTTTAAGGAGGTTACAATTTTTCCGACTCTTGGATTTTGACCCTGTAAAGGAAAAGGAATGATATGTTGCCTTGTCGTAGCTTCTCTTGTACAAGGCAGAATGATCAGGTTTGTGCTCAACGGATGCCTCCTTGGTTTTCTGGCGCTTACCATTCTAGTCCTTGCACGGAGTAGGCCTGTTTTGTCTAATGAATTATCTATTTTATGATTTTTTTTTTACTCTATTCTCCACGTGAATCTTTATTGGTGGTCAAGGAACATGCATGCTTTGATTTAAAAAATTAAATAAATAGATTTTGATTGCTATATCAACATTTTTTTCATAAAAAAATATTTATAATTTGTAGGCTTTGATTTTAAAAAAAGTAGGTGCAATCCAGAACTCGAATTTTAGATTTTTATAAACTGATTTCAATCCGGGTTCTGGCTCGGGTTAACCCAATCGAGAAAACCCGAACTCCCGAGTCAGAACTCGGATAAATAGTCCTAAAAAGAGGATACCCAAGTGCTATTCATGCTCCAATGCGATAGTGATTGGACATCATGATCATGTTTATTATTATTTCATAATATTTGTGAATATCCAAATTACACGTACGCCCGCTTGCACTAAAGGCTGAATGAATTATAATTCTTTCAGCCAATAAATATGTGTGGAAAGTCTTTGCTTATATATATATGTATATATATATATATGTAAAGTACTTAAAAGCTAATATACCAGCCAGTAATCTTCCAATTACCTAGGTCCTGTATATTCGAGTTTAATGTTCTGATTAACTTGTGCTTGCTTTCAGTTTTTTTCAATTTAATTGTTCGAATCACTTCAAGAAAAAGGCCATTTTTCAGCGTCGTAATTAGTCGTGAAAAAAACAAAAAATTGCCGCAAATAGACTTTCCCATCTGTTTCTCGCACGTTGGATGCCAATGTTTCTTTACAATTGTTTTTTAGCAACGGCTTCAAATAATCGTTGAAAATAAATATAATTTGCAACGATCTGATACTGCCGCAAATAATTCCTACAAATGCCAGGAAAAACCCCAACGGATGATCATATTATCATTGGTGTTAATGCAAAAAATTGCACAACAGATTGGAAAGAAAGAAAGTGTAATCTCTGACCCATGTTGGTGATTCGAGTTTAGATATGGTGCTCTTTGCGTTTGTCCATAAAATAAATAATAAATAAGCAAATAAAAGTAAATAAAGAGAGACACAAGAATTTACGTGGTTCGGCATAAAAGCCTACGTCCACAGGTTGTTGAGGGCAAAATCTATTATATCAGGAGATGATTTTACAATGTCTCATAGCTTCATATATCGCTCAATATAATGAGAAAATTTAGTCTCAGGAGAGTCCTTCTAGAGAATTGGTGGCGCTGTCTGTGAGATCGACTTTTTCACTATACCGGAATTGGGAGAAAGATATTCTCCGACTCATGGGATCATCAGCAAAAGTTCAAATTCCTTGGTTTGTGAGATCGTCTCCAAAAAATAAACAGATTAACCATTACTGCTACATGCTTTATAATAAGTGAGGCACTTTTCTTTTCTTGCCTATGATGCTTCATAATTGTTCCATTTTACAGGATCTCGCAAAGGAACTTTTAGAAACTTTTACGGCAACAAAAATGGCAAACCCTTCTTTGTAAACAGTGGATCAGAAGCCAATGATACTCAGGTTTGCTTTTTTTAAGAAAAGCATCTGACATGGAGTTGTGGGGAGAGTAATTAAATCAATCAATCATAACAAAGATATAGATGTCACTCTCTAGCAAAGTCTGTAATAACAAAGATCTAGATGTCACTCTCTAGCAAGATATCATTCATGCATATTATCTATAATTCTCAAGACAAATTTATCAGTAAATGTAAAATACAAGAAGAAAAGAATATGATAGATATATTAACATGTGGATATTGGAAAAATATTGATAGCCCCCCCACCCCCCCAAAAAAAAAAGCGCTCTGTCTAAATTCAAGAAATAATGCCTCTGTAACAAGGTGAAGCTGGTTTGGTATTATAATAATGCATTTTGAAGACCAAATAAAAAGAAATTTATAGCTCGAGAGAATTCGTATGTTGGGCACTCAATTGATGTGTTGTTCTTTATATTCTCTTGACATTGTGCCCCAAGTAGCTTATGCTTCCATGAGTTTTGATAGGTATCATGGTTCAACTTTGATATCAACTAGTCCTTCTGGGTAGGCTTACATACACAAATATTTTTTCAGTTTGAGACATTTTTGTACACATGCAAATTCTTATAGTCCTTTTACTGGAGGTTTTTTTCACAGCCTTCCCGCTTTGCATCAAAAATTTGATCTGCCAGCTTCATTTGTATTGCATATTGATTGCCCTCATTACTGGCGCTTTCATCTTCCTGCTTATCACCACATCTGATGCCTAGATTTTCTTGTTATCATTTTTGGATATCATTTAAATTAGGAATATGAATGCATATTCTAGGTGAAACAGAGGAGGACTTCTCAACCAAATTAGCCAATAATTTGGAGAATCTTATCCTCAAAGAAGGACTAGAGACGGTAACTAACTTATTTAAAATAATTAAACTTTTTAGCAAATGATTCTACCTCTGTAATGATTGTCTTTTGTTGCTGAATTTATATGGTTGCTCATTTCAGATTGCTGCTTTCATTGCCGAACCTGTCATGGGGGCAGGAGGCGTGATACCTCCTCCTGCAACATATTTTGACAAGGTAAATGGTTTGTATCTTAAAATGCACCATATGCCATACTCAGAGTCTCTACCTTTCAAGGGACATTTAAATAAATGCTTGAATGGCACATATTAAGATCAACACATTTTCAAGGAAATCCTTCTAGTATACAATGACCATACGGATGGTTTCTAAATGACATACTTAGGAAATCCAACATTCCGTGCAACCTTAGTTATTGGACTTGAGCCAGCCCAGGGTTTGAATTGACTAAGAAGTAAACTTAACTGACTCGCTAAGTTTCTTCAATTTTACCAACCCGTTTCCATGAGTTGAGTCCAGTAAAATTGTATAATCTTGAGCCTTGATAAGTCATTTTGTTCCATCTCCTTACTAGCAGCCAAGAGGGACACTAGGATCATAACAAAATCATTTTAAATTGAGATGAGAATTTTATGTTTTGTTTTAAAGTTTAAAATATTATTTTTTAGTTTTGAGATTTGAAAAAGTTAAATTGAGATTTGAAAAAGTTGTATTGAGATTTTAAAAAGTTAAATTGTTTATTATATTTTATATAGGAATTTGAAAAGATTGTAATAATGAGATGAGATGAGATGAGATGAGATGAAAATTTTGTGTAAGATAAAACATCCAAACCTATCCTTACACTATAATCCTTTCTGTTTCAAGATTAACTCGGCAGAATTAACCTCATGGTTGAACTAATCACCAGTAACATGGTCACACAAATGGGAATATGTATGATGCAGGTAAAGATGCAATTTTTGCCATGTGGTGCTAGTTATTGTCGGCAAAGAAAACTGATTTCGTCAAAATCTCGTATCGGCCAACCTATACCTAGTTATTACTTTTGTCATGAAAGAAGTCCTTGATTTCTATAAGTACATTATACACACAGGAACACTCACCTCATTTCAGACATTTATTCTGTTATCAGTTTTGGTGATGGACTGAATAGGACCTGATGGAGTTTTATCTTGTCATACAATTTCTTTAATTGTCTCCCAAATGGTGGGTAAGGCTGTAAACTTTTCAGTTCGGACCAGACTGAAAATTTATTTGGTCGGTTTCGGTCCTCTATTTGTGACGAATTCGGTTCTCGGTCCAGTCCCAGGGTGGGTGATTTTTGGACCAGACCGGACTGAAATCGACCGAACTATATATATTTAAAATATTATATATATATATATAAATATATTATTTTATATAGTAATTATATAAGTTAATTATGTAATTTCACCCCCGGGATGTGGGGGTAGGGTGAAACCCCACGCCTCCCGCCCATGTGGAGCGGGGGGTGGGTAGCATCCCTACCAAAAATCCCTTATGAACTGACCAGACTGGACTGGACTGAATTCACCCCTAATGGTGGGTCATGGCTTGTATACGCAAATATGCAACAACATACACCTAAATATCTATACCTGTATATTCCGCATGATCAACACAAAGATTATATATTAAGACTATCCTTGAGTGGAAGCTATCTATCTTCTTTACAGAGAAAGAAAAGTTGTGGATCAAGTAAAGAGCATTTCCCCGAAGTTCAAAGATGGTGTAAAAGCATTCTCAGACAGTCCCATAATTGGGGAGGTACTTAATTGTCTCTAAATTTTTTAATTTTTTAGTTAATGTGAAAACTTATGAGAGATTTGATTTGCATTACTCACCTGAATATGCAGCTTCGGGGAACTGGATTGATTCTTGGAACAGAGTTTGTAGATAACAAGTCCCCTAATGATCCATTCCCTCCTGAATGGGGCAAGTTCTATCTTAATTTTCTGTCTTAAAATTTATTTCATGAATATATTTATTTACTGGGGGGATAAATTGGTTAGATTAAGGCTGCATAATTACCTATAATTTCTTTCTTCAACTAGGTCAGAACATCTTGTAGATCTGCTTAAAGATTGTCCTGCTGTGATTACTCGTTTATGATGGTCCTTACGAAATGATTGAATTTAATATTTGGTTGAGATAGGCAAGCATGCTTAGGTTTTTCTTCCTAATCTTTTCTCTCTCAATCTTATACTTCTTGATGATATGTATTGCAGGGATAGGCTCTTATTTTGGAGCACAATGTGAGAAGCATGGAATGTTAGTACGTTTAGCAGGAGATAACATAATGATGTCTCATCCATTTATTATCTCCCCCAAAGAAATTGACGAGGTAGGCTAGAGAACTAATTCTCATCTTCTTAGAAGATCAATAAGAAATAAGGAAAGTCTTATGTATCTGCTTCACAATTTGATTTTATCGGGGAAAAAAGTTTTCTAGTGGATTATTTAGGGAGATATTGGAAGGAAGAATAGACACATGGGTATTAGCATTTTTTTTACGTTTGCAATTATATTACTTACGAGTAATTTCTTGAAATCAGATATTGCTGTAGTTCTCTCACATAACTTTTTTTTTCCTGCTCCTTGTCTGTATTTGCTGTTGCTGATTATACATTTGCATTGTAGACATTTATAGCCTGTTTTCATAAGAAAAACGCATTGAGATTTGTGACTAAGAAAAAATTGCCACTAATGAAAAAGTGGTTACAAAATAAAACAATTGAGTCTGTTTTAGATTATATGACTGACATGCTATTGCAACTTATTCTTACTAAATCTGTGTTAAATCTGTGTCCTATGCATTATTACATTGGGTCTCATGAAAATCAAATTCTAAAGTTCTGAATTGCTATAATTTTCAGCTAATAAGCATTTACAGAAAAGCGCTAAGGGCTACTGAAGAGAGGGTGAAGGAAGTCAAGTCTCAGTAGAAATAGTTTGTTGCTGATAATGCCGAAAAATCATCTTGCTTCATGTAAAAGCAACATCAATTTTCTTAGTGACTTGTGAGACATATGGTGTTAAATAAAGCATCTATGTTATAACCTGTGAGAATTTATCTTTAGTTTTATTTCTCTGTATCTTTTCCTAATCCGGTTCTTCAAATTTAGATTTAGCTGACTCAGCAGGCAACTAGAAAGAACATGCCCATCGCATGTGACCATAACATGGAGAGAGAGAGTTGCTAAGAGTTAGTTGCTTCACTCCTCTCATCAAAGTTATTAGATGATTTTTGTGGATTTGATTTAATTGTTCCAGATATCCTTTCACAAGGGGTTTAGATGGCCCAACAACCTTGGTCTCTGGTGGGTTTAAAGCACCCTTGTCATTCTCGAGAAGTGAGGTCCATTTGGTGGAGTCAGTCTCTGGGGAAAATATATAGTGGAGTTGGCTCTTTTAGCTGATTTGTGGTTTCTTGAGGGTTTGACCGTGAGAGAACGAAAAAGAAGGGAAAAAACTGCACAACACCAAATTAAGCAATAGACCTTGTAATGGTAGATAAACATTCAAGCGATCAATGGTCACCTGAGCCTGATGGTCTTCTTTATAAACCAAGATGTTATGTAGCTTATTTTTTTAGCTGTTCATGAAGCTTGGAACTTTCTTTGATCCTTTGAGCATGAAGAAAATGGTCTAAATTTGTGAAGCCTATTACGCCAAGGGTTTTGTTGCTTTTGGCAGGTTGACAATCTTCATTATTTGGCAAGATTTAAAAGGTGAAAAAAGCTGAAGGTGGCTATTAAAGATCAATATAAAGAGGAGTTGATTTCTTCTTTTGCTATTAACTGTAAACAGTAGTAGAAACCCAGAGGGTAATATAATATGGAGGATATGTTTTAGTTCTTTTGATCTTCTTTTTTTTTTCCCTCTCAGTGGAGATCAGATCCTAGAGCAGCTTGAGGAACCATTTTATTCGTGCATAAAAATAGATGGTTATGAAACCGAAAAGAAAATTAGTGGACGTTTATGCTTTATACTACCATATATAAGATTATCTTTGTGAAATAATGAAAACTGCAAATTATGGAGCTTACAAGATGAAATTGAACAAACAATACAACACGAATCAAGGTGTAACATCACTTGATGATTAAGAAGTGATGCAGGGGGATCCGGGACAGATGATGCTGAGCTGTCAGATTGTACCTTAATGGCGCTGAGATACCATGAGTTGGCAGATCAGAGCAAATGCAGGAACTGATTGTGACATGTTTCTCATTGGGGCCGTTTTGAGTGTGTTTTAGTCTTTTGGCCATAACTTTGGCTACGGGTGTCGGAATCGCACATAAGACCCCAATTCGGAAAGCTCCTTTCGACGCGCACGCTGTCCACATGAGCATGGCTCCATGTGCCTTTTTTTTTTTTACCTCAAATTCTGCTGTTTTCCCCTCCGAATCACTAGTTTTAGTTAATTTTTACTATTTATGGTAATTTTTCGCTTATCAGTTAGGAAGTCGTTTTTAATCCGATTTGGGCCGGATTTTTTGTAGATTGCTTATTTTATTTTGAATTTCAATTTAGAGTAATTTCCGGGATTTGCTATTTTTGGCAAAATTCGGATAAACACGATTTTTGGCTATAACAGTCCGGCTTGTGGACTGATTTGGATGATTTGGTTTGATTTTATAATATTCCGTTAAACCCTAGAGACTTTTCTCTCTGATTTTGAGCGAATTTCTCTTGTGAATCATCTGTTGTAACTAGCCTGCAGGATAATCGCTATCCTGTCCGGCGTCAAGAAGATACTAAAAATGGCTGTGAATCTAAAGATTCGTGAGTATACCATCCATACCTGATGTTGTTGATATAGAAACAACATCATATTCCTTGGATATTTCAGTTTTAACATCTTCAATCTCTCCGTATTTCTCTTGAAGGTTAGAAACTTTTGGCGACATTTGGTTGGCCTCCAATTACCTTGCAACTTCTCTCATTGAAGGTCGTTCCTTTCCTTTCAAGTTCAAGCATCTTTTTGCAAGGTTTGTAACCGCAATGATTTTTTCTTTTTCTTCTTCCTTCAAAACTCGATTATCAAGGATGTCAAATAAATTGTTCCCTTCCATCGAACTAACGAAAAATGCAGCTAAAATTTTGGTGTCTCTGGTTCTTGATGATGAGATAGCTTTTTCTCCGATCAAGAGCTCAGCTAGAACAACACCAAAACTATAAACGTCACTCTTATCTGTAAACTAACCTGACCAAAAATACTTAGGGTCTACATATCCAAAAGTTCCATGTACTAGTGTGCTTAGATGAGTTTGATCGATAGCAACAGATCTTGAAATTCCGAAATCTGCTACTTTCACTCTATACTTCTCATCTAAGAGGATGTTTGTAGACTTAATGTCGCGATGGTAAATTGGTGAAGAAGTTGCTGAAGGCAAGTAGAAAAGAGACCCCGCAGCTTCCATAGCAATTCGTAAACGCATATCCCATGTTGGTGGAAACTCCTCATTTTGGCCATTGAGATATTGTGCAAGAGTTCCATTAGGAATGAACTCATAAACTAGAAGCGGGACTTCTGTTTCCAAACAACAGCCAAGCAGCTTAACTACATTCCTGTGATTAATTTGTGAAAGAATCACGACTTCATTTATGAATTCTTGAAGTTTCTCTTCATCAATTACGTTGGACTTTTTTATTGCAACAATTCTTCCATCAGCCAACATACCTTTGTAAACAGTGCGTTGTCCACCATGTCCAATTATTCTATCTGCACTAAAACGATCAGTGGCCTTCTCCAATTCCTTTGAATTAAACAATTTGGTGTTCTCAACATTGTCTTTGTTGTTTGTAGATAGTTGTTGCTCTAGCAGTAGTCCACCATTTCGTTTGAAGAACTTCTCCTTGCGTTTAATCCTCATCCTTTTTTTTATCACTTTGTATGACCACCATGCACCGGATATAAGAAATAAGACACCAAGGCTCGCGCTAACACGTAATTGACTCAATGAAATAGAAAGATTACTCCTTGCAGTAGTACTAATTATAAATCGGCAAGAACGAATCAAAAAATACAATATGAGAATGGTTTACAAGTCATTTTTTGCTCAATTTTTGAAAAGAGGAATAAAAGAGATCAGCATTGGCATTGGACTAGCCAAATGCCAATGCATCTTCATACTTTGGCATTGGACCATTATCAATGCTTGGACCGAGTATTTACGGTACTATAGATGCATAAGCTATGCATATATATAACTTTAATATATAAACTGCATAGATATTGACTATCTAATTATATATATAATAATTAATTAATTAAACCAACTTGATGAAATGATACGGGCATATTTCAATTTCACATATAAAAATATGTATATTTTAGAGATTCATTTAACCATCTTCGTTGAAATAAAATGGAAGATGTCAGCTTTCTTTTGGATTAAATGGTAGTCTATATTGATCAGAAGAAAGTTGTTGAAATATTTAATATGGATGAGATAATGGATAAATAATATTCACTAAAAGAGGTAGGGTCTAGTTCTCAAGGCTGTGTTTGGACACAAAAATCGTCTCAACTCATCTCTCCTCGTCACATCATTTTAATTTTTTCTAATTACTACACAAAATATAATAAATAATTCAACTTTTTTAAATCTCGAAATAATAATAATATTAAAAAATAATATTCTAATAATATTTTTTTCAACTTATCTATAACTATCCCATCTTTTCTCATCTCACTATCCAAACGAGCCTAATTAACATAATTTATATTATTTTTGCTATTTATGAGAATGTGGCTTCAATTCGTCGATACAAGAGAAGGAAGACATACCTATGATTAAGAAAAGCTTGGTGTTCTTAGCAGCGACACAGCGGAAAGAACCTTCTGTATTTTCACAGCGTGTATTTGTACAGTAGTTGAGGTCAGGGTTTGCACATTCATCAATATCTGCCAATATTGTAATGGAATTTGTTAAAAAAAAAAAAAAGTAATGCTACTATGCTTGTTCAATTTGTTCTCTCATTTTGACTGTTTATGCATTTAATTTTTTTTTTCTTAATGGTTAAGGAAGTAACTATTATTGTATTTGTTTTTTTATTTACATATTTAAATATGTTTAAAACATATTTGAAATAAAAGGAAAAAAAGAAAAGAAAAGTGCAATTTGCACTAGGTGGCACAATGAGCGGGCACCTGCAGGTGGCAAAGTAGCACTGCTTTAATGAAAAATACTACTCTTACTGAAAGTTGGGTTCAGATTGGATCCCGACAATTTTTTTTTTTTTTACTTAATGATTAAGGAATTATTTTTTAATAATATTGTGATTTTTAAAAAAAAAATGCTTGGGAGTATAAAAAAATGAATGGAAATTTTTTTTTGTTAAAATATTTAAAAAGGAAAAAAGAGAAGAGACAATGCGAGATTCGTCCAAAAGTAGCCATTTTTAATATTGTTTCGCGTGACTCTTGCATGGTTGGACAGATTGAGTACTCCAAGTCCCAGGTTTTAATTTCATCTTAACATGTGCTTGCAAGCCTGTAAATTAGCAACTAGTGCCCTATCCTAGCAACTAGTGCCCTATCCTTGGGGGAAAAAATCTTCACAAGGTGTCGTTTGAATTTTAGGGTCTCAAGTAAAAGAAAAAAAGTGATACTGGAAGGGATATTTGAGCCCTACAATTTTAGCTAAGAGATAAATTCAAAAAGAGATCTAGACTCTTAAGAAGAAGAGACTCAGACTCCTAAGAGGGAGATGACTCAGACTCCTAAGAGGGAGATGACTTAGACTCCTAATAAGAGATAGACTTAGGAAAGGTTTGAAAGTTTCATCTCATACAAAATTCTCATCTCATCTCATTTTATCATTACAACTTTTTCAAATTCCCATACAAAATATAATAAACAATTCAACTTTTTCAAATTCTAATACAAATTTTTCAAATCCCAATTTAACTTTTTCAAATTTTAAAACTAAAAAGTAATATTTTAAACTTTAAAACAAAATACAAAATTCTTATCTCACCCCCCAAACCTATCCTTAGACTCCTAAAAGGAAAAGGCTTCACAAGATAAATTGAACTCTATCACTCCAAGGAAATAACCTCTATAAATAGCCTACAAGAGGCAACAAAATCTCAACTTGATTCACTTCTTCTTTACATACATTTACTCTCATATTGCTATACTGACTTTGGTATTGGAGACTCCACACTCCACAGGGCAACCAGTGCCGCCCCTTCGTTCGTTGCAGGTGATTCGTGGGGTTAGTGGTGTGAAACACATCCTTAACAGTGGTGCCGTCTGTGGGATCCTCACAAATTTCAACAGTATTTTCACATGCCACCTAGTACGCGATCACACACAAGCTGTCTTAATGCGACTCACAGGATGGTCCTCAAAAGCCAGATACGCTTTACTTTTCCCTAGCAACTCAGTTAGTTCAATCAACTATTTCATCAGTATCTTTTTGTAAAAAAGAGGAAAAAGAAAGAGAGTGGTGCATTTGTGCTTACAAGCCACGCCAGACGCAAAAACGAAGACGAAGAAGAAGAAGAAGAAGATGGAGTGCATGACATGCATTGTGCACGTGACAGACTGTGCATGCCATGCACAACATATGTAACAAGGCACGACGTGCACCCAATTTGTTCTGGGTCCAGATCGCGGGACAGGCAACCACCTCCCCCAAAAGAGCGACAAGGTTCGATGCCGGCCACCCCACATGACAGAAAGACCATGACGAAGGAGCCCCCCCACAGGCCGCTCATCGCAACAGCGTGCTGTGCACGCCTGACTCGTTCGAAAATGAGCAGCCCAAAGGCTATCCCAATTGCAAGAGCAAGTCGCATAGTAATTAGGAATAAATTCCTAGATCGTCTCCACATGAAAAGTGCTTAAAAATCAAACTCGTGTAAAATGGTGGAAATAGTTACAATGAGAGAATAAAAATACAAGTGATGATATGTGCAATAAATGTGGGAGTGCAATGGAAATGAAAATTTACTAATCATGGACTAGATTCATGTTTGTTGGTTTTGAGTGGATGATGAAAAGTAAAAAAAAAAATTAAAATACAAGACAGTAAATTAAAATTGCTGGAAATTAAATAACTGAAATGTAAAGGGACAATAAAATTTAAATAACATAAAAGTAAATTGCAAAAATTAAAGGTGCAGAAAAATTAAATGATAGTAATTTAAATTGCAGGAAATTAAAAGTGCGAGGAAATTAAATGACAGTAATTTAAATTGCAAGAAAATTAAATGATAGTAATTTAAATTGCAGGAAATTAAAAGTACGAGGAAATTAAATGACATAAATTTAAATTGCAAGAAATTAAAATTGCGAGAAAATTAAATGACAGTAATTTAAATTGCAAGAAATTGAAAGTGCGAGAAAATTAAATAGCAGTAATTCGAAATTAAATAAAAACAGAAATTGTAAGGAATAAACTTGATATTTGGAAATGGAGACTGCGTTCTCCAACCTAAAAATCTGAGCTTCAAATTAAGGTAAACTCTCAAAAATAAAATGGACTCTCAACATTTATCAAAGAGGACTGAAAATTTACTCACTAAACAAACTCAAAACTAAAAATAAAGACTTACAAAAGTAAAATTTACTGAGCCATACATTGAAACTGACTGATGAATAAATTACACGAAATTAAAAATTAAACTCAGAAAAAAAATAAAAACTGACTACAAAAATTCACTCACTATTTTTTTTTTCTGAACTTTAACTCTAATTTCACACTAAAATCACTCTAACTCCTGACTAACTCTCACTCTAATCACTGACTACTAACTCTAACACTGACTCTAACATCTGCTGGCTCCCCTTCTCCAATCCACATGCAGCTCTTATATAGGCATAAAAAAAAAAAAAGACATCAATAAACACATGTTCCCCACTCAAGCCGAAAGCTTCTTCCCGTGTGCTGTCTGTTCCCCACATATTATTTTTTTTTCATTTTTTTTTTCTGTTGCCTTCGACCGCCCAGTTGGCTTCTCGTATTTTTCATGTGCTTTTGGTTTCGTCTGCTTCTCCATTTATTTCCTTTTCAGTATTTCATCCCAGCGTGCATGCTTGAATTCTTTCGTCCGTGATTCTCACTCTTCATCTCGCATTCCGTCCCCACGAAAGATATCCATCACCGAAAGTTGGATTCGTTGCCGTTTGTCCCGATTTTATTCTTTTATCTTCAACTCCACTCCGTCTCTCTTTCTTTTCCTTTTTTTTTTCTTTTCTCCTCCCAGCTTCCTTTCTGTCCACATGAGTATTTCAGATGGTGTTGCATCGTGGGCTCTGCTGTGCATGATCGTAAATGAGAGGTGGAAGTGCTCTGTTCTGAAGATGTAGAACAGGGGCTTGTCGGTGATGGTTGATTCACATGGCTGTGCATGCTGAGCAGTGGCACACGGTTGTATGCGCGCAGTAGACATGCGGTGATGCTGTGCATGCAGGAAGAGGCTCTGCCATGGTTGTGCTGTTGCGGTGGCAGTGCAATGCGACTGCATGGGAGTGGAGGTGTAGCTTGCATGGACGTGTTTGAGGATGGTTCACGGTTGGCAGAGCGTTAGGCATGCTTGATGGAGGAGCACGAGGTGTGGAGGAGTGTTGTTGGATGTGGAGAGGTGCTGTAGGTGAGGCCGAAGGTTGGAGATGACACGAACGTGGGGTTGCTGGCCGTGAGGCTTCTGGACAAGGTGAGACGACTCATGGCCGAGTTCCTGGTGTTTCTCTGGTCGTGCGGGGTGTATAGGACGGCTCACGGTAGTGGCTCGAAACTGCTGAGCACGGCGAAACTGTAGCATGAAGACGCAGGGGCGAGGTTGAAGACGAGGCAAACGACATGTCGTCGACCTTAGATGGCAGTTTCAACTCACGTGCAAAACGACATGTCGTTTTTGTCAAACGACATGTCGTCAACCTCAGACGACAGCTTGAAATCCACTGAAAAACGACATGTCGTTTAGTGTGCAAACCAAAGGACATGTCGTTTAGCCTGCGCAGAAAATCAAAAATAAAAAATTAAAAAAATTAAAAAAAATAAAAATAAAATAAAACAAAAATAAAATAAAATAAAATAAGATAGAAAAATAAATAATAATTACATAAAAATAAAACTAGAAAAAGAAAATAATTAATTAAATAAAAATTAAACAAAAACTCAACTAAAATATTAAAAGTGTGTTGTGCATGTGAGGAAATAAAATCAAAAAAATCACAAGTTATAAAAATAAGCATAAACTATGCTTTTAATCAATTTAAATCACAACTTGGATTTATTGCCTCTTGATCATTTTTCCATCTAAAATCAATGATAAAATAATAAAATAATTAAAAATATATTAATTTTAAATATATAAAAGATGCAATAATTCAGCTCAATCACACCCCCCAACTAACCTTTTGCTAGTTTCTGAGCAAAATAGTGAAAATTAATTGAGATAAATATTGCATAAAGGTCGAAATTCAAACAAAGGCAATCAAACATGACAATGAATTCTCACTAAATGCAACACGTGATTGTCAACCCCTAGGAGCTATATTCACCAAGACTGTCTCAACAATCTTTCATTAAGAATTGGGAAAAAATCTCAGAACTCAGATGTGTGTGTAGCTAAATTGTTCTTCATTACTAGCCATGATTTGTCATAGGATTTTTCAACCTTAAGATTAATCATTTCTGATTATAACTACCTCAAAGCCTAAGGGACTAGCAGTTTTCACGCAAACTCTGTTTAAAGGTTGAACACTCAACCCCCAAAATTTGGGTAACTGTTTCTAGCCCTTTTCTTAGGAAAGCTCACTGCTTCATCCTTGAATTTATTATTATTATTATTATTATTATTATTATTATTATTATTATTAATTTTTTTTTCCAAACGGATTCAATCAGTGGGGAATTGAACCCAGAACCGTGCGCCTAATCCACACATTCCCAAGTTCGCCCTTACCACTGAGACAGATCCATGCTTATTCTTCTTCTTCTTCTTTTTTCTTAGGAAAGCTCACTGCGTCATCCTTTAATTTTTTTTATTTTATTATTATTATTGTTTTTTTTCAA
Organism: Cyclocarya paliurus; assembly: GCA_029856935.1. Taxonomy (NCBI): domain Eukaryota; kingdom Viridiplantae; phylum Streptophyta; class Magnoliopsida; order Fagales; family Juglandaceae; genus Cyclocarya; species Cyclocarya paliurus. Next base: position 7,654,240 of record CM056950.1, read on the forward strand.
ACGGATTCGATCAGTGGGGAATCGAACCCAGGACCGTGCGCCTAATCCACACATTCCCAAGTTCGCCCTTACCACTGAGACAAATCCATGCTTCTTCTTATTCTTCTTTTTCTTCTTTTTTTTTTTTTCGAAAGGCTTGGTAGTCTTGCAGTTTACTTCTCCAGTGTTAAATCAATGAACAGTAATGAAGAACACTACAAGTGTAAACATGTGCAGAATATCATTCAAGATTTTCCCGTCATTATATATAAATCATGCCAAGTCTATCTCAATAAATATATCATCCTGGTGTTTCAAGTCATACATCAAGCAAAATATGATGCATCAGGAATCATGTTCTATGCTCAGGTTTGAAAATAAATCTTCATAAAATAATTCCGCTCAACTACACCACCAAGATGCTCAAATTTCACAAAATGATAGAATAGAGTATGTGTCAATCATGTGTATATCAGTGCATATCACATTAAGGCAAAAATTGTGTAATCCAATGCACACAGACTAACAAAGAAAAGATGAGCAATAAAAGAAAAATTAACACAGAAAATAAAGAAAGAGAAGCAATCAACAAAAAACAACTTAGAAAATAAACAATTATGTAATCCATCATACACACGTAAAAAAATACGAACAACAACATAGAAACTAAACAAAGAGAGGCAATAAAAGAAATAACACAAAATAAACAACAGAACGCAATAACAGAAACAATATTTAAGTAAGTATGAGAGTAGAGAAAACTTCCTGGATCAGTGGGAAATGCTTTCGGGTGAAAACTTTTCTTGCAAAGAATTTTTAGAGATGATTTGCCAACTGAGTCAAATGAGCGTTCATCCAATTTCAATAAAACCTGGAATTTAACAAGTGTCATAAATCCCGAGGTCCGACAGCTGCCGTAAGTCACGGAGCCCTGGATCTCGTGCAATGGAACCGTTACAAAAAACACTTTAAGCCTCAAGCTCCGTCCTGAGTCCAGATCATGCTGTAAATTGCAAACGGACAAGTGCTTTATGGCCTCGAGCTTTGCTCCGGTCCTGCCTGAATCAATCTTTGCTAAGCCTTTAGATGCTTCGGGCCTCTATATAAGGGACCATTTCCGCCCTCTTGAAACACCTAACAATCTCTGCATCTCCCATATATATATATATATATATATATATTTTTTTTTTTTTCTCTTTCTTTCTTTTCTTTTCTCTTACTTCTCACAGCTTCTCTCATTCTCTTCAAATGGCTGAGCAGCATTCTGTTAATAATATCTCTGATTTGAATCAGGTACCAATTACGCCTCAACAATTAAACTTCTATCCTAATGCCGTCAACACCATGGTTGGGGCAGAGATATATTTCTCTACCCAGTCCGATGCCGAAGTTGTTTCAGGATCGAGAATGCTCGGTGCCCAATATGCTGCTTCTATTACAACCATATCCCAGAGGTTACTATTACGAGTGAGTGAAACTGATCAACTTAAATCTCAAATTTCTAAATTGCAACAAAAACTTGTTAATAAACACAGAAAAAATAAAATATTAAGACAAGAAAATAAGCAATTAAAAAAATGTGCGGACTGGTATGCTCAAAACCTGCAACCACGAATAACGGAGCTGGAACAAGAGAAGAAACAAATACTCAGCCAACATCAGCAATTAACAGCAGAGGTCTAGCGTTTACAAGAAACAGGGAGTCAGTCTGCTGTTTAATTTTTGCTTGCTCATTATAAAGCTTGTTTTATTCTTTATTTCCAACTCTATAAAATTAGTCTTGAGCATTAATTTTTTTTTTTTATGAAACAAAATCAGAAAAAGAAAAGACTCATTCAAAAACGGGCTTTCTAAGACTCAATATCTCTAAAGAAATACCGTCAAACAAATGGGATAACTGGCAAGATAACTACTCTGCCAAAGCGGACACTTGCGATCATTGTGTTGTCGCGTGTCTATATCACTTCATTATGCCAGGAAATCCTGAACGCTGACATGGTATTTTTTTTTTTTTTAAAAAGCCGCAAAGTGGGGAGACAAATGCAAGTCCATTTTTTTCAGAATACAATTTCCTCCCCCCAACTGAACAATGTAGTGTCCTCACTGTTTAACGAAGAAGAAAATCAATGCAAAGAGAAAATAATGCAAAACGGAAGAGAGAAAAATGAAGAAATAAACAACCATACAACACAAGAAATAAACATAAATAAATAAATAAACAAATAAACAGCACTCAAAAATCACAAGGTGTCTGGACAAGAAGAGTTTCACCTGGATTGTACATTGGAATAAAAGGTTTAAGGCGCTGATCATTCACAGTGAAATGGGTACCTTCATTATTAGGATTGTGAATGTCCACCGCCCCATGAGAATGAATTTTTGTTACAACATAGGGACCATTCCAACGAGATTTCAATTTACCAGGAAAAATATATAAACGAGAGTTGTAAAGAAGTACTTCCTGGCCGATTGTGAATTGCTTGGAATGAATTTTCTTATCATGCACATTTTTCGTTCTTTCTTTTGCTAGTTGGGCATTACCATAAGCATCTCGACGAGCTTCATCCAATTCGTTGATCTGCAATTTTCTCAACCCTGAAGCTTCATCAAGTGACATGTTAACATGTTTTATTGCCCAAAAAGCTCGATGCTGAATATCAACAGGTAAATGACAAGCTTTACCATAGACTAATCAATAAGGGGATATCCCTAGATTAGTTTTAAAAGCTGTCCTATAAGCCCACAAAGCATCAAGAAGTTTAACTGACCAGTCTTTCCTGTTAGGATTGACAGTTTTCTCCAAAATTATTTTGATTTCTCTGTTTGCCAATTCAGCTTGCCCATTTGTTTGGGGGTGATAAGGGGTAGAAACTCGGTGTGTGATACCATATTTCTTCATGAGTGTAGAAAATGGTTTGTTGCAAAAATGAGAACCCCCATCACTAATGATAACTTTGGGCATGCCAAAGCGAGCAAATAGAGATTGCAAAAATTTTAGGACAACACGATAGTCATTAGTTTTGCAAGCGACAACCTCTACCCTTTTTTTTTTTTTTTTGATAGTGATAACCTCTACCCATTTTGAAACATAATCCACAGCCAATAAAACATATGTGTTTCCAAAGGAAACCAGGAAGGGTCCCATGAAGTTTATTCTCCAACAATCAAAAATTTCTAAAGTGAGAATAAGGGAAAGAGGCATCATATTTCTTTTACTAACGGATCCCAATTTTTGACAAGGCTCACAACCCTTACAAAAATTGTAAGCATCTTTAAACATGGAAGGCCAGTAGAAACCATTTTGCAAAATTTTAGCAACAGTTTTCTTTGCTGAAAAATGACTACCATATGCGCCCATATGACAAAATCTCAGTACAAAAGAAAACTCATTATCAGGAATGCATCTTCGAATCAGTTGGTCTGAACAATATTTAAAAAGGTATGGGTCATCAAAGTAAAAATGTCTTACCTCTGAGAGGAATCAGCGCTTATCTTGGATGGACCATTCAAAAGGCATTTGTTCAGTCACCAAATAGTTGACTATGTTAGCAAACCAGAGAGCTTTTTGAATTGCAAATAACTGCTCATCCGGAAAACTATCATCAAGAGGGATGATGACTTTTGAAGTGGAGGATGGTGGTAATCTGGAGAGGTGGTCAGCCACCACATTTTCGACTCCTTTCTTGTCTTTTATGGTGATGTTGAACTCTTGGAGCAAAAGGATCCAACGAATTAACCTGGGCTTGGCATCCTTCTTTGCCAACAAATACTTGAGGGCAGAATGGTTAGTAAAAATTATAACAGGAGACCCAATAATGTAAGAACGGAATTTATCTAAGGCAAACACAATAGCTAGAAACTCCTTCTCTGTGGTGGTATAATTTTTTTGTGCATCATTTAAAGTCCGACTTGCATAATATGACCGAAGGCTTGTTGTCTACTCTTTAGCCAAGAACGGCACCAAGAGCAAAGTCACTAGCGTCGGTCATAATTTCAAATGGCAAGTCCCACCGCGGAGATTGCATGATTGGAGCAACTGTTAAGTGTTCCTTCAAAGTCTCAAAGGCTTGTTGGCACTCATTAGTCCAAACAAAAGCAGTATCATTTTGCAATAAGGTATATAGTGGTTTTGCAATGGTACTAAAGCCCTGAATGAAACGCCGATAGAAGCCAGCATGGCCAAGAAAAGAATGAATGTCCTTCACTGTCTTAGGAATAGGCAGTTGAGATATCAATTCTATCTTGGCTTTGTCGACTTCTATGTCGTGTTTAGAAACCAAATGTCCGAGTACCAAACCACTAGTTACCATAAACTGACATTTCTCACAATTTAACAACATATTTTTCTCCTCACATCTTTTTAAAACAACAGCAATATTTTTTAAATAGACATCAAAAAATTTTCCAAATACAGAAAAATCATCCATAAAAACTTCACACATGTCATCAAGCATGTCAGAAAAAATGCTCATCATACAGCGTTGAAAAGTAGCAGGTGCATTGCATAAACCAAATGACATTCTTCTAAAGGCAAAAGTACCAAAGGGGCAAGTGAAGGTTGTCTTCTCTTGATCCTCTGGTGCTATGGCAATTTGATAATAGCCAGAAAATCCATCCAGAAAGCAATAAAAAGAATTACCAGCCACTTTTTCTAAAATTTGATCTAGGAAGGGTAATGGGAAATGATCTTTTTGACTAACCAAATTCAATTTTCAGTAGTCGATACACATTCTCCATCCGGTTACCTTCCTAGTTGGAATCAATTCACCATTGGCATTTTCAATAACAGTTAAACCATATTTTTTTTGGACTACCTGTGTTGGACTTACCCACTTGCTATCGGAGATAGGATAGATGATGCCCACAGCTAGCAATTTTAGTACCCCTTGCTTCACCACCTCCTTCATGGTGGGATTCAACCTTCATTGTGCATCACGAGTTGGTCTCGCATCTTCTTCCAAAAAAATGTTATGGGTGCATATTGAAGGATCAATGCCCTTGTCGTCTGCGATAGTCCACCCTATCGCTCCTCGATGTTGTCTGAGCACTACCAGTAACTCCGTTTCCTGCATTGAAGTGAGTTGAGAAGAAATGACTACCGGAAACGTGCCCTCAGCTGGGCCCAAAAAAATGTATTTCAAGTCCTTGGGTAGTGGTTTCAACTCCAATGTGGGGACTTCTTCTTTTGATGTCTTCATGACTTCTGGTAGATTAAGAGCCTCAAAGACTGGCCTACGCCAACTGCTCATGTAACTCATATTTGATATCTGAGAAGGCTTGTCTGCTTCTGTTAATCGTTCCTCTGAATTTGTCAACTCTAATGACAAAGGAATTGTCTCAAGAGTCTCAGATTGCTCTTGTGGGTCATCTCCAAATATATTCTCAGAATCAAATGCTGATAACAGTTCTGAAATATCGAAATCATATACCATATCAACTGCATGTACTTCTGAATCATCGCACCCACTAGGCATTTTGCAAGCGTTGAACACATTCATTTCCAATGTCATATTGCCGAATGTGAGCTTCAGTACTCCATTTCAACAATTAATCAATGCATTGGAGGTAGAAAGAAATGGATGCCCAAGGATGACAGGTGCATGGTAAATGGTGGAGGTTGGTTGCTGCATATCAAGTACTACAAAATCTATTGGGTAGTAAAATTTGTCTACCTGAACCAACACATCTTCCACAATACCCTTTGGCACATTGACTGATCTATCAGCCAACTGTAGCATGATGGAGGTCTTTTTCATCTCTCCCAATCCCAGCTGCTCATATAATGAGAATGGCAGCAAGTTCACACTGCTCCCTTAGTCAAGTAGAGCTCTCCCAATGCGTGACTCGCCAATCATAATGGAAATGTTGGGAGAGCCGGGATCACTGTACTTTTGCAGAGTCTCGTTCATTATCAATGCGCTGACTTGCTCCGTTAGGAAAGCTTTCTTCTTTATATTCAGCTTCCTCTTCACTGTGCACAAGTCCTTCAGAAATTTTGTATATGAAGGAACTTGTTGTATGGCATCCAAGAGTGGAATATTAATCTTCACTTGCTTGAAGATTTCATGGATCTCAGTGTAGTATTTATTCTTTTGGCTAGCTGCTAATCTCTGAGGGTAGGGAACCACAGGTTGGTACCCCTTACTTGATTCAGCCTCTGCAATTACAGGCTCTATAGATTCTGATCTCACCATCTTTGGTTCTTTTTCACCTTCTTCAGGCTTTGTTACATTTTCAGGAGTAGGAGCAGCTTCTTGTTTATCCATGGTCATCTCCGGTTGGGGAACTTCTTTTCCACTTCTCAGAGTAAGGACGGCCTTCGCTGTCTCAATAGCATCTTTTGAGACATTATGTACCTGATGTGGTTGTTGCCGGTACACTTGAGGATTGGGTTGAGGCTGTGCTGGGAACTTCCCTTTCTCCAGAGTGCTCAGTGCTATGTTCATCTTATTCATGGTGCCTCGCAATTCATTTATGGCCTGAGTGTTTTGATTGTTTGTGGTGGCCTGGATCTGCATGAATGCTGAAATGTATTGGCCATCTGTGCCATACTTTTATCTAAAGATTTTTTTGCAGGGGGTTGTGGCTGAGAACTTTGTGCAGCTACATGAGGCTGAGATCCTGGAAGTGCTGCAAAAGGATAGCTCTGAGGATTCTGATATGGTTGCTGTTGGGACTAGGGTACAATCTGATGAAATGATTGCTGGGGTTAAGGAACAATCTGATGAAATGGCTGCTGAGGCTGAGGAACAGCTTGATGAAATGGTTGGTGGGAAGAGGAAGGGGATCGGCCAGGCTGATCATTTCTCCATGAGAAATTTGGATGATTCCTCCACCCAGGATTATATGTATTTGAGAAAGGTTGATTTTGTGTTCTGTTGACCCAGTTAGCTGATTGCATCTGTTCTGGTTCATTCTCCTGAATTACGGGCATGATTGGACAGTTTTGAGTCTTGTGGTTTGAATCAGCGCACAAAGAGCACGCCTCTACAGCTTTTACGGCCTTCACTTTTTCTTTCTCCATGACCTCCAATCTTCTGGTTAATGCAGCTATTCAGGCTTGAACATCAGTGTCCTCTTTTATCTCATATTTGCCTCCACCAGTAATGGTTCTTAGTGGTTGTGGTGTCAATGAAACTCGATCAGTCCGAGTGTTCCATTGTAGGGCACTCTCAGCAAGATAGTAAAAAAATGATAGTGCTTCGTCAGGTTCTTTGCTAAAGAACTCTCCGTTGTACATGGTTTGGACAAATTGCTTGCATTCTGGAGAGAGACCGGTGTAAAAATAATTCACCAGTTTCCAGGATTCAAAACTGTGATGTGGGCAGATGTTCATCAAATCCTTAAACCTTTCCTAGCTGATATGGAAAGTTTCCTCAGGCTTTTGGTTGAACTGACTAATTTTCTCTTGTAATGATTGAGTTCTTTGAAAAGGGAAAAATTTCTTTAAAAATTCACATTGCATATTAGACCAGCTAGAAATAGAATTAGACTTCAAAGAGTTAAACCAAATTTTTGCTTTGTCCTTTAGAGACAAAGGAAACAATCAAAGCCTAATGTACTCATCAGTATTGGTCTTGTTGATGAAAGTGGTGCAAGCCAACTCAAAATCTGTCAGATGTTGGTAGGAACTTTCAGAATCCATTCCATGGAATTGAGGTATTACTGACATCATGCCATGCTTTATGGAAAAATTAGGTGCATTATTAGGTAACAAAATGCATGAAGGTGTAGTGGTGCGAGTAGGTTGCAAATATTCTTTAAGAGTGCGTGATGCAGGCGCAGCCATGGCTTGTTCGGTTTCAGAGTTGTCGCTTGTAGAGGAGACAAGAAGGGTGTCTGTCTCTAAGTAGTGTAAACTACTATTGGTGCTTGATGCAACTCTACACAATCTATTTGAACTGTCTCTCTCCCAATACATGAAACATCAATCCAAAATAGAAAAGAAAAGATCCAAGCAACTTTATAGTAGGTGAAAATGCTTTTTTTTTTCTTTTTTTTGGAGAAAAATAAAAAAAAAAAAAAAAAAGATAAAGATGAAAATCACGAGTTTAAATTTACGAAAAACATCTTTCACCGGCAACGGCGCCAAAAACTTGACTCGTTCTAAAATGAGCAGCCCAAAGGCTATCCCAAGTGCAGGAGCGTATCGCGTAGTAAATAGGAATAAATTCCTAAATCGTCTCCACAGGGAAAGTGCTTAAAAATCAAACTCGTGTAAAATGGTGGAAATAGTTACAATGAGAGAATAAAAATAAAAGTGATGATATGTGCAATAAATGTGGGAGTGCAATGAAAATGAAAATTTACTAGTCATGGACTAGATTCATATTTGTTGGTTTTGAGTGGATGATGAAAAGTAAAAAAAAATTAAAATACAAGACAGTAAATTAAAATTGCTGGAAATTAAATAATTGAAGTGTAAAGGGTCAATAAAATTTAAATGACATAAAAGTAAATTGCAAAAATTAAAGGTGTAGAAAAATTAAATGACAGTAATTTAAATTGCAGGAAATTAAAAGTGTGAGGAAATTAAATGGCAGTAATTTAAATTGCAAGAAAATTAAATGACAGTAATTTAAATGGCAGGAAATTAAAAGTGTGAGAAAATTAAATGACATAAATTTAAATTGCAAGAAATTAAAATTGCGAGAAAATTAAATGACAGTAATTTAAATTGCAAGAAATTGAAAGTGAGAGAAAATTAAATAGCAGTAATTCAAAATTAAATAAAAACAGAAATTGTAAGGAATAAACTTGATATTTGGAAATGGAGACTGCGTTCTCCAACCCAAAAATCTGAGCTTCCAATTAAAGTAAACTCTCAAAAATAAAATGGACTCTCGACATTTATCAAAGAGGATTGAAAATTTACTCACTAAACAAACTCAAAACTGAAAATAAAGACTTCCAAAAATAAAATTTACTGAGCCATACATTGAAATTGACTGATGAATAAATTACACGAAATAAAAAATTAAACTTAGAAAAAAAATAAAAAATGACTACAAAAATTCACTCACTATTTTTTTCTGAACTTTAACTCTAATTTCACACTAAAATCACTCTAACTCTTGACTAACTCTCACTCTAATCACTGACTACTGACTCTAACATTGACTCTAACATCTGCTGGCTCCCCTTCTCCAGTCCGCATGCAGCTCTTATATAGGCATAAAAAAAAAAGACATCAATAAACACATGTTCCCCACTCAAGCCGAAAGCTTCTTCCCGTGTGCTGTCTGTTCCCCACATATTATTTTTTTTTCATTTTTTTTTCTGTTGCCTTCGACCGCCCAGTTGGCTTCTCGTATTTTTCATGTGCTTTTGGTTTCGTTTGCTTCTCCATTTATTTCCTTTTTAGTATTTCATCCTAGCGTGCATGCTTGAATTCTTTCGCCCGTGATTCTCACTCCTCTTCATCTCGCATTCCATCCCCATGAAAGATATCCATCACCGAAAGTTGGATTCGTTGCCGTTTGTCCCGGTTCTATTCTTTTATCTTCAACTCCACTCCGTCTCTCTTTCTTTTCCTTTTTTTTTTCTTTTCTCCTCCCAGCTTCCTTTCTGTCCGCGTGAGTATTTCAGATGGTGTTGCATCGTGGGCTCTGCTGTGCATGATCGTAAATGAGAGGTGGAAGTGCTTTGTTCCGAAGATGTAGAACAGGGGCTTCTCGATGATGGTTGATTCGCATGGCTGTGCATGCTGGGCAGTGGCACACGGTTGTATGCGCGCAGTAGACGTGCGGTGATGCTGTGCATGCAGGAAGAGGCTCTACCATGGTTGTGCTGTTGCGGTGGCAGTGCAAAACGGCTGCATGGGAGTGGAGGTGTAGCTTGTGTGGACGTGTTTGAGGATGGTTCACGGTTGGCGGAGCGTTGGGCATGCTTGATGGAGGAGCACGAGGCGTGGAGGAGTGTTGTTGGACATGGAGAGGTGTTGTAGGTGAGGCCGAAGGTTGAAGATGACACGAACGTGGAGTTGCTGGCCGTGAGGCTTCTGGACAAGGCGAGACGACTCATAGCCGAGTTCCTGGTGTTTCTCTGGTCGTGCGGGGTGTATAGGACGGCTCACGGTGGTGGCTCGAAGCTGCTAAGCACGGCGGAACTGTAGCATGAAGACACAGGGGCGAGGTTGAAGACGAGGCAAATGACATGTTGTTTTTGTCAAACAACATGTCGTCGACCTCAGACGGCAGTTTCAATTCACGTGCAAAACGACATGTCGTTTTTGTCAAACGACATGTCGTCGACCTCAGACGACAACTTGAAATCCACTGAAAAACGACATGTCGTTTGGTGTGCAGACCAAACGACATGTCGTTTAGCCTCCGCAGAAAATCAAAAATAAAAAATAAAAAAAATTAAATTAAATTAAAATAAAATAAAACAAAAATAAAACAAAATAAAATAAGACAAAAAATAAATAATAATTACATAAAAATAAAACTAGAAAAAGAAAATAAATAATTAAACAAAAATTAAACAAAAACTCAACTAAAATATTAAAAGTGTGTTGTGCATGTGAGGAAATAAAATCAAATAAAATCACAAGTTATAAAAATAAGTATAAACTATGCTTTTAATCAATTTAAATCATAACTTGGATTTATTGCCTCTTGATCATTTTTCCATCTAAAATCAATGATAAAATAAATAAATAATTAAAAATATATTGATTTTAAATGTATAAAATATGCAATAATACAGCTCAATCACACCCCCAACTAACCTTTTGCTAGTCTCTGAGCAAAATAGTAAAAACTAATTGAGATGAATATTGCATAAAGCTTGAAATTCAAACAAAGGCAATCAAACATGACAATGAATTCTCACTAAATGCGACACGTGACTATCAACCCCCAGGAGCTATATTCACCAAGACTGTCTCAACAATCTTTCATTAAGAATTGGGAAAAAATCTCAGAACTAAGATGTGTGTGAAGCTAAATTGTTCTTCATTACTACCCATCATTTGTCATAGGATTTTTCAACCTTAAGATTAATCATTTCTGATTCTAACTACCTCAAAGCCTAAGGGACTAGCAGTTTTCATGCAAACTCTGTTTAAAGGTTGAACACTCAACCCCCAAAGTTTGGGTAACTGTTTCTAGCCCTTCTCTTAGGAAAGCTCACTGCTTCATCCTTTAATTTATTATTATTATTATTATTATTATTAATTTTTTTTTCCAAACGGATTCGATCGGTGGGGAATCGAATCCAGAACCGTGCGCCTAATCCACACATTCCCAAGTTCGCCCTTACCACTGAGACAGATCCATGCTTCTTCTTCTTCTTCTTCTTCTTTTCGAAAGGCTCGGTAGTTCTGCAGTTTACTTCTCCAGTGTTAAATCAATGAACAGTAATGAAGAACACTACAAGTGTAAGCATGTGCAGAATGTCATTCAAGATTTTCCCTTCATTATATATAAATCATGCCAAGTCTATCTCAATAAATATAGCATCCTGGTGTTTCAAGTCATACATCAAGCAAAATATGATGTATCAGGAATCATGTTCTATGCTCAGGGTTGAAAATAAATCTTCATAAAATAATTCCGCTCAACTACACCACCAAGATGCTCAAATTTCACAAAATAATAGAATAGAGTATGTGTCAATCATGTGTATATTAGTGCATATCGCATTAAGGCAAAAATTGTGTAATCCAATGCACACATACTAACAAAGAAAAGATGAGCAATAAAAGAAAAATTAACACAAAAAATAAAGAAAGAGAAGCAATCAACAAACCACAACTTAGAAAATAAACAATTATGTAATCCATCATACACACGTAAAAAAATACGAACAACAACATAGAAACTAAACAAAGAGAGGCAATAAAAGAAATAACACAAAAAAAACAACAGAACGCAATAACAGAAACAGTATTTAAGAAAGTATGCGCCGGCCAACACATCACCGACCACCACCTAGCTCCCTGGCATACTTTGTTGCCGTCAAGGTGGTTCCCTCCTGTTGGCACACCCAGATTTGACGAAAGGAGGAAAATGCCATGCACGTATGGCATGCCCATGCAGGTGCACAGTGGGCATGCGAACCACGGGAGCACGCCGCCATGCACTTGATGACCCTCGTGACGGGCTGTGCGACTGCATCATATCCTTGTCACGATGGCTGGATATCCAAGCGAAACCAGCTGTAAACTCCAGCCCAATATCGATGATGGTACCTACAATGAGTTCAGCTGTAAAGCTTCCTCACCACCAGCCCTTCGCAATTGCAATGTTGACATTGAAGGTGCAAATACCACCACTAGCAAGGTGCTCAGAAATATCAAGGCGGCGTTGTCTGCCACTACCGTCGCAATCCTCACCACTATCCTTCTCCGTCATCATCAGTACATGCAACGGGAAGCTTGTTCAACGTCAACTGTTGCTCACACCGTTTTCTGAAACCAACATGGGGAGATCTAACTTGTTCGTGATGGAATGGACTCACTGTTGAAGGCGACTGGAGTACCGAGAAGAGCCACACCAAGATGGTCCTAAGCTGGTAGACCACCAGCAGTTGCCACCTGACCAGCCGCCAGTATCTGCTGCCAACAAGAAGGAACCTAAACATAGGATTTGCGTTGGCACGCCGCTGGGAGCCCAGAAGCGCACAAGGAAGACTTCGCCAGATGATGGTGGGCAAACCACCCACAGGCTGTATTCTTGCAGGTGACTACACGACGAGATGGGCACCCACATTCCCACCATAAAAAGCCATAGAGGCCAATGGCGATCATTTATGCCGCCATCGAGCTCCCACAGAGGCGCTGAACAACGCCAGAAATCTGAGCATTCCCATGGTCCCCGCCATGTCCCCGCCACCCCAGTGGCAAGCAACGACCTCACCTAAAGGTACATGACCTTTGATAGTCGGCAATACTCCCGTTGAGCTCGCCACCCTTGTGGCGGACAACTAGAATGTAGCACCTCTAGAAGGCAACAAGCATGCACTATATTTAGGTTTCACACCAGGACGACCAAAGTTCCGCGCCACGAAGCTCCTCACCACCCTCTCGATCTTGTACACACTGGAACATGGAGAACTTCCTCGCCCACAAGTGCTCCTCGCCCACGACCGCAAGTAACCAAACCAACACCTCTCGGCAAGCAACAAAACCAACATCTCCACCACCAACTAGACCAAGGTCTCTGTGGAAAGCATCTCCACCATGCAACTAGACCAAGGTCTATGTGGAAAGCATATGTGCCAAGACATGGCTACCTGCGGGCATCGCCCATGTATCACCAGCCTTCACTACACTTTGGCGGGATGGCTCAAATTTACAAATCACAAACTTGTAATTTGTATTACACTTACCTATTTTACTTTTTGTGAGAACTTCTCAGAATGCAGAGCAAACGAACGGGCGTGGAGGTCAGAAGACCATAGGACCCTCTCCAAAGTTCGCCATTGAACGAGCGTGGAGGTCAGTAGACCACACGACCCTCTCCAAAGTTCGCCAACAAACGAGCGTGGAAGTCATAAAGATCACACGACCCTCTCCAAAGTTCTCCAACGAACGGGCATGGAGGTCAGAAAGATCACACGACCCTTTCCAAAGATTGCCATCGAACTGGCTTGGAGGTTGGAAAGACCACACGACCCTCTCCAAATGAACTGGCGTGCATGTTAAAAAGACCACACAATCCTCTCCAAATGAACTGACGTGGAGGTCGTAAAGGCCACACGGCCCTCTCCGAACGAACTTGTGTGGAGGTCGGAAAGACCACACGGCCATCTCCAAACGAACTGGAGTGGAGGTCGCAAAGACCACACGACCTTCTCCAAATGAATTGGTGTGGAGGTCGCAAAGACCACACGACCCTCTCCAAATGAACATGTGTGGAGGTCGGAAAGACCACATGGCCCTCTCCAAAAGAACTAGCGTGGAGATCGAAAAGACCACACGACCCTCTCCAAACAAACTGGCGTGGAGGTCAGAAAGACCACACGACCGTCTCCAGAGGAACTGGTGTGGAGGTCAGAAAAATCACATGGCCTTTTCCAAAGGAATTGGCGTGGAGGTAGGAAAGACTACATGGTCCTCTCCAAACGAACGAGCGTGGAGGTTAGAAGACCACATAACCCTCTCCAAAGAATCGCCAACGAACGGGTGTGAATGTCGCAAAGACCACACGACCCTTTCTAAAGTTAGCCACCAAAAGCAGAGTTACACACTCGTGGTGCAAGTCAATAGGCGGGAAAGGTCAGGGACCGCCCAACCTCCCAAGTTCCTAATAGGTGGGCAACTCTCTAGATTGTCTGACCACTCTCTTGGATAGCAGTACAAGCACAACATATTCTCTAGCAAACACCGAGTGTTTATACTTGCACCACAACCGTCTCGAGCGGGTTACCTTCGGGAACGAGCCACCATGCTCTACAACAGCCTCAAGCTGGTTAGCTTCGGGAATGAGTCACCATGCTCTACAACAGCCCCAAGCCGGTTACCTTCAGGAACGGGCCGACTGGCTCAACAACCGCCTAAGATGGATTTAGGAAGTCGACGGGCTCCCTGATCACTTAAGCGCAGGTTACTACCAGCGAACACCAAAAACAAAACAAGAGCATAACAACAATTTACACCTAGGGACAGGAAATCCACTACTACCAACAAAACCAAGAACGATCACAAAAGTACACACCAAAAACCAATAAACAAAAACAGTCACTCTTCGTCGATAATAAACAATCTCTCAGGCAAACATTCACACAAATACACAAACTCTTACATCCACATCAAAATGAAAAAATGCCAACAAAAAATCACAACATGGGGCGAAATCCTCTAAGGCTATTGAAAACCAAAAAAGATCATTGAGCACAGCTACCAGAATTTTTTTTTTTTTTCTGCAGGTTACCTCCATCACGGTTGACTTGAAAATTCTCAAGACAACTAAAAGGTCGAGCCACCAAAGGTTGAGCCTCGTTCACGGTGCAGCCAACTGTTAGCTAACCAAAAGGAAGTGAAGACACCCACACGCACTAACTAGCATGGATCCTCGGCGGGGTAGGGGAAAACAAAAGCAAGTAGGCGCCCATGAGCCAGCGGGGTAAAAGGCAGGTATAGAGAATGCAAAGTATTTAATTTTTCATGTGCTAGTACGAAGAAAATTAGCGGGATAACTGGAATGGATATTTGAGCCTCCACAATTTTAGCTAAAAGATAAAGTCAAGAAGGGACTCATACTACTAAGAAGAAGGGACTTCAGACTCCTAAGAGAGATGACTGTGACTCATAATAAGAGATAGACTTAAGACTCCTAAAAGGAAAATGCTTCACAAGGTAAATTGAACTCTATCACTCCAAGAAAATAACCTCTATAAATAGCCTACAAGATGTAACAAAAACTCAACTTGATTCACTTCTTCTTTGCATACATTTACTCTCATATTGATATATTGACTTTGGTATCGGAGACTCCACAGGGCAACTAGTGCCACCAATTTGCTCGTTGCAGGTGATCTGTGAGGTTGGTGATGTGAAACACGTCCTTAACAAATACATAGTATGAAAAACCTTATAATATTTATTGATGTCTGTATAAATATTTAGGACAATGCTAGAGTGCACACCTAATGTGCACCCCAAATATACACACCAATGCAAATGATTTTTTTTGTTTTTGTTTTTTATTTTTTAAGTATTTTTTAAATATCCTTATTAAGAAAAAATTAAAAAAATAAATTTACTAATAGTCAGTACTTTGTAAGTCAAGGATGTTGAGAGAAAAATGGTATATTCTATATATATATATATATATATAGAAAAGATCGGCCATGAAAGAAACGAACAAAAAACTTTCACCGGAAGATCAAGTGCAATGAATTTAGAGAATCATTAATTCCCAGCAGCGTGTTGCTTACTCCCGACCAAGAAAATAAACGAAAGTTCTCGTGTTTGCTTGAGAGTTGATGTTTGATGGAAAACAAAGTATACCGGTTTATAATTTAGAATTTCATGTCATAGCATTAATTGCGTGCCAAGAAAAAGAGGTTGGCCTGTTCATCAAGCCGGGTTTTTTCGCAGTGACCCAGTTTTTTTGTTTTTTTGATTTGAATGTTTGAATGTTTTTTTTTTTTTTTCATTTTAGCAATTAAATAGACAGAAATTCAATAGAAAAATACATATTATATATTTTATGATTTTTATTTTTTTGCACTCACATCTACATGATATCATTTTCACTTTCAACCCGAAAGGAAGATTCCTTTCTGGACTACATATAGATATTGAATATTCATTACCGTATAGCCAACGCTTCCAACTTTAAGGAGGTTACAATTTTTCCAACTCGACTTTGACCCTGTAAAGGGAAAGGAATGTATTACATGGGTGTGATTGAAACTGCAATGAAACAAAGAAAATTACATGGAAGCATATCTATATCTATATATGTTGCCTTGTCGTATCTTCTCTTGTACAAGGCAAAATGATTAGGTTTGTGCTCAATGGATGCCTTCTCGGTTTTCTGGCGCTTACCACTCTAGTCTTTGCACAAAGTAGGCGTGTTATGTCCAATGAACCATTAATTTTATGATTTTTTTTTTACTCTATTCTCCATGTGACTTTTTATTGGTGGTCAAGGAACATGTAAGCTTTGGTTTAAAAATTAAAAAATAAAGTTTGACTGCTGAATCAACATTTTTTTCATAAAAAAAATATTTACAACATGTAGGCTTTGATTTTATTTTTTAAAAAAATGCAACCTAAAACTTGATTTTCAGGTTTTTAAAAATCAGTTTCAATCTGGGTTCTGGCCCGAGTTTGACCCAAGCTAGTCCGGTCGGGAATACCCAAATTTCCGAGTCAGCACTCGGATGAACAGTCCTAAAAAGAAGATACCCAAGTGCTATTCATGCTCCAGTGCGATAGTGATTGGACATCATGATCATGTTTATTATTATTTCATAATATTTGTGAATATCCAAATTACACGTACACCCCCATGCACTAAAGGCTGAATGAATTATAATCCTTTTAGCTAATAAATATGTGTGGAAACTGGAAAGTCTTTGCTTATATATGTATATGTATATATATATACATATATGTATATGTATATATATATATATATATATATATATATATATATGTAAAGTACTTGAAGCTAATATACTGGCTGGTAATCTTCCAATTACCTGGGTCCTATATATCCGAATTTAATGTTCAGATTAACTTGTGCTTGCTTTCAGTTTTTTTCAATTTAATTGTTTGAATCACTACAAGAAAATCAGTGCTGTAATTAGTCGTAAAAAATGCCAAAAATTGCCACAAATAGACTTTCCCATCGGTTTCTCATTCGACGCACGTTGGATGCCAATGTTTCTTTACAACTGCTTTTTAGCAACGATTTCAAATAAATATAATTTCCAACGGTATGAAGCTGCCTCAAATAATTCCTACAAATGTCAGGAAAAAGCCCAACGGATGATCATATCATCGTTGGAAAAGATAATTAGCAGAAAATTACTTTCGCCGCAAATGTAAAAAATTATGCTGCAAAAAGCAACTTCTCTTTATTCAATGTTCACTAAATCCATTGTTTATGCATTTTTTTGCAACAACTTATGGTCGTCGATTTCTCCATGACTTCCTCCGCAAAAAAATTTTTCCAAATCTTTTCCAAATGCCAAAATTATGACTACAAATTGTATCAACTATGATAATTTTTTGCCGCAACAGCTAAATAAAATGCCGACAGGCTAATTTACTTAATCGACACAAATGGGTTTTTCTGGCAATTATTTTTTCCTTTCAAACAAATATCAACCCTGCCCTTTATATGTGTGTTTTTCCAACTCACCAGAAGCCATATATAGAAATATGTGTTTTTTAAGTCAGCCTTTCCAAATCCTATCGGATTTATCCATAACCTCAAAATTCCACAACTATCCCAAAACACAAATCCAAATTCATTCCTCAAAATTTCCGCCAATATCCACAACTGTAGTCAACAATTACTCCCTCTAATAGACTAATCATCAATTTAAACATGAGTTAAAGAAAAACTGAACAACAAATCCACCAACATAGACAAGAGATGGGATCCACATAAACATGTACATGTGCCAAACATAATCGATAAAGTGCTCATTCATTCAGCCATGTGTCAAAAAACATGAGTTCATACATTGTTTTTGGATACATGAATAACAAGTCACCCTATTAGAAGCCATCCATTAGTTACACATGTACTAACATATACACATTATATACTTGTGCATTCATTCAGGCAAGTGTCAAGACACTGAGTAATATATATCTCTTACACATTAACAGTAAACTTTAAGAACATCATTTCTGGGTAGCAATAATATTAGTATAATTTCTGGTAGGGGTGGGTGAATTATCTTCAACATCACTTCGGCCATATTGTTGCAACTCTGTCTACTACCATCAACCTCAACTTCAACATCTCAGCCCAACAACTCCATTAGCTGCTTTCCAACCCATCATGAAAGTGTGTTGATACAGCCGCGTACATCATCCACTATTGCCTCTGGTACATATCAAACAAGAGGCACTGCCATTTTTGTAGGTGATATAAAGCTCCATGCAAACCTTCGGCTAGAGAGATAAGTTGCTCACTTGGTGGTTGGTTTTTCATGGTTCAAATCAGCTTCATTTACTAGCTCCATTAATTTCCTGGTTGATACTCTGGGAATTATTTTTTCCTAGAAATTTAGCCCTTGAGAAGCCCTTTATTGAAGACTAGAACACAGAAGCTTAAATTGGTTCATTGGTTAATCCTCCTACTGGTAGAATAAAACTCAACATTGATGGAGTCTCAAAGGGCAAACTGGAATTTGCTGGTTGTGGTGGGATCCTTCCTGGTCATTATAGTCATTTCGTATATCGCTTTTCCAGTTATACAATTGATTTTGCAGAACTTCCTATATTTAAAGTTTGCATATCTTTATGTTACCAACTAGGCTTTTATGGCCTCATTGTTGAATCAAATGCTTTGTTGGTAGTTAATTAATTGATATAAAAATAAGAAAAGCTCTCCTTGTAGGTATGTGTATCTCTGGGAAGATATACTTGAATTTTAAAAGATTTCTAAGTTTTGACGTTTAGCATACATATAGAAAATGCAATGGAATGGCAAATGGTTTAACTAGTCTTAGAGCAATAGGTATTACTTTGTCTTTTCCTTCTACTTTACAATTGTCTCAACAATTCTATAAAATCTTTGTTACTGATAAATCTAGTTTGCCAAACTTGGTTGGAAATAGAAGTTTGCCAAATTTTAATATTATTATTGTTTTGAGATTTGAAAAAGTTGAATTATTTATTATATTTTATGTTGAAATTTAGAAAAATTGTAATGATGAGATGAGTTGAGATGAGATGAAATGAAACACTTTCACTATCCAAACAGGACCTAAGTTTTGGTATTATATAGTCTTGTTTTTTTTCTTTGTAAATAGTTACTGCTTTCATTGCTTACATATTATAAACCTTAGTATAAGATTGTTTTTGAAACTTTTGTTAGGGATTTTTGTAACCCCCATGCTAGTTTATAGAAAAATTCTTCTCATCAACCACTATTCACCACTCCACACCCCACACCCCTATGAAAAAGTTATAGGTGTGGGTGTGAGAATGAACAATGACTGATGCATAGTATAAAGGGATTTTCCCCTCAAAGCCCAAGAGGCCTAATTAAGCCTTGCCCAAAGAAGAAAGCCATTAACTTGGCCCACTAGGAGGCTCATTTGTACATGACCCTTAGGAGGGATGGTGCTGCAGAGGATGGGACTCAACGATTTAAGATCCCTTTGAGTAGTGTCTAGTCCTCGAGTGCCTGCCCACATAGCAGGCATGATATACGGGGAGCCCTTGATCTACTGACAGGAATGGAATAAATGGACCAGAAGGGAAATAAACTAAGAGAAGAAAGCCGGATAACCATGCTGCATTAATGGCTCTGCCACCTGGACACCACACCACATTAATGACGACCGTTGCGGAGCCACGTCACATTAATGACGTCATTACAGAAGCCACACCACACTTAAAAGCTCTGACACCATGAACAGTACGGGAAACAAGAACATCATAGAAGCAGGCAAATGTCTCTCTCTCTCTCTCTCTTTGTGTGGAAAGTTTGTATTTAGCTTGTGAGTTAAGTATCCGGTAACATGAGCTACAAAGCTAGAGCGTTGGTTTGACTTTTCGGAAGCAAGAGATCCACAACCTTGTGTGCTAGCTTTCAAGATATTGCAATTGGGCCTAGTCCAATCTCATTGGGCGTATTGCCTTATCATGGACCGAAGTCACTTAGAACTAGAAGCCTAAAGCCCAATCCAAAGTGGGATGTGTACTCTTTTGGGGTTATATATGTTACTTGAGCTACTTCCTGGGAATGTTATAGTTTTAGATGGCATGGGCCAAGGGACTGGGCATATAGTTGAGGATAAGAGTTGGGCTTTACGGATGGTTGACGCGGTGATCTAAGCTGATTTGGAAGAAAAAGAAGCTTTGTTGGCTTGCTTCAAGCTAGGATATAATTGTGTCTCTCCAATCCCGCGTACAAGAGATCACCCTCAATGAAAGAAGTCCTACAAGTTCTTGAGAGAATTCCATCTTCATCTTCTTCATCACACTACTACAATTCTGTAACACACCTGATTAATAGTGTTTGGATGACTATAAATATAAGAGAAAATACAAAGAAAATGGTCAGTTCGAGGTTGACCTAGCTTCCAAGAGAAAGAAAGAAAAGAGAAAAGAGAAATGTTTTCATTAATGATTCTGCATGGATCTCTTCAATAACTACAGTACCCTTATATGCTAAAATGCAAACACTGGATAAAAGGCCTAACATGACCCACGATTAACTAAGCAAACTTAATCAAAGGAAAACAAACCAACTAAGCCCAGCTGCCTAGGCCCTATTAGACTTGGCCCAAGCTCGGCCCAGGCATTCCATTCAAAGACTGTGACAAACCATCCCCCATAGAAGCACCTTGTCCACAAGGTGCGGTATCCTTGCCCACAATTGTGCCACCCACCTGGGTCAAAAATAAGAATTTTCTTTGTCTTAAGAGCGACACTATGTTTCAAAACAACACCACCATTAAGGACTGCTCCCATACTGTCATATGTCCCATCTTCAAGAAGGCTAGAGCTTCCAGCAATAGTCACCACAGAATTATCAGAACAAGTCTTGCCAACATAAGTCCTACCCAAAGAATAGCCAGGACATGAAGTACATGGAACTTTGCAACAATGTGAAACACATGGGCAGCATGAGTAAAATACATTTGAATGAGAGACTTGACTTTCAGGAATTGGACAGTCTTGAAGCGTAGAAGAACCTTCTACAAAATATTGGTTATTCCAACCACCAAATTGATAAAACTGCTCCAAAATCTTTTGCCTATTCTCCTCAAGCTCATAATATTGGTTAAGTACCTCATTATAATCTTCCACGTTATGAAAAGATGAATGGCCAGCACTTTCCACATCTTGCTTTTGTAGACTATTCAATGAATTTATACAGGGCTCAGGTGCATGAGAATCTGCACGATAATTTTCTTTAACGCCAAAAATGCCATCCAAAGTTCCAGAAATTGTTGAATTCTCATCACCAATGGTCTCATTAGGCATTTCTTCAAACATCTTCTGAGCAGCATCTACTATAGCTAATTCATTCACACCGGTAGCTAGTAACTTGCAATCTGACATGAGTATTGAATGTACCCCATTGAAAAATGCCTCTCGAGCACTAGCATAACCACCATAACTAATGCCACCATTGGCAGAACCATATCCATTAAAAATTCGGTGCCACCAAGGCCCATTCTCAAATCCTCCAATTATTTTCAAAAAAGACTTCCAGCATGTTCCAATTTGCAAGGCCTTTTTAGGTATATTATCAAACAATTGATGGATAAAAAATTTCTTACCCGTATACATGAGATTTGTAACTGCTTTCTCGGCGGCAAAGCTAGCCATGCCCACACATCGACGACGAGCTCATTACCTTTTCCTTCACCTATTAATTTGTCACACTTCAAGCAATCAAAATCCATATGCACAAGATTTGTATTCGAAAATGAAAGAAGAGTTTGTGTGTTAAGAGAAACCCCTTGCGAATCGGAAACATGGCTATGATCAAGCTTGTTAAATCCCTTCAGATCTTCGACAGCCGTGGAACTCCAATCATCGAAGTGGATATTATTCTTTTTGATGAGAGCCTGGCTAGAGCTACTGTTCCAAGTGGTGCTTCTACAGGTGTCTATGAAGCCCTGGAGTTGAGAGATGAGGGAATTCGAAAATGATGCAGAATAATATTTGGACAAATGCAATAGGAGTGGTCCCTGCTTACGATCCTCAAGCGCATGGACTACCAGCTTCAATTGCCCATAGTCAAGACTAAAGACAACTTTCTCCAAGTAACTAACTCCTCCATGAATGAGCTTTGGGGACCTCAAGGATTTGCCAGAAGAGGAATCCTCTCGCTTGACAAGCCCGACTTGGAGGCCCCTGGTGACTGCGTCGAGGGGGACGCCGCATCCTGTGGCCCTGTTGCCGATCATGAGGATGTTGAGTGGGTTAGCTAAGCTAGCCCCGATTAGAGTTGACTCCTGGACCGTTCTGGATGGAATGATAGTGTTTGGGTCGTTGATCTTCTGCTTGATAGCCATGAGTTGGGGACCATCACTGCAGTCGTTGGCGGCTAACGTGGGCTGGTAGAGGAGGGCTGCTATCTCCTTGGGCAGTAGATTCAAGGCCTCTTTCCTGAGAACCACTACCGCGCCATGCTCGAGCTTCCTAGGACCTATGCGTCCAATGAATACCCTTTCTATTAGAGAAGCAATAGGGTCGGTTATTAGAGCCAGCATCGTTGGGAGTGCGATTTGCATTATTTCCTTGCCTATATTATTGCTTCTGAAAGCATTTCTTGTGGCTTTGAAGAGTAGAAAGAGGGTTATCTTGCCAATGCTTTTCCACAGCCACGAAACCGCATTTAAAGTGATGACTGGAATGGCCTTTCCAGATCTAGAACGCCTTCGAGACTCGAATTTGAAGGAAAAGCTTGAGAACATCCATGGGGGATGCCATGTGAGACGAGGCCATTCGTTTGGGCTTCCTTCCCTGAAGCAAATTTCCTCAGCAACCTGTAGATTTGTTTGGTGGTAGATGCACTCTGAATAATATGTAAGCGGAAGATCTGAGAATGGGGGAAATGGTTCAGAATTTATGAAAACGTGAGAAAGAACAATCTGATCTAGCGTCATTATTTCTTTTTCTTCCCCAGCAACTGCATCTTCCTCTTGTATTTCACAGATTCTATCCTTTGACTGGTTGAAACTTGCTTGAAAGTGGCTAGCAAATTCATCAAGGGACTATTGAAATACTTGGTGTATTTTGTTTTGGCTTTCCCGAAAATCCTTCAGCACGAAAGATTCTTCATTAATTATTTCCATTTTTTAATCAATAAACTCCGATCAAATCCAAATTAGATTTTTTAAAATAAAAATATCAATGACTTGAAAAAGTTTAGTTTACATATAATATTTTTTAAAATTAGATTTTTTACTTCATAGTTCAGTTTATATATATTTCATTGGAAGAAGTACCGTCAAACATGGACTAAATAGGACCTGATGGAGTTGCTTCTTGTACATGCAAATATGGAAAGACATATACCGAAATATCTATATCTGTAGATTACGCATGATCAACACAAAGATTATATATTATGACTATCATTGAGTGAAAGCTATCTAACTTCTTTGTAGAGAAGGAAAGATTGCTGATCAAGTAAAGAGCATTTCCCTGAAGTTTAAAGATGGTTATTACCGAATCAAGATCCCCCCATCACAGCAAACTTCCACAATTTCAGCAATCCCACATATTTAGCTAGTTGACCATTACACAATATATTTGTACAGCAAATTATTTTCCTTTCCATGTATAAACAATTCTACTCACAGTTTATATGTACGTGAATAACATCAATGAAAAGTAAGTGAATATTTTCAGAATATATGTTTCTTAACATGGTATCAGCCTACTATCGATCCTAACGTACCTCTGCCCAGCTTCTATGGCTTCCTCTTCTGATGATTCCTCTATTTCTTCTCCATACCTTCTTCATGCCTCTGACTCTCCCAGTCTCATACTTGTCTTCGGTCATCTCACCGGCGATAATTTTCCCAAATGGCAACGTGCTCTTCGACGAGCCCTCAATGCCAAAAACAAACTTTCCTTTATTGACGGCACTCTCAAACCACCATCCCCTACCTCCTCTGAATATGCTCAAGGGAGTAGAACCAAAGATCTGGTTCTTACTTGGATTCTAAACACCATAACCCCTTCCCTTGCCAACTCTCTGGACTACCATGATGACCTGCACGATGTATGGCTCAACCTTGAGTCTCGGTTTTGCCATGGCAACAACGCCCGCCTCTTCCATCTCAAACGAGAAATCTCAAACCTTCACCAAAATCACCTTTCCATCCCAAATTATTACAATAGCATCAAACAATTATGGGATGAACTTGGCAATCTTCAACCCCCTACTGATGCAAATACATTAGAGAAAAGGGCTGAAGATGAGCGCGTGTTTCAGTTTCTACTGGGACTCAACGACTCGTTTGCTACCCTTCGCACCCAAATCCTCGCCACCGAACCCCTTCCTCCTCTCAACAAAGTCTTCTCCATCCTCTTCCAAGAAGAAAAACAACGTCTCCTCCATGTAACCCGTCTACCTTCCGGAAATATTGCCCTTGTTGCTCGGACCTCTCATCTCGACAGGCCATCTTTCAAATGCACTGAGTGTGGCAAAGAAGGCCATACCCGTAATCATTGCTGGCTCATCATCGGATATCCTCCCGGTCGAGAACCACGCAATAGCCGTAAACCGTCCCTTCTTGGAAAACCCTTGCTACTGCTAACCTTGCAGGTGCTAGCTCCAGTCCAGTACCATGCCTCTCTCCGGAAATTTACCAGTAGCTCATTAATCTCCTTCAATCTTCTTCTCCAGCTGAAGAATTTGTGGGTAAATCCATCTCACCGAAATTTTCCCTTGACCCACAGCAACTTTGGATCATCGATAGTGGCGCGACCGATCACATGAGCCACTGCCGATCTGCCTTCTCGAACCTCCGACCACCACCCATGGCTCAGTCGATTAGACTACCCACAGGAGAGACCATTCCTATTGAAGGAATTGGCTTTGTTATTCTATCTGAAACCCTTTCCCTACAAAATGTCCTTTATGTCCCTAAATTTTGCTTAATCTTCTCTCCATCCCTCATCTCTCTACTCATTTATCTTGTGTTGCTATCTTCTCATCTTCTCATTGTTTTTTTTTTCCAGGACCTACAGTTGAAGAGACTGATTGGAGCGGGTGAAGCTTGCAATGGACTCTATGTTTTTCGGCCCCAACCAAAAGCTGCTTTCAAACAATCTTTAAAGCTTCTTTAATGATCATGGCATCATTCATGAAAGTACATATGTTGAAACTCCTCAACAAAATGGTGTTGCTGAGTGTAAACATCGACATCTTCTGAATGTTGCTCGGAGTCTCCGTTTTCAGGCACATTTATCTCTTAAATTTTGGGGAGAATGTGCTTTTACTGCTGCCTATCTCATCAATAGGACACCTAGTCGATCTCTTCAAAATCAAACTCCTTTTCAAATTCTTCTCAAAACTGCACCCACATACACCCATCTACGTGTATTTGATTGTCTTTATTATGCTCAAACCCTTACTGCTCATCGCGACAAATTTTCTCCCCGAGCATCCCGTTGTATCTTTATTGGTTATCCTAGCAACCGTAAAGCTTACAAATTATACAATCTTGATACTGACACAATTTTCTATTCACGTGATGTCACTTTCCATGAAGACCAATTTCCTTTCCAGCAATCTGTCACTCCATATCCTAGCCATTCCACAATTTCATCTCTACCTATTTTGGAACCCATTTTGGAATCTACTTCCTCTACCGCTCCCACATTGGCCACACCTACAGACCCGACACCCCCTTCTCCTATCTCCTTTTGTCCTTATCGTATTATCACTCGTCCTGCTTACCTTTTAGATTATGTTTGTCCTACCATTCCCACGGAGTCCACTGCTTCTTCAACCGCTGCACAGTCCTCAGGTACTTCTCATCCCTTATCTGCTTTTCTTTCTTACTCTCATTTTTCACATGCTCATCATTCATTCTTAACTGCTCTTATTGCTTCTATTGAGCATACTTGTTACTCCGAAGCCAATCGTCATTCTCACTAGCGTGAAGCTATGGCTTCTAAACTCCGTGCCCTTGAGGAAAGCTCTACTTAGACACTTGAACCTCTCCTTCCTGGAAAAAAACCCATTGGCTGCAAATGGATTTTCAAGACCAAATTTCGAGCAGACAGTACCGTTGAGCGCCACAAGGCTAGACTTGTAGCCAAAGGCTACACTCAGGTGGAAGGTATAGACTATCATGAAACTTTTGCTCCAGTGGCAAAAATGACAACAGTTCGCTGTGTTCTAGCTGTTGTTGCCACCAAAAATTGGATCATTCACCAAATGGATATTCACAATGCTTTCTTGCATGGCGAACTTGATGAGGAAGTCTATATGCAACTACCACCAGGCTACTGTATTAAGGGGGAGACACGTGTCTGTCGTCTCCGGAAGTCTCTCTATGGCCTCAAGCAAGCATCCCGAAGCTGGTTTTTTAAACTAACATTCGTTCTTCTTAATGCAGGTTTTGTTTAATCTCAGGCAGATCATTCTCTGTTTGCCTTTTTTTTTTTTTTTATTTCTCTGTTTACCTTACTCATTACTACCAGTCTCACTATTATCTTGGTATATGTTGATGACATCTTGGTTGTTGGCAATGATCTCTCTCAAGTCACTTTTTTCAAAGATTATTTCTACTCACTTCAAAACCAAAGATCTTGGACCTCTCAAATATTTTCTTGGTCATGAAGCGGCTCGCTCACCTTCAGGCATTTTTCTTAATCAGCGAAAATATGCCCTGGATATTCTTGCCGACAGTGGTCAGCTTGGCTCTCATCCTGCTTTCCCATGGAACAGAACCTGAAGCTCAATAACACTGATGGTGATTTACTTTCTGATCCTGCTCCATACCGACGATTAGTTGGACGTCTTATTTATCTCACCATCACCCGACCTGACATAGTCTTTGCAGTGAATACTCTCAGCCAGTTCATGCATGCTCCCAGACTTCCTCACATGACCACTGCCACTCGCGTCCTTCGCTACATTAAAGGCACTCCAGGCCAAGGCATCTTCTTTTCTTCTTCCAATGACCTTCATGTTCATGCTTACACAGATTCTGATTGGGCAAGCTGCCCTACCACCAGACGCTCTACCATTGGTTTTTTCATTACTCTTGGCTCTAGTCCTATTTCATGGCGCACAAAAAAAAGGACCACAGTCGCCCGCTCCTCCATAGAAGCAGAATATCGTGCCATGGTTGTCACCACCTGTGAACTTATATGGTTACACCAACTTCTTCGTGATCTCGGGATCTCACACAAAGGTCCCATGACCCTCTACTGCGACAATCAATACGCTCTCTAAATTGCTCACAACCCTGTCTTCCATGAGCGCACCAAACATATAGAGATTGATTGCCACATTGTACGTGATAAACTTCGCTCAGGTCTTCTCACCACCGCTCACCTACCCTCTTCGGAGCAACTAGCTGGCATTTTCACTAAAGCGTTAGGTCATGATCTTTTTCACCATCTATCTTGCAAGTTGGGCATTACGGACCTTCATGCACCAACTTGAGGGGGAGTATTACCGAATCAAGATCCCCCCATCACAGCAAACTTCCACAATTTCAGCAATCCCACATATTTAGCTAGTTGACCGTTACACAATATATTTGTATAGCAAATTATTTTCCTTTCCATGTATAGAAAATTCTACTCATAGTTTATATGTATGTAAATAACATCAATGAAAAGTAAATGAATATTTTCAGAATATTTGTTTCTTAATAATGGTTTAAAAGAATTCTCAGACAGCGTGCTGGCCCTATAATTGGGGAGGTACATATTGTGTCTAGAGTTTTTAATTTTTTGGCTAATGTGTAGACTTGAGAGATTTAATATGTATTATTCATCTGATTATGTAGATTCAGGGAACTAGATTGATTCTTGAAACGGAGTTTGTAGACAACAAGACGCCTAATGATCCATTCCCTCTTGAATGGGGCTAGTTACATCTTAATTTTGTTTCTTCAAGTTTATTGTATGAATATATTTATTTACTGAGGGGAAAATTGGTTAGATTACCTATAATTTCTTTCTTAAACTAGATCAGAACATCTTGTAGACCTAATCTTTCTTTCTTTCTACCTAATCTTTTCTATCTCTGAATCTTATCTTCCTTGCTCCATGTGCTTTGTACGTATTTGTTGTTGTAGACACGTATAGCTTGTTTTCATAAGAAAAGCATATTGAAATTTGTGACTAAGAAATAATTTTTTGCTGATAATGGCAGAAAATCATCTTGCTTCATGTAAGGCAACATCAATTCTCTTAGTGACTTGCGAGACAGATGGTATAAATAAAGAATCTATGTTATAACATTTGGAAATTTATCTTTAGTTCTATTTCTCTACATCTTTTCCTAATCCGGTTCTTCAAAATTAGCTGACTCAGCAGGCAACTAGAAAGATCATGTCCATAGCATATGGAGGATATGTTTAAGTTCTTTGATCTTTTTTTTTTTTTTCCCCTCAGCAGAGATCAAATCCTAGAGCAGCTTGAGGAACCATTTTATTCTTATATAAAAATAGATGCTTATGAAACCGAAAAGAAAATTAGTGGACGTTTATGCTTTATACTACCATATATAAGATTATCTTTGTGAAACATGGAAAAGTGCAAATTATGGAGCTTACAAGATGAAATTGAACAAACAATACAACACAAATCAAGGTGTAACATCACTTGATGATTAAGAAGATACTAATAATGGCTGTGAATCATGAGGTCGCGAGTATACTATCCATACCTGACGTTGTTGATATAGAAACAACATCATATTCCTTGGATATTTTTTCTGACATCTTCAATTTCTCGGTATTTCTCTTGAAGGTTAGAAACTTTTGGCGACATTTGGTTGGCCTCCAATTCCCTTGCAACTTCTCTAATTGAAGGTCGTTCCTTTCCGTTCAAGTTCAAACATCTTTTTGCAAGGTTTGCAACCCCAAGGATATTTTCTTTTTCTGCTTCCTTCAAAACTCGATTATCCAGGATGTCAAACAAATTGTTTCCTTCCATCGAACTAACGAAAAATGCAGCTAAACTTTTGGTATCTCTAGTTCTTGATGATGTGATAGCTTTTTCTCCGGTCAAGAGCTCAGCTAGAACAACACCAAAACTATAAATGTCACTCTTATCTGTAAACTGGCTTGACCAAAAATACTCAGGGTCTACAAATCCAAAAGTTCCATGTACTAGCGTGCTTAGATGAGTTTGATTGATAGCAACAGATCTTGAAATTCCAAAGTCTACTACTTTTGCTCTATACTTGTCATCTAAGAGGATGTTTGTAGACTTAATGTCACGATGGTAAATTGGTGAAGAAGCTGCTGAATGCAAGTAGAAAAATGCCCCTGCAGCTTCTCTAGCAATTCGTAAACGCATATCCCATGTTGGTGGAAACTCCTCATTTTGGCCAATGAGATATTGGGCAAGAGTTCCATTAGGAATGAATTCATAAACCAAAAGCGGAACTTTTGTTTCCAAACAACAACCAAGCAGCTTAACCACATTCCTATGATTAATTTGTGAAAGAATCACGACTTCATTTACGAATTCTTGAAGTTTCTCTTCATCAATTACGTTGGACTTTTTTATTGCAACAATTCTTCCATCAGCCAACATACCTTTGTAAACAGTTCCTTGTCCACCATGTCCAATTATTCTATCTGCACTAAAATGATCAGTGGCCTTCTCCAATTCCTTTGAATTAAACAATTTGGTCTTCTCAACATTGTCTTTGTTGTTTGTAGATAGTTGTTGCTCTAGCAGTAGGCCACCATTTCATTTGAAGAACTTCTCCTTGCGTTTAATCCTCATCCTTTTCTTGATCACTTTGTATGACCACCAACCACCGAAAATCAGAAATAAGACACCAAGGCTCACACTAACACCTATATATTTGACTCAATGAAATAGAAAGATTACTCCTAGCAGTAGTACTAATGGTAAAATAATAAAATGGATTATTAGGAACATTGAGCAGTACTACATAGACATGATTTCTATGAATGCTAGAATATTGCCAGATGAAGTACTATGTTGTGCCAAAAGCAGGTTCACATAAAATTGAATTAGAAGTACTCCAAAAGATGAATGATAATTAAATTGAAAAAAAAATATAGCTTTCGGGTTGGAGAACTAATGATCTATGTATTAATCTCAAGAGCGGTTATACTCGAGACAACTCTTTAGCTAGACAATCAATACTAGCAAATTAATTTTCTTAATTTAGATGGTGATTGCACTTTGGAGACAATAAGAACTTTGTGGTATAAGTTCTTAAGTGTTGGAATATGACTAGAATCCACCGGTATAATATATTATATGAAATATATAATATGTGTGTGCAAGCTCATTTTTATAATAAGGGTACAACATATGGAAATAATAATGTGTATAGCCTTGGAGTGTACGTACTTACAAGCATCACATGCTCTCTTTTAAGAAGGGGGAAAAATTATGGGACCCACATGAAAAATATATTTTTTATTGTTGGATCTCACTTTTTTTGAAATGAAGTATGTGTGATTTGCACACCATAAAATTGTATCTAACATTATTTAACAACAAATATGTAACCTCTATTGATTAAAAGCTAACATAAACAACCTAAATTCTATGAGTTCTTTAAAAATGTGGCATAAGTATTTCTGAAAAAAAAAAAAAAAAAGCAGTAGAGGCGTGAGAAACAATTATAACTCACCAAGAACGAATCAAAATAACAATATGAGAATGGTTTACAAGTCGTTTTTGGCTCATTTTTCTAAAAGAGAAATAAAATATTAGAGCATTGGCATTGGACTAGCCAAATGCCAATGCATCTTCGTTTCTTCATACTTTGGCTAAGCATGAGTAAAATCCTCTATACTATTCACTCACCAAAGTGATATTTTAATCATTTCTAACAACCATTATATTTTAATCTTGTATTAGGTGCACGGGTTTTGAAGTTTTGACCCATCATACATTATATACATAAATATTACTTTCCATACCCTTTATGTTTTGTAATATCTTACATCCATTTCAAAAATCTATAAGTTATTTTAATGTCTATATTATCTAATTATTTTCAAGTTTATATTATCCATTTCCATTTTGATAAATAGCCTGTTATTTTCTATTTTATTCCATTTCATTTTTCAACAGTATGTAATATATTTTGTGTGGGTTTTGTGGCATCTGGTGGTTGAATCCAGTGTGAAGAAATATATGAAGTGTATTTGTAAAATATTATTTTTGTTTTGTAAAATTTTATTAAAATATATAATATTATATTACTATTTTAATTTTAAGATGTCTAGTCCAATGTGGATTAACATAACCAAAGGTTTTGACTATAGTCAAAACTTGAAGTTCTAGCTAAAATTTGGACTTGACAACAATAGGCCATTACCAATACTTGGACCGAGTATTTACTGTACTATAAATGCATACACTATGCATAGATATAACTTTAATATATAAATTGCATAGATATTGACTATCTAATTATATATATATATATATTAATTAAACCAACTTGATGAAATGATATGGGCATATCTCAATTTCACATATAAAAATATCTATATTTGAGACATTCATTTAACCATCTTCTTTGAAATAAAATGGAAGATGTCAGCTTTCTTACGGATTAAATGGTAGTCTATATTGATCAGAAGAAAGTTGTTGAAATATTTAATATGGATGAGATAATGGATAAATAATATTCACTAAAAGAGGTAGCTAGGGTCTAGTTCTTGTAGGCTGGTTTGGATACAGAAATATCTCAACTCATCCTATCTCATCATATCATTATAAGTTTTTCAAATTTTTACACAAAATATAATAAACAATTCAATTTTTTTAAATTTTAAAATAATAATAATATTAAAAAATAATATTTTAACAATATTTTATTTAATTTATCTAAAACTTTCTCATCTCATTATCAAAACAAGTCCTAATTAACATAATTAATATTATTTTTACTATTTATGAGAATGTGGCTTCAATTCGTCAATACAAGAGAAGGAAGACATACCTATGATGATGAAAAGCTTGGTGTTCTTTGCAGGGACACAACGGTAATAACTTTCTGTATTTTCACAGCGTGTATTTGTATAGTAGTTGAGGTCAGGGTCTGCACATTCGTCGATATCTGCCAATGTTGTAATGGAATTTGTAAAAAAAAAAAGAATAATGCTTGGTTCAATTTGTCCTCTTATAGATTTTGACCATTTATCTATTTTTTTTTAATTTGTTTTCTTAGTGGTTAAGAAAGTGACTATTAGTGTATTTATATTTTTTAATTAAAATATTTAAATATATTAAAAAATATTTGAAATAAAAAAAGTACAATTTGCATTAAACGACACAATGAGCGGGCACCTGCAGGGGCATAGTAGCACTGCTCTAAAGAAAAATGTTACTCTTATCAACGGTTGGGTTCCGATTGGATCCCAACAATTTTTTTTTTACTTAATGATTAAGAAAGTATTTTTTAATAATATTGTGAATTTTTTTAAAAAAATGTTTAAGATTATAAAAAATGAATGGAAAAAAAAAAACTTTATTAAAATATTTTTTAAAAAAAAGAAGAAGAGAAGAGACAATTCGAGATTCGTCCAAAAGCAACCATTTTTAATATTGTTTCGCGTGACTCTTGCATGGTTGGACAGATTGAGTACTCCAAGTCCCAGGTTTTAATTTCGTCTTAACATGTGCATGCAAGCTTGTAAATTAGAAACTAGTGCTATATGATCCTTGAGGGAAAAAAATCTTCACACGGTGTTGTTTGAATTTTAGGGTCTCAAGTAAAAGAAAAAAAAGTAGTGATACATAGAATGAAAAACCTTATAATATTGATGTCTGTATAAATATTTAGAACAATGCTAGAGTACTGCACACTTAATGTGCACCCCAAATATGCAAACCAGAGCAAATGATTTTTTTTTTTTGTTTTTGTTTTTTTAGTATTTTTTAAACATCCTTATTAAGTAAAAAATTAAAAAAATAAATTCACTAATAGTCAGTACTTTCTTAACTATTAAGAAAAAATAAAAATAAAAATAAAATATATGAGTGAACACATTTGGTGAGTATAATTGAGAGTCGTACTATCATTTTTCAAATATTTAGGATAATATTGAATGAGTAATAGATATTATAGTACTAAGACCCACTTCCTATATCTCTCTACTACTTGAAGTCATTAAGGTTAGAGAACAATTTGAGAAACTTTAATCCCCCACTTGGATAGAGGGCTTGCGTCCTCATAAAAGGGGTTATGATGATTAGATTTGAAAAATCTTTACACCAAATAAGTATAAATCTTTTGCAAAGTCAAGGTTATGATCATGAGTTCTTCTACTAATCATTATCCGTACACTATATAAAAAGATAAAAGATAAAAGCAAGTGTATGGTATATAGATTTATACGGTATAGGGATATATATTATAGTACTCTGTTTGCCATGCACAATTTTTCTCTATTTTTTTAACTTCTTTTATAATTTTTAATAATGGTATAAACCGTAAATTTAAGTATTTTACCGATGTGATAGTATCATTTCATAAAAAAACACAGATCTTTTTTTAATTGTGAGTTTTCCATTTAACCTGAATTTCAATTTTTTCATAACTGATCTCTTATATCTAAATTAACATAATTATAAAAAGATTTGTAAAAAGATCATGTTAGTGTTTGTATATAAAAAGACACAGTTACAGAATATGATTTAATTTGCAATAAAACTCTTTTTTTTCTTTTTTATTTCGTTCACAAATCATATATATGACGCTAATGGTGTAAAGTATCAATCAAAAAATAACTATGCTTATAAAATTTGTTTTACACTTTTCTATATTGACTTGCAAATAAAAAAACTTAATTGGAGAACTAAATAAATGGAGTAAATTAATATAGGTTGTTACGAAAGATAAATTTACCTTCACATGCATCCTCCAAGAAGATACGGATTTCCTCCGTAGCCATCCCGGCACCAGCACACATAGTATAGTTTCGCCTGCTCGTGCCACTCTCAATAGTAGGATAACCCCAACCACAAATATAGGTTGACTTCTTGTATTCCCTTGCCGTCGAGTTTTTCCGGATGGGAAGAGAAAGGAAAGAAGTATTGTCTATCCCTCAATCCAATACCACTGGAACAGACATGCTTGGATTCGGCTCTGTGAAATTGTTCTCAAACCAATCCTGGTCAACCAAAAATGCATAGTTGCAGTACTCACTACTGCCATTACTACTTTTCGGCTCTATAGTTGTATTGAATGCATGGAGATTAGAACGGATTGTAGTTTAGCAACAGTTTGTGGCGTTGCAATGACTTCCATTTGTGAATGGAGCTCTGTCACAAGGGGATTTGCACCCACCATATGAAATCTCATCGAACGAGGACCACATGGAGGCATAGTTGTTGCAACCCATGGCAACGAAGTTGTTGTAGGAGGAGAAGGGGAAAGGACTTTTCACTAACACCAGATTGTTTGTGCTGTTCGTGACATTGGTACAGCTCGAAAATATGGGATAGCTGACGCGAACTGCGGTTGCATCTATGTCAATCTCCAGCACCTCCAGGTCGAACCTCTTCAAAAAGGCTACTTTTGGCAATCCCAGATCATAAGAGTCATTTTTGCAGACTATTTCAAACCAATCCCCGACGTAGCAACCATTTCCGATTCCAAAAGGGTATGGAATGTTAACCTTATTCCCACATTCTCCTGGACATGAACTGTTTACTACGTTCGATGCTCGCGCAAATGCATTGACTGAGCACATCATGACTAACACAAGCATCCGAAACATTAGTGCCATTTGCAATGCCATATAGATCTCTTTGTATGATGATTATGATCAATTATTAAGGCCAAAGCCTCAGATCGGTTTATATATATTGTACTTTCTTCAGATATTTCAAAGCTGGAAGTTGCCTTGAAGGCCAAAGTTAGTATGAAAGAAAGTTCTCAGATACGGGAAAAAGAAAGACCTCGTGATCAAATTCAGACTATGGTTATCCGAATAATTTCTATGAAAGTTACATAAGCTGTCGGAAAAGTCAGTTTCATTAGAATGGTTTGGATCATTAGAATAGTTTAGTAGTTGAATAGATTGTGAATAGTTTAAATTTTATTTTTGGCCTGAAATCTGAAAAAGTTGTATTCATATTTTTTGTGTTTTGTTTAAAAATTTAATAAAGTTTTATTAATTAGGTAATGATTAGATTAAAAAATTAAAAATTTGAAATAAAAAATATTTTGTATTTAAATGATACTTAGAAATAAAATATTTGAAAAATGCATGAGAATACTTATACACATAAACATGAGCTAATTTCACTCGATCGGTCCACTCATAAAAAAAATGGAATTTGACAAATTGAAGGATCGGCCATCCACTGCTTGATCATTGATGTCCAAATATCTAAACCTTTGCTTCCCTTCAGTCATTGTAATATTATATCTATATATATATATATATATATATCCAACGTTTAATGTTATTTAAGAAATTCACTTGATAAACATTGAATTTGAGGGTCCCAAGGCCACATGTACCTACGTAGGTCGCGCGCCTATCCCCTCCTCTCATACCTGATCTCTAATGTTATACTTATATATCAGGACTCAAGTTGCAATATTGAATTAACGACCCACTGTACGTACGTCGACATATATATTATGCATGGTTGGCAGGTCGGCTGTATTATTAATACGTACTATTAATTAATGATTCCTGGCCGAAAGTTTAATTAAGTCATTAATTATATTTGGCTTTAAACTCCAAATTAAGTGACTAGTTAAGAGATTGTTAATTACGATCATTACGAAACTTAGACGTTCCATCTAATAAATAATTATTACGAAACTTGAATTCTTAGATCAAAATTTGGATGAACAGTTCTAAAAAGAGGATACCCAAGTGCTGTTCATCTTCTAGTGTGATAGTGATTGGGCATCATGATCATGTTTATTATTATTTCATAATATTTGTGAATATCCAAATTACAAGTACGCCGCCATGCACAAAAGGCTAAATGAATTATAATTCTTTTAGTTAGGGCTGTAATCGAGTCGAGCTGAGCCGAGCTTTGGCTTGCCGAGCTCGGCTCGACTCAAAATACTAGAGCTCGAACTCGAGATTTTTTTTTATTCTTTGTTCGAACTCGACTCGATAAGATAAACTCTTAACTCGAGCTCGAGCTCGAGCTCGTCCCACAAACGAGCTCGAGTTTGAGTTCGAGTCGAGTTAAGCTCGAGCTCGAATTGTTTTTTTTTTTAATAAGATTTAATAATTAATAAAATAAATAAAATAAAAGACCTAATATTGAATTTATACAACTAAAAAGTATACCTCTATTGAATTATAAAATCTTAAAAAATTTATAAATAATTAAAATATCTAACTAGTTGATATTTATCCAAAATAACAATATATTAGCCTACATATATTATTAATACATACACTTAATATGATAGCATATATCTATTTCATATATGGTTTCCACATACTAGTATATTAAATCAAACAAAGCTGCAAAATCAGTCCACAAGCCGGACTGTTATAGCCAAAACCGTGTTTATCCGAATTTTGCCAAAAATAGCAAAATCTCGGAAATCACTCTAAATTGAAATTCAAAAGGAAATAAGCAATCTGCAAAAAATCCGGCCCAAATCGGAATTAAACGGCTTCCTAATTGACAAGCGAAATATTACCATAAATAGTAAAAAATAAATAAAACTAGTGATTCGGAAGGGAAAACAGCAGAATTTGAGGTCGAAAAAAAGGCACATGGAGTCATGCTCAATGTGGACAGCGTGCGCGTCGAAAGGAGCTTTCCGAATTGGGGTCTTATGCGCGATTCTGACACCCGTAGCCAAAGTTATGGCCAAAAGACTGAAACGCACTCAAAACGGCCCCAATGAGGAACATCTCAGAATTAATTCCCGCCTTTGCGCTGATCTGCCAACTCATGGTATCTCAGCGCCATCAAGGTGCAATCTGACAGCTCAGCATCATCTGTCTCGGATCCCCCTGCATCAGCTATCGAGTAGATTGGTTCATTTACAACCCTACTTTCAGCCAATAAATGTGTGGAAAGTCTTTGCTTATATATATATATATATATATATATATATATATATATTATATGTAAAGTACCTAAAAAGATAATATACTGGCTGGTAATCTTCCAATTACTTGGGTCCTGTATATCCGAATTTAATGTTCTGATTAACTTGTGCTTGCTTTCAATTTAATTGTTTGAATCACTTCAAGAAAAAG
This sequence comes from Cyclocarya paliurus, assembly GCA_029856935.1. NCBI lineage: Eukaryota > Viridiplantae > Streptophyta > Magnoliopsida > Fagales > Juglandaceae > Cyclocarya > Cyclocarya paliurus. The sequence continues at coordinate 7,691,785 of CM056950.1, forward strand.
GCCCTTTTTTAGTGCCATAATTAGTCGTAAAAAATGCCAAAAATTGCTGCAAATAGACTTTCCCATCGGTTTCTCATTTGATGCACGTTGGATGCCAATGTTTCTTTAAAACTGTTTGTTAGCAACGATTTCAAATAAATTGTTGAAAATAACTATCATTTCCAACGGTTTGAAACTGTCGCAAATAATTCCTACAAATGCCAGGAAAAAGCACAATGGATGATCATATCATAGTTGGAAAAGATAATTACCGTCAAATTAGTTTCGGCGCGAATGTAACAAATTATGCCCAAAAAGCAACTTCTCTTTATTCAACATTCACTAAACTCGTCGTTTATGCATTTTTTTGCAACAACTTATGGTCGTTGATTTCTCCATGACTTCTGCATAAAAAAAAATTTCCCAACTCTTTTCCAAACGTCAAAATTATGACTACAAATTGTACCAACTATGATAATTTTCTGCCACTAATTTGGTAAAAATGCCGAAAATATTCACATCTTCTATTGACAGTGCATTCAATCGCTGATTTCAATGTCTTTTTTCAGCGTTGTAATTGTACATTTGCCGCCAAAAATGCTTATTTGCATTGACTTAAACTTTCTGCTGCAAATAAAATTTCAGCATATAAGCCCAACTAATTTTAGGCCTATTTGTTGAGACAGCTAAATAAAAAGCCGATAGGCTAATTTACTTATTGGCACAAATGGATTTTCCTGGCAATTTTTTTCTCCTCTCAAACAAACATCAACCTGGCCCTTTATATGTGTGTTTTTCCAACTCACCAAAAGCCATAGATAGAAATATATGTTTTTTAAGTCAGCCTCTCCAAATCCCATTAGATTTATCCATAACCTCAAAATTCCACAACTATCCCAAAACAAAAATCCAAATTCATTCTCCAATATCCACAAACTGTAGTAAACAATTACTCCCTCTAATAGACAGATCATCAATTTAAACATGAGTTAAAGAAAAACTAAACAACAAATCCACCAGCATAGACAAGAGAAAGGATCCACATAAACATGTACATGTGCAAAACATAATCGATAAAGTGCTCATTCATTCAGCCATGTGTCAAAAAACATGAGTTCATACATTGGTTTTGGATACATGAATAACAGCAAGCCACCCTGTTAGAAGCCATCCATTAGTTACACATGTACTAACATATATACATTAAGCTCCAAGTAATATATATCTCTTACACATTAAGGGTAAACTTTAAGAACATCAATTATGGGTAGCAATAATAGTATAATTTTTGGTAGAGGTGGGTGAATTATCTTCAACATCGCTTCGGCCATATTGTTGCAACTTTGTCTACTACCATCAACCTCAACTTTAACATCTCAGCCCAACAACTCCATTAGCTGCTTTCTAGCCCATCATGAAAGAGTGTTGATATACAACCACATACATGATCCACTGTTGCCTCTGGTACACATCAAACAAGAGGCACTGCCATTTTTGTAGGTGATTTAAAGCTCCATGCAGTTGAGTATAAAACAACCAAGAAGAAGATAAACAAACATTTCGAAGTTTCTCTAACAAGTGGACCTATAGTTTAACTTGTATGAATAACTGGGGTTTTACAGTTAATGCAAAGGGAGTGACTATAACTGTTTGGTCTCACACACTGCCAAGCATTTTGGAAAATACAACCTCGATTTCCTTCCCAGAAAAGGAGGCAGGCCCATTAGCAATCACTTGTTAAAGCCATCACAATCTTACCAGTCAACTCTTTAGACAATTTGTGATACTTTTCTTATCACTTACTCACACTCATTAGAAGCTGTGAATTAGTCGATGTCATCAATTGTTTTACACCCAACATATTTCATTGATTACACGACAGTTCAATGAAAGTGGGGCGGTTGGAAATTGGAATAAGTTTCTATAAAATAAAAACAAACAAATGTGGACTACTTCCCAACTGCTTTTTCCTAGTATCATTTGTAAATACCTCCCAAACATAACCATGCCACTCACAGCAACACTTCTTCGATATCTAGGCAGTTTGTGCCTTCTATGAGTTTGAATAATGAACATAAATTCCCCAAGGTCCAATATATAGTCACTTCGACAACCATATAGTTATATTATGTAATTGACAGTCATGCTAGTTGTTTTATTATTTTATCATTGGTTTTAGATAGAAAAATTGATTAAGAGGCATAAATCTAAGTTATGAATTAAATTGCTTAAAAGTATAATTTATGCTTAATTTTATAGCTTGTGATTTAATTGGATAATATTTATTCAATTGCACAACACATTTTTAATATTTAGTCTAGTTTTATTTTATTTATAATTATTTATTTATTTAATTTTATTCTTCTAATTTTATTTTGTTTGTTTCTTTGATTATATATTATTTATTATTTATTTTTATTTTTATTTTGTTTTTTTTTCTGCAGGTCCTAAACGACATGTCGTTTTTGTCAAACGACATTTCGTTTTCCAGAGACGACTAAAACGCCCGTTGCCTAAAACGACATGTCGTTTGACAGAAACGACATGTCGTTTTCACTCGTCTTCAACCTCCCGCCTGCGTCTTCATGCTACAGTTCCGCATCCCAGTAGCCACCACTGTGAGCCGTCCTATACACTCCGCACGACCATAGAAACACCATGAACACGGCCATGAACCGCCTCGCCTTGTCCAGAAGCCTCACGGTCAGCAACCCCACGCCGTGTCATCTTTAACCTTCGGCCTCGCTTCCAGCACCCCTCCACGCCTCGTGCTCCTCCATCAAGCATGCCCAGCAGCTTCGAGCCACCAACCGTGAGCCATCCTCATCACCTCCACACTTGCAGCTGCGGGTCACTTCAAACATGAACCTCCATCGAAGCACTGCAACTCCTCTGTTTGTATCACCATAAAACAGAGCCAGCACTCCTTCACGTCCAGGAAAACCCTCTACTCAGCTCCACTCTTGCGCACGTCCACGAACCAGCATGCACAACGCCAACTGGACACAACACTCACGCAACGACATGCACGCGATGCACGACCAAAGAAGAAAAAAAAATGAAGATAAAAGAATTGGTGGAGAATAAAAAAATACACTACACCGAATGTATGCATGTGATGCCGACGAGAGATAAGCTGGAAAGAAAGAAAAGAAAAGAAAAGAAAGATGACTGAGTTTTAGCGCAATGGAAAGCAGAGAAAGGAATAGATAAGAAAAAAAAGAAATGCATTGCACCGAATGTACATGCTGAGGGATGCCGACAAGAGATAAGCTGAAAGAAATAAAATAGCTCTTTCGGACAGTAGGGCCATACGCGACACACACAGATGGAAGGCTAGCTGGAAATTGGGTGGGAGAATAAAATAAAGAAGGCTGAATGTTTTTGGAGCCTATATAAGGCTTGTAGACGGACGAAGGTGGAGCATCTCAGTTCGGGGACTATCTCTCTAGTTTTTCTTTTCGGAATTCATCTGGAATTCGGGAGAAGCTCTCAAGTTTATTTCCTGTGTTTCTTTCGGCAGCTCATTCTATTTTCGGCACTCAAGTTTAATTTATATTGTTTTCGGCAACTTCAAGTTTCTCAGTTTATTTATACTGTTTTTCGGCAACTCTCAGTTTATTTGTTTTCGTTCGGCAACTTCATTTTATTTGTTAGTGTTTTTGGCAACTCTTTGTTTATTTTTCAGCAACTTTATTTATACTGTTTTCGATTAGCAACTCATATATTTGTAGTGTTATTTTCGGCAACTCTCATATTGCATTTTATTTTCGGAAGCTCATATATTGTTTTATTTTCGGCAACCAGTTTATCTGTGTTTCTTTCGGCAGCTTGTGTTTATTTTATATTGTTTTCGATCAGCAACTCATATAATTGTAGTGTTATTTTCGGCAACTCTTTTATTTTATGTGTTTTTATTATTCAGCTCATTTATTTACAGTGTTTTATTGTCCAGTTCATATTTATATACAGTGTTTTATTTAAGTTTTCTTATGGAGAATTTATCATTGAATTCCATGGTTCTTGTGATAAACATGGTTGGCTAATTTTTTTTACTAAGGTTAAGAGGTGAAGTCTAATAATTTAAATATTGTTTCAGATCAATAATAGAGTTATATTGTGAGTTTGATTAATTAATTGGTGTTATTATTAGAAACTTTGATTATCTATATATTTCTCTTGATTTATTGTGATTTCTGAATAAAATTAAATGGAAAACTCATAATTAAAAAAAAATCTGTATTTTTTATGAAATGATACTATCACATCGGTAAAATACTTTATATATTTACTATTTATACTATTATTGAAAAAACCCTTATATATGTTCAACGTTAATTGGACATATAGAGAATTAAAGATTACAGATATAAATATATATATATATATATATATATATATATATATATATATATATATAGGTATTTATATTATATAGGTATTTATACATAGTTTTCTTTTATAATATTTGAGTACTTAGATTTCGAATGTGGCCATGAGACCTTGACCGTTCAACCCATGTCATGTGTAAGGTATCGTCAGCCATCTGCATAAAACAAGCCCTCTACAATTTTTTTACAATCTTTAAATAAAATAATTTAAAATTTTGATTTTGATTTGATGTCTTTGAATTTTAAAAAATTATTATTTTATTGATAAGTTGTAGATAAAATGTAGTTGGATTGTGTTCTATCATTGCTCTCATATATAGCCTTATGACTTTGCAAAAGATTTGTATTGTAATTATATGGTGTAAAGATTTTTCAAATCTAATCATTGTAGCCCTTTTTATGAGGAGGCAAGTCCTCTCTCCAAGTGTGATTGGATGGTTTGGATAGTGAATTAAGATGAGATAAGATAAAATAAATATTGAAAGTTAAATAAAATATTATTTTTAATATTATTTTTGAGATTTGAAAAAGTTGAATTATTTATTATATTTTATTTAGAAATTTAAAAAAACTGTAATGATTTGATAAAATAGGATGGATTGAGATCAACTCATTATCCAAATAAGGCAATTTTTCTCATATTATTCCTTAAACTTAATGACTTAGGCTTGGTTTGGATAGTGAAAGTGTTTTAGAATGTTTGTGAATAGTAATAAAAAGTAAGTGAAAAGTAATAATAGAATATTGAATAGTAGGTGAAAAGTAATGAATAGTAGTAAAAGTAGGTAAAAAGTAATAATAAAGTAGAGAATAGTAGTGAGAATGTTTGAGAGTACCTCAGAGTACTTCAGTATCCAAACAAGAGCTTAAAGTAAGAGAGAGAGTAATATATAACGTGGATCTTACTATATATAATATTAATTACTCATTCAATATTGTCTTAAATATGGCTACAGTGGAAATCCCTATCTTCTTGGAGGATGTCGAGGTATATTATTTCCCTTTCGCAACAACCTATTTAATCCATTTAATTCTCCAAGTCTTTTGATTTGCAAGTCAACGATATAGAAACTAGAAAGGTGTCAAATAAATGAATTTTTAAAAATGAATTTTATTGCGGATTTGTTTGGGAACACAAACTATCTTATCTCATCTCAAAATTTATCAAAATTTCATTTTCAAACATCACTCAAACTCAAACACAAACACTTTTCCATTTCAAATTTTCAACATTTTCTTTTAATCATTACAATTTTATCAAATTTCAAAATAAAGCACAAAAAAGTTAAAAACCATACAATTTTTTCAAATTTCAAAATAAAAATAATATTATACAATATTTGAAATTTATAAATTTTTTATTCTCTTATTTCTCAAAACTCAAAAAATTTCTTAACTAAAATTATTTTTTTATTATTCATAAATCATTTCACTCATATTTACAGATTTCTCAAAACATCTCAATCCCCAAACATCCCTAAGTCATTTTGTGTAACCGTGTTGCTAAAAATTATACGTATCTTTCATATCAGCTTGTTATAAATATTGTTATCCGTATTTTATTTTTTTTCTATCTCTCTCCTATGATCACAAACGTTCCTATCAACCCAAGCAGGTATCGTAAGTATATAAATATAAATATATATATATATATATATATATATATATATATATATATATATATATATATATAACCCTATGACCTTGCAAAAGATACCTGTACTTATTTTGTGTAAAGATTTTTCAGATCTAATCATTGTAACCCCTTTTATCACGAGGCAAGCCCTCTGATCTCAAAGTTGTAGTTAGAGTATTTATTTTTTAACACATTCCATTATTACAATGGCAGATATTGACGAATGTGTAGACCCTCGCCACAACTACTATTGTACAAATGATACACGCTGTGAAAATACTGAAGGTTATTACCGTTGTGTCCCTCCTAAGAACAACAAGCCATTCATAATCATAGGTATATCTTCCGGCTAGCTAGTCCTTTAATTTGCAATATATTAGTTGTGAAATAGATCAGATCAGGAGTTTCTTTTCATTCCATTCATTTAATAAATTTAATAAAAAAGGAAATAAAGAACAGGAATTAATAAGCACATTTTTAAAGAACTTTTAGAATTAGGTTATTTATGTTAAGCTTTGAACCATATCATGAAATCATCACATGTTCCAGAAATCTAAATTGATGGCCATAAGAGATAGATTTTATTATTTATTAATTTATATCTTAACAGTGTTGAGTATAATCGGTCTTTTTTTTTTTTTAAAGGAGGACGGCACCTCCAAATTTTTATTGAAAGAAACTCTCACTTAAGACGGAGGAAAACCTAAATAAATGAAATCTACCATCCAAACATTACGATCAATCACTCTTGTAATACCAAACCACCCAAAACCGAATCCCAAATTAAAATCTAAAATTTGGCAAACCAAGATAATCCAATTTAAGCAAACCTCTCACATGCCGGGGCAACTTATTAGTACCCACATAAGTACAATTCTTCCCCTCCTCCCCCTGCCTAGCTACCTTCCCTAAACTGATGACCAATTGTGTATTCTAAGCCAAGAATAGCCTTATTTAGTTCATCCCAAAAATCCCATAAATACCAAACTGTGCAAGAAGCAACTTCCAGCCCCTGTACCAACCACATTGAATCACACTCAATTTCAATCCGATTTAGACCAAGTCCCCTACAAAGCAATAAACCATGTGTTAAGGCACGTAACTCGGCCTCATTATTTGTCCCATAACCAAACTTAGCCGAAAAAGCTGACACCAGTTTTGCTCTAGCATTCCGCACCACCCCACCCCCTAAACAACTACCAGGATTATTCCTACATGAGCCATCGACGTTCAGTTTGAACCACCCATCCCTTGGTGTCTTCCAAGACACTAGTAGAGGACGTTGTTGCTATACTTCCTTCACTGGCACATCTAAAGCATCAAGCACGGCACGGTCTAAGCGAGAAATCACGTTGACTTTCGTTAATTTCCCAGAAATTTGCTGCAACCAATATTTTATTGAAATCCATACGCTCTCCACCGACTGATATTTTCCTTCTATCCTGGCTAAACAACGCCATTGCCACAACTTCCAGGATACCAAACAAGGCATTAATCCAACCACCACTCCCTTTTGAGAGGACTTCTTCGCACATCGAAACTAGCAACATACTCTCATCCACCAGTTTTTTGCCCCCAAACAATTCACTCCTAAAGCCATCTCCGCTCTCCTCCATATCTCCTGGGCAATCTCCTCTAAACCAAACACATGATCTTTGTCCTCTATCTGTCCCAGGCAGCAGCAGTTACACCGAGATGCTAGAGGGATACCGACTGATTGCACTCTTGCATCCACTGGAAGACAATTGAATCTTGCTTTCCACATACAAACTGATATCTTCTTCGGTAATATTTTACTCCAAATCCATTCCATACCCTCCAGTTGAGGTCCCCTCACCCGAATGACTTCCCAAGCTGAAGACGACGAGAACTGCCCATCTCAGCTTGGCTGCCAAATTAAAAGATCCTTCCCTTCGCGACGTCCAGGCACCGCAGCCATAATCTCCCTCGCCTTGTTACAACCAACCAGACCCTCTAGCAGCCTCACGTTCCATGCATTATCTGTCCAACACTCTTTTAGCTTCAGCTGAGGTGAAGATGTAACAGGGAGTGTAACAAATAACAGCCCACTCGACATCCATTTATCAAACCAAAAAGACACATTTCCTTCACGCGCCTTTATCGACATATTACCCAATACTTCTGGCATTACCTTCAAAATGGATTTCCATAATCTTGAATCTGCACCCTTTGCTACAGACACCACAACATGATCGGCCATCAAATATTTTGCTTTGAGAAACTTAGTCCACAAACTATTAGTAGACAATAACCTCCAAGCCAACTTCATATGCATAGCTTTCTGTACCTCCGAAAAACTTCTAACACCAATCCCCACCTCCATCAAAGGTTTACACAACTTAGACCAACATAACCATTTTCGTTTTGGCTTGTCTTTCCCCTCCCCCCAAAATAAATTAGATAAAATTGAATTCAGTTTACTCAAAACAATTTTTGGAACATCCAAAACTGCTAGCAAGTGAGTGGCCTTGCTAGAGAGTACATGCTTCAGAAGGACCAGCCGTCCCCCTTGAGATAACAATCTCCACTTCCAACCAGCCACCTTATTTTGAAATTTAAGCACCGACGGCTCTAAAACACAGCTCGTAATTCTACCTGTTGTGATCGGCGCACCCAAATACCACGTAGGCAATCTACCTTCAGCAAAACCCATATACCTTAACATACTTATACGCCTAACATTGCTCATCCTCTTGGAAAAGAACATAGCCGATTTTTCCTTATGAATATCTGCCCAGCCCAGGTAGCATACACCTCCAGAATCTTGCTAATCCCCTTCATAGATCTTCTTTCCCCATTAAAAAAAAATTAATAAATCATCCGCATACAACAAATGAGAAACCAAAGGTGCACCACGAGGATGGAAAAATCTACCAATTCCCCTATCCTTAAATCCATTATGCAAGAGCCTTGAAAGAGCCTCCTCCATTAAAATGAACAAGTATGGAGATAAAGGATCACCCTGACGGAGACCCCTTTATGGCTTGAAAAATCCTTTATACGTCCCATTCATCATAATCGAAAACCATGGAGATTTAATACACATCGCCACAATCCCACAGAACGTCTCAGAAAATCCAAACGCTGCAAGAACACTCAATAAAAAATTCCAATCCACTCTATCGTATGCTTTCGCCATATGAATTTTTATCATCACATTTCCCTCATAGGACTTTTTATTAATCAAATGTACCATCTCCTGAGCAAGTGAAATATTCTCAAAAATGCTCCTTCCCGGAATGAAAGCCCCTTGCTTGGGCGAAACTTTCCGTGAGAGATACCCCGACATCCTCTTTACTAAGATTTTCGAAAAAATCTTGTAAGTCACGGAACACAAACTAATTAGACGGAACTTATCAAAACTCTTCGGATCGTTTACTTTTGGGATCAAAACAATAAAAGAAGATGTGTAATACCTTGGCAAGGAATTACTCGTGAAAGAGTCCGAAGCCGCCACCACTACATCCTCCTTCACAATATCCCAACAAGAGATAAAATAAAACCCAACCCAAAGCCGTCTGGACCCAGGCTACTTGTTCTCGAAATAGTCAACAAAGCTTCATGCACTTCCTCCTTTGTCGAAAGTCTACACATGGCCTCATTCTCCTAATTCGAAATTACCTTCGTCACAATAGAGGACAAATCTGCCGACTGAGAGGCACCAACCCTATTAAGAAAATTCTCAAAGTACTTCACAGCACCAAGATGCACCTCCTCTTCTGTACGTAGCTCCACACCATTAGGTAATGTCATTGCAGCAACACTAGCTCGTCTTCTCCTCATATTGGCCACGACATGGAAAAAACTAGAGTTCTAATCACCCTCTTCCAACCACTTCTTCTTTGCAATCTGTGCTAACCTGATTTCTTCATTGTTCTCTAACGCCGGACAGGATAGCGATTATCCTGCAGGCTACTTCCAACAGATGATTCACAGGAGAGAATTCGCCCAAAACCAGAGAGAAAAGTCTCTAGGGTTTAACGGAATATTATAAAATCAAACCAAATCATCCAAATCAGTCCACAAGCCGGACTGTTATAGCCAAACATCGTGTTTATCCGAATTTTGCCAAAAATAGCAAATCCCAGAAATCACTCTAAATTGAAATTCAAAATAAAATAAGCAATCTGCAAAAAATCCAGCCCAAATCGGATTAAAAAGGACTTCCTAACTGATAAGCGAAAAATTACCATAAATAGTAAAAATTAACTAAAACTAGTGATTCGGAGGGGAAAACAGCAGAATTTGAGGTCAAAAAAAGGCACATGGAGCCATGCTCGATGTGGACAGCGTGCGCGTCGAAAGGAGCTTTCCGAATTGGGGTCTTATGCGCGATTCTGACACCCGTAGCCAAAGTTATGGCCAAAAGACTGAAACGCACTCAAAACGGCCCCAATGAGGAACATCTCAGAATCAATTCCCGCCTTTGCGCTGATCTGCCAACTCATGGTATCTCAGCGCCATCAAGGTGCAATCTGACAGCTCAGCATCATCTGTCTCGGATCCCCCTGCATCAGTCACCCCGGGTTGGAAAGAACTCATCCTCGAGTTTAGAGTAGTGTCATCAGAATCCACAAAACAAGGACTTAGGTGCTTCACATTAAAGACATCAGAAGTCTTCAAGTGACTGGGAAGGCGCAACCTGTAAGCATTATCATTGATCTTCTGCACGACCTCACAAGGTCTAATCTTCCGATCCTTAAGCTTATTATACTCGCTAACAGGAAAACGATCATGAGTTAATACAGCCCAAACAAAATCACCAACATCAAAAAGTACCTGACGACGATGACTGTCAACCCGAGTCTTGTACTTGGTGTTGCTCTCATGAATGGTCTGTTTCACCTGCTCATGGATGCCCCGAAGATACTCTGCCATCTCATCTGCTTTAGGACTGAAACGTCCTATACGTGGAATAGGGGCTAAGTCCAGCACCCCGGATGGGTTCTGACCATAGATGATCTCAAATGGGCTTAAACCTGTGGTTCTGTTTTTTGATCTGTTGTAGGCAAATTCTGCTTGAGGCAATGCCAAATCCCACTGCTTCGGCTTTGTTCCTGCCAAACACCTCAAAAGGTTGCCCAAACTCCGGTTCACCACCTCGGTCTGGCCATCCGTCTGGGGGTGGTAGGCGCTACTAAAATTCAACTGCGTTCCCAATTTCCCCCACAGGCTCTTCCAGAAATGACTGATGAACTTGGTATCACGATCTGAAGTGATGGATCGAGGAACACCATGTAAACGCACAATCTCCCTGAAATAAAGATGGGCAATCCGGATAGCATCCATAGTCTTCCTGCAAGCTACAAAATGGGCCATCTTGGAAAACCTGTCGACCACAACAAAGATAGAATCCGAGGCCCTTTGGGTCCGGGGTAAGCCCAATACAAAATCCATGCTGACATCGAACCAAGGAGCTTCAGGAACAGGTAAGGGAGTGTACAAGCCCGCATTGGTGAGAACTCCCTTAGACCGCTGGCACACATAGCAACGGTCCACATAATGGGCCACATCACTAGTCAACTTGGGCCAATAAAAGTCAGAAGAGATAAGGGCCAAGGTCTTATCTCGGCCAAAGTGTCCCTCATTATGAAGTTCACTTATAATTTGTTGCCTCAATGAACAATCTGGAATGCACAACTGTAATCCACGAAACAGATACCCATTATGCAAAACAAAATCATGACGGTGACCCTCAGTTACCTCCTGAAATATCCTTCCAAAGGAAGGATCAGCTGCATACATATCTGTGAACGTCTCAAAGCCTGCAACTTTGGTACTCATGGTGGTGAGGAGTAAGGTACGACGGCTCAGGGCATCTGCGACGCGGTTCAGACTCCCTGCTTGGTGCCTCAGCGTAAAGGTGAATTCTTGCAAGTATGCCACCCACTTGGCATGACGTCTACTCAGCTTGTGTTGGCCATTGATGTACTTCAGGGCCTCATGATCGGTAAACAGAATAAACTCCTTCTGTACTAGGTAGTGACGCCAATGCTTCAGGGACTGAACTATGGCATAAAACTCCAGATCATAAGTGGAATAATTTTTCTTTGATCCCGATAGCTTCTCACTGAAAAAAGCAACCGGACGACCTGCCTGACTCAGAACACCACCAATGCCCACGCCAGATGCATCACAATTTACCTCAAACACTTTGTCAAAATCAGGAAGTGCCAAAACTGGTGCCTCAGTCATCTTCTGCTTGACCAGTTGAAAACTGGCCTCTGCCTCCTCAGACCACTGGAAATCACGCCCCTTGAGGCACTCTGTGATAGGGGCAATCAGAGTACTGAAATTTCTAATGAACCGGCGGTAGAAAGATGCCAATCCATGGAAACTTCGGATGTCATGTAAGGTCCTTGGTCTGGGCCACTCCAAGACTGCATCTATCTTTGACTGATCTGCATGAACACCATCAATAGATACAACAAAACCAAGAAAAGTCACAGAAGTAGTGAAGAAAGAACACTTCTTCTGATTGACAAACAGGCTCTCCGTTTTCAACATCTCAAGAACAGCACGGAGGTGATCGAAGTGTGAAGCCCATGTCGGACTATAAATGAGGATATCATCGAAGTAAACTACCACGAATTTCCCCATAAAAGGCCGCAAGACCTGATGCATAAATCTCATGAACGTACTGGGCGCATTGGATAGCCCAAAAGGCATGACCATCCACTCATACAACCCTTGTGGCGTTTTAAACGCCGTCTTCCACTCATCTCCAGGCCTTATTCTGATCTGGTGGTATCCGCTTTTAAGGTCAATTTTTGAGAAGACCTTAGAACCGGATAGCTGATCCAACATATCATCTAGACGAGGAATTGGAAACCGGTACTTCACTGTAATTCTATTGATCGCTCGGCTGTCAACACACATACGCCAAGAACCATCTTTCTTTGGCACTAGCAGGGCAGGGACTGCACATGGACTCATACTCTCTCGGATATAGCCCCTCTCCAACAACTCTTCCACCTGTCGCTGCAACTCTTCAGCCTCCTTGGGACTGAGGCGATATGCTGGTCGATTTGGCAAACTTGACCCAGGAACAAGGTCAATTTGATGCTGAATATCCCTCATAGGCGGTAGCCCAGGAGGAAGATCCTCTGGAATCAAGTCAGAGAATTCTGCTAGCAGCCGCTGCACCTTTACTGGTAAATCTGTATCCACGTCTACTGCGCTATTCTCGCAAGGTAGTAAAGCATAGACCACGCCTCCATGCTCAATCTCATCTAAAAACCTGGACATAGAAAGCAGGTTAGTATTATTGGTTACCGGGGTAGGAGTGAGTCCTTCCCGCCGGGGCGCCAACACAATCTTTTTTCCCTTGATGTTAAGGGAATATGTATTCTTCCGTCCATCATGAATGACACTGCGATCATACTGCCAAGGTCGACCCAACAATACATGACACGCATCCATAGACACAACATCACACCAGGCATTATCAAAATATTTTCTACCAATTGAAAAAGACACGAGGCATCTCCTATCAACTGTTACCTCACTGCCTTTATTTAGCCATGACAACTTGTATGGCTTAGGATGATGGTCCGTCTTCAACTGCAATTTCTGAACAACCTCTTCGGACACTACATTCTCACAACTGCCGCTGTCGATGATCATTTTGCAGACTTTATCTGCAACTGTGCAGGTCGTGTGGAAAATATTGGTTCTCAACCAATCGTCCCCTGAATCGCCCTTGGGAGTCAGTAGACTCTTGCGAACGACCAGAGTCTCATGACCATCTCCATACAGCACATCATCAGTCTCATCATCGTCATACACGGGCTCGCAAATCTCCTCAGTCTCGTCTACCACGTTTTCCTCAAGCAACAAATTTTTGCCCTTTTGATTAGCAGGCTTCCTGCAATCAGTCGCCCTATGCCCTTGTTCACCACAACGAAAACATCTAATAGTAGGGTTAGAATTACCCTGCGGTGGCTGCTGGACAGGACGGGAATCCTGAGGGCGAACTGGCCGACTGTTGTGATCGCTTCTGATCACTGGTCTCCTGTTTTGCTGTTTTTCAACAGCAAGTGCACGCTGGTAGGCTTCCGAAACATTCCACAGTGAATGAAGGCTGAGGACATCTTGCAAGGGTTGGCGCAAACCCCCCAAATACCGCGCCACCATCTGCTCCTCCGTCTCAGATAAATCGTTCCGGGCGACCAATTGGTAAAACTCCTCCGTGTAATCATCGACTGATCGCGCGCCCTGCCTCAACGCATGAAGTCGCTGAAACAAGGTTTGCGTGTAGCCGAAGGGAAGGAAGTGACCCTTCATCTTCTTCTTCATCTTCTCCCAATCAGTGATCTTGGCCTTGCCCTGCCTGTCTCGTGAACGTCGTAACTGCTCCCACCACGCAGATGCTCTGCCCTTGAGTTTGATGGCGATCAGTTTCACTTTCACACGATCGGGGACTTCCTTATAATCAAAAATACGCTCCACTTCATTAATCCAATCCACGAATCCCTCGGCCTGTAACGTACCAGAAAACTCGGGGAGATCGACCCGAAAACCGAGGTCTCCATGACGCTCCTCCCAACCACGGTGCTCCCGGAATAGAGGACGATTGTGATATGGGTTTTCGAAACTGGAATGAGAATCGTGATCAGAGGCCTCACGATCCTCGAAATCCTGCGCCGCCAGGCGCTGGGTTAATTCTGTGACTTGCCTCTGCAAATCCTCAATCATCGCATCCTGAACGCTGCGATCACGGCGTTGGGCTTCCTCAGTCGGACCCTGCCCACGACGACCACGACCACGACCTCCAGCCATTGAAACTGGTGAAATTTCCTAGGAAGATGTTGAAGCTCTGATGCCAACTGACGCCGGGCAGGATAGCGATTATCCTGCAGGCTAGTTCCAACAGATGTTTCACGAGAGAAAATTCGCCCAAAAACCAGAGAGAAAAGTCTCTAGGGTTACGGAATATTATTAAATCAAACAAAGCTGCAAAATCAGTCCACAAGCCAGACTGTTATAGCCAAAACCGTGTTTATCCGAATTTTGCCAAAAATAGCAAAATCTCGAAAATCACTCTAAATTGAAATTCAAAATAAAATAAGCAATCTGCAAAAAATCCAGCCCAAATCGGATTAAAAAGGACTTCCTAACTGATAAGCGAAAAATTACCATAAATAGTAAAAATTAACTAAAACTAGTGATTCGGAGGGGAAAACAGCAGAATTTGAGGTCAAAAAAAGGCACATGGAGCCATGCTCGATGTGGACAGCGTGCGCGTCGAAAGGAGCTTTCCGAATTGGGGTCTTATGCGCGATTCTGACACCCGTAGCCAAAGTTATGGCCAAAAGACTGAAACGCACTCAAAACGGCCCCAATGAGGAACATCTCAGAATCAATTCCCGCCTTTGCGCTGATCTGCCAACTCATGGTATCTCAGCGCCATCAAGGTGCAATCTGACAGCTCAGCATCATCTGTCTCGGATCCCCCTGCATCATTCTCTTAGTAACTGAGTGATGCAGGGGGATCCGGGACAGATGATGCTGAGCTGTCAGATTGCACCTTAATGGCGCTGAGATAGCATGAGTTGGCAGATCAGCGCAAAGGCAGGAATTGATTGTGACATGTTTCTCATTGGGGCCGTTTTGAGTGTGTTTCAGTCTTTTGGCCATAACTTTGGCTACGGGTGTCGGAATCGCACATAAGACCCCAATTCGGAAAGCTCCTTTCGACGCGCACGCTGTCCACATCGAGCATGGCTCCATGTGCCTTTTTTTGACCTCAAATTCTGCTGTTTTCCCCTCCAAATCACTAGTTTTAGTTAATTTTTACTATTTATGGTAATTTTTCGCTTATCAGTTAGGAAGTCCTTTTTAATCCGATTTGGGCTGGATTTTTTGCAGATTGCTTATTTTATTTTGAATTTCAATTTAGAGTGATTTCTGGGATTTGCTATTTTTGGCAAAATTCGGATAAACACGATGTTTGGCTATAACAGTCCGGCTTGTGGACTGATTTGGATGATTTGGTTTGATTTTATAATATTCCGTTAAACCCTAGAGACTTTTCTCTCTGGTTTTGGGCGAATTCTCTCCTGTGAATCATCTGTTGGAAGTAGCCTGCAGGATAATCGCTATCCTGTCCGGCGTCACTGAGCTCAGCTTTAGAAACCAACAGCTCCATTTCTAAATCCTTGTAAAAACCCGATTGTAGCTGAAAATCCACTTGCTCAATCCTTTCCTCGAGGGCCTTAATCGTGTGATGCACATGCCCAAATACTTCGCTACTCCAATCCTGCAATTTCACCTTCAGTTTCTTTAACTTAGCTGCCAGCTTTAGAAGATCATTCTCTACCACCGGCTCTCTCCAAACCGACTCAACACAGTCTCTAAAGGTTGAATGTTGTAACCACATATTCTGAAATCGAAATGGCACCGGACCATAACTCTCACCCACCTTCGAACCTCGAAACAACATGGGAGCATGATCCGACGTCTTCCGAGATAAGTATTCCATCGTAGCCGACGGATACACTCTCAAGAATTCCGTATTCATAACTACTCGATCCAGATGAGCCCAGCTCCTCGCACACCCCTGTTGGCCATTGCACTAGGACATCTTATGGCCTCTTATAGGAGTATCTAATAATCCACAGGAGTCTAAACAATCATTAAACTCACCCATTGCTACTAAAGATCTCAGATTTCCTCCCACTCTCTCCCATCATTCCGGATTATGTTAAAATCACCCACCACCAACCACGGCACCTGATCACTATTAGTGCAATTTAAAGATTGCCATAAATCTATTCTCTCCAAATAACTGCATTTGGCATATATCAACGAAAGCAACGTCTTCTAACAACCTTCACCAACTAAAATTGTAAGCAATTGGTCCGACATATCAACCCAGTCTACCAAAAAATCATCATGCCATAATAACCACAGTTTGCCTCTCATTGCCGCATTAGAACAGAAATTTTTAAAACCCAAGAATTGTGTCAACTCTAGAAGCTTCTCCTCCCCAGAAAATGGCTCCGCAATAGAAACAATCGACACCTTAAACTTCAAAACCAAACTCTTAAGTCTTCGGTTCGACGTCCCTAACCCCCGCACGCTCCACACTAATATATTACCAATCATAAATTCATTTTGGATGGGCAAGTTTACACCCTCTGGCATTGACGTAAAACCATACCTCCTCTCTGTTTCATTCGACTATGCAATAACTTTGTTTCACTGTCAGACTCACAACCCCTCTCCTTTGCAAAATGGATTAAAGGACTCTCCCATTCCTGATCCGACATATGCTCCTCCTCCAATATATACTCCAATGCCCCTTCCTTTCCTTCCAGAGCAAACAAATCATCTACCACCCTGGACGAACCTCCTTCTTCCCACACCAGTCTATTACCACCATCCATGATTAAAAAAATAAAAAATAAAAATGTACTACCAGAGAAGTAGTAGGAACCTTCATTGGAGACCCGCCTTTCATTGGATCCTCCAAAGACTCTGAAGGATCATTTTGCATCAGAATTTCCACAAGCTCACCTGGTTCCACCATATTATTCTCCCCCTCAACCCCCTCACCATCCCGCCTCAACCCTACGTCAAACTCACTCAAAACTATATTTTTTTCAGTTTAATTATTATTCATTAAAAGCCAACTTACCATACGACCCCCATCTTTTTCGAGTATTTCTAATTCAATTTTATGTGAATTGACCTGCTTTGTGCATAACAAAAATTGTCTGGCAATATTCTAGCATTCATACTACACTACAAGAAATAAGGCCTTTTGCGGCGATTTTATGTCTGTTGGAAATAAAATCGCCCCAAAAAGCCTTTAATTGCAGCGATTTTTACATCGTCGCACAATTTTTACATAAAATTTAAAAAATGATCCTTTGCGGTGATTTTTTTATTTTTTACGACAGTTGTATTCGACACAAATAAAAAAAGGTCTTTTACAGCGACTTTGAAATTTTTGCGACGAAAAATTCACCGCAATAGTAAATTTTTTTTGCAACGGCCAGTTAAGTGCCGCAAAAAATTTATTTCCAGCGATTTCAAAATTATTGCAAAAAGAGTCGCTGCAAATATAGATTGTTTGCAACGATTTTAAATTTCGCCGCGTAATTCAGCACCAAGTGAGTACTTCCAGCGATACTATTTTCGTTGATAATTATTTTCGTATTTGCAGCGAGGTTTTAAGAATTTGCGGCGATATGAAGACGCCGCAAATACTGCAAACCTAAAATTAAAATGCCCGCTCGTTCCAATCGTTTCCCTCCATCCCTTCTTCCCCCCGCACCCCATCCCTCCCCTTTCTCTCCCGAGCTCTTCTCGAGCAGAACCCATGCCGGCAAGCATTGTCCATCGCCAGCGAGCCAACCACACCTCAACGGCCATCCCCTCCTTCTCCCCCAGCACCCCGCCGAACTCTGTCCTCCCGAGATCTGGCCTCATCTCTCTCTCTCTCTCTCGGATTTCTCTACATCGCCGCCACTAAGGGCGCCGTTCGCCACCACCCACACGTCGACGTCATCGCCAAATCTTCGTCGAAGCCCCCTGCTCCTCCACGCCTAGCCCAGCAGCCCGAGGCTGTCCCTCTCTCCCTTGCTCTGTTCGCAACCCACGGCCACCAGCTCTCCCCATCACCACGATGCTCCTCTCGAGCCACCACTCCACCCCAAGCAACCACCACGACCACCCCTCTCAGCATCCTGGTTAATAGATTTGGCTTGCCATTTCCCAGTAGACGGTATACTCAATTTATATTCTGTTTTACAATATCTTTTCTTTGATATGGTCCTCCTTGTGTAATGTTTCTGTGGGGAATATCTAGGATATGTGGGCAGAGAGCCAGAATGAAGATATGTTAGAAGAAAGTCAAAAGGAACTGTGTTTCGATGTAGGTTTTTTACCTGCATTTTACTTTTCTTTCTCTAACCTTATTCTTTGTTTGCTTTAAGGATATTGATGAGAGTAATCAGCAGAATGATCTCGGTATGCTACTTTCTAAACCTTTTAGAAATGCATCTTAGTTGCTTTTTTATTTTATGTAGTTGCTAGTGCCAGAAATTTATATGCTGCCAAGATTTCATTGAAGAAAAATGTATGTAGTTTGTGTCCCAAGATTTGAAGTTCAGGTGTTTACTAGTCAAATGTAACAAAGGAAGTATGTAGTTTGTGTCAATATTTTCTTTTTATTCCACCGGACATAAACAGTATTTTTATGGTGAAAGCCAGGCGACATTTTTAGCTTTTCCTCCTCCTATATATATATATATATATATATATTGTAACACCTGCTCATGGCCAGACCCATGCACGTGAGTAACGTTTCCAGTTTTCGTCATCCAAGTTCACACCATGTTTCCCTTTTCGTGCATGTTCCCCTTCCCTTTTGTTTTAGGTTTGCTCTGTTTTCCACTTATAGCCTATATATATGTTAAACTTTTCTCAACCCTAAATTTATTGCCATTGTTTCTCTTCACTCCTCAGCCATCCAAACACTTCTAAGCAGCCACTCTCTTCTGTGAATCTCAGTCCAAACCTCACCACCTTCACCCCATTGCCGCAACTCACGGTTTTAACTAGCCGAGAACCTCTGTTTTTAGCAACCAAAATAGAGCATCGTTTTCAGCCAGCACTGTTTCGTCCCTCAGTCACCTCGCACGGTACCAACTTCCCCGACGCCGTCATCTGCACTGAAAGCATCGACCGAATACTCCAGTCCATCACTGCTCCTCTGGGTAAGTCTCTCTCTCTCGGTTACTCCTTCTCCCTCTCGGCTTATGCTCTCTCTCTCTCCGTGCTTTCTCTTTCTCGCTCATCCCTCTCTCGTTCTCTCAGTGTGTGCCGTCGATAAAGCCATCATCACCTCAGCCCAGCACCCATCGTGCCTTACCCTCCACGTGTGCCTTGGTTTCCCTTGGGTAAGCTCTTGCCGCTGCGCATATTTTTGCCTTCTCTTGTCTCTGCTTTAGTCTACTAAAAAGGAAGACTTTTATCATATTTTGGTTAATCTAGTAGAAGAAGATTGTTGTGTTTTTGTTTTTACCTTTCTACCCTTTTATTTAAAAACATGCTTTAATTTTTGGAAAGGCTGTTTTCTTTTTGGACTACAAGACTTATATTCATGGGCTTGGTTTCATTTCCGTGGGTTTTTTTTTCTTCTAGTTATGTTGCTATAAGTTTTATATATATTTATGTAATTATGTTAACCTAATAGTAGAGTAGTGCTATTGCTATTTTGTCACTTAGTGTATGCCTCCAGATTATTTTTTTTCGGGTGAGTAATTTAATGGGTTTGTGGTTAATGGACTTGATTTATTTAGGTTTTTTTTTTTGTTAATGGGCTTAATTTTAAAAGAGTTTTGTTTTAAGTCTCATAAAATATTATTTTTGTGTAAATAATATTTTTAAATATTACGATATTGAGTTCCGTAATCATCATAATACTTTCGGTACACTTCTTATTAGGTACTAATTTGGTTTGAGTGAATAATTGATGGTTTTAGAAAATGATGCTATTATGGGGTTATGAGGATCTTAGGTGTTGAGGAATTAAAATAGGTCATTTTAAAAACTTAGGCTTAAAAATCAAAATACGTGATTGATTGAAAATTTATGGAAATTACGTGATTATCTTATAGGTGACGATTGATAATTGTTCGACATTGTTGAGGAGATTTTCAAAAAGTTAAGAAGTCCAGGTAAGCGGGGTTCCTATACTAGATTTTTGCATAAAATAAAATGATCTGAGGTCGAGTTTGGAAAATATGCATGCTTTGTTATGAAAAGAAATTTTGGAAACGACCTCAAGTATTTGTTCTGCACTACTCATGAAATTCTGTATAAGAAGAATGTATTTTCTATCATGACTGGTGTAGACATGAGCTTATTTTGACATTCTATTTTTGAACTGTGTAAAAGAGAGCAAATATGACCTTTTGTGCATAAATTATATTTCTATTATCTGATTCTGTTCTGTTCTGAAAATGTTCCGTACTCTGATATGATATGATGTGATTTCTGAAACCTCTGGCATGACATTCTGTTTTTGTTCTGTTCTGACCTTACCACGGGTGTAAAACTGTGGCTTCTGTTTGGGTTGGTACCAACTTCTCTGTTTCTGGTGCACCCACTTTGGAAACAAAGTGGTTTTCTGCGTGGTCTTTCCTATGTGCACACTCGGGGCTCCGAGAATAATGAGGGGAAGATTCACATTCTGTTTCTGCTCGGTTGGCCGCCGGGGTTTGCACAACCCTACCACGGGGGTTAAACATGGAATTCTGTTCTGATATGATGTTTCAGTTATGTTGTGCCAAAGGGATTTTGATTATGGATAT
Source organism: Cyclocarya paliurus (assembly GCA_029856935.1). Classification (NCBI taxonomy): domain Eukaryota; kingdom Viridiplantae; phylum Streptophyta; class Magnoliopsida; order Fagales; family Juglandaceae; genus Cyclocarya; species Cyclocarya paliurus. The sequence goes on from CM056950.1 coordinate 7,713,138, forward strand.
TTTGAAACTTTCGCTCTGATATTTTTGATTACATGTTTTGATTCCGCAATTTGAAAAATGAAAATATTTTGTTCTGCATTTTTTTTTGAAACTCTGTAAATGCTCATGTTTGCATACTAGTATATGTTCTCTACTTACTGAGTTGTTGATAACTCACCCTTATCTCTATAATATGTTTCAGATAATTTTGATGCAACAGCTGGGAGCCAGGAATAGGGAGTACTTACAAGTTTTGTTGATCATAGAAGACTAAGTGCCTTAGGGTACAATGACTTTTGGAGAGTCCTTTTTGGTAGTGTTGATATTTTATGTGGCTTGGTTTTTTTTGAGTAATAGGTACCCCTAGTCCTTGTGAAAAATTTTTTGTATATTATTGAGACACGTCTGATATGTCCTTAGGTAAGAATGTAGATATTTGTGTTGAACAAATAGGTTAATATGTTATGGAGACTCTGCTTTATTTTAAAAGTATTCTTGGAGATGATTTTTTTTTTTTATATGACTTTGAGCTAACTCTCCGGACCCCAGGGGACGGGGTGTTACATATATATATATATATATATCAATACCAGCAAAACAAGAAGCCCGTCTTCTGCTAATAGTGATTCACAGCAACCAAAAAAATCTTCCATATATTCATGGCCCACACTTTCTATCATCTCGCTGAAAAAGTTGCATTTAAATAAATATCATGGTTTTTGTTAGAATCATTATGGCTAGATATTCAAAGATTTGGTAGTAAAAGAACTCACCAGGATATAATTCTGTCATATTTATAGGTAGGAGGCAATTGCCGGTAGTCGCAAAGAAGTAGTCTAATATGGTCCTGAGATCAGCTAATTAAGTTGATTAGGAGTCATTTGGAAGTAACTGAACCTCAAGAAGCGGAAGAATTTCATTAGATCATGTACATTCTCATGCTGAGAGAAGAACCGGATCATTGTTGATCTATGCAAATTGCTTCCTAAGATAGAATATGATGTAATGATGTTTTGATCCTCAAAGAAAATGTATTAGAGAGATTACAATTTATATATACAATGTATGGCATTTAATAAGTGAATGTCTATGATTTGAGAAGTTGTGAAAGGGCTCATGTTATAAAATTATGAGAAAGTAAATAATGAAAGGAAAGAAGGAACAATTATGTATGACATTATAGTTGTTGCCATTATGTAAATAAGACTTATTTATGACATTATGCAAATAATATTTTTTGTTGTTGCCCTTTTCTTAGTAAGTTTGGTCATATTAGTAGTTTGGATCTTTTTTTAGTATGTAAAAAGGACTATAAACCAATCCATAGTGTATGTAATTTCTATGTAATTTCTTAGTAAGTTTGTTCATATTACTGGTTTGGGTATGCATTAAGTGGGTATGCAGTAAGCTCACTTGGAGGCTTATATTTGTGACATTTTATTCGATTTTCATTCTCAAGCTTGGTTTATTATAAAAATTTTCATTTTATGGCACTTCCACCTTGTAATGTAAGGTCTATTGAACCATCTATTCAGAAAATGTTCTATTCTTAAGCAGGGTGGCATTCTTGTATTGGGACCTGAACCTTGGATGCCTGATGGTTTTATAATGATGCCTGAGTGCTTAAATCAGGATTGCTTTCTTTACCTTTCATGGTAATCTTTGGTATTGTCATGTTAGTTTCCTTAGGAAGTTGTGCTATATTCTTAGGCTTAGCTTAGACTACTTGGCTTCAGAAGTGCTCGTGTTTAATTCAAGCATTGTTTGTAATTTGTAGTTGCAGTTGGCTACATTTGAATGCAGATGTTTATCAACTAGCTCTTGGGTTGGATGCAGAATTTGTACTGTTAGCATCAGACGGCCTATGGGATTACATGAACAGGTCAGATGCAGTCTTTTAATTAATTTTTTTTCCTTTTCTGGCGAGATGTATAGTGGTTGAACACGTAATAGGCCAAATATGAAGTAAGGATTAAGCAAATATGTCACTTCTAGGATAGGCAACCACACATATGGTAGCAGGACTTTTACTTCAACCTTATTAATGTATGTCAGAAGAGACATTAATGACTAAACATTTGGTCAACATGTTTGATTCCTTGTTTGTCTCTCTAGCATAGCAAATATTGTTATGCTCTTTGGTGTGTCCTATATATGTTACAAGAGCACTTATATCTGAGTGAGATTTGTAATTTTCATGATGATAAATTCATAGGGATCCAAGAGCACTTATAATATTTGAACTGGAGTAGGAGTTATTGGATCAGTACAATTTATCACTCGCTAATCCAAAACCATGGCATCTAATAAATCAGTCATTTCTATCTTTAAAAAGCTATAGATAAAGTCACATTTTTTATGGAGTTAAGTGCAGTGGATTAGACCATGAACAGTATAGGTGATTGCAACTGTAAAAAGTCAAGAGAGGGTTATGGTCTCCTGAAGAAGATGAGAAGCTCATCAAACACATAACCACCTTTGGCCATAGTTCATGGAGTTCAGTTCCAAAGCTTGCTGGTATATATGCACCGTTCCTTTTAACTTATTTTCTAATTTGAAGATCATAATTCTTTTTTTATGAATCCTTTTCAAATGGGTTTGCTTCTTCCTGATGTCTTGAACTTCAGGCTTGGAGAGGTGTGGGAAGACTTGCAGGTTAAGATGGATAAACTATCTGAGACCAGATCTAAAAAGGGGTTCATTTTCTGCACAAGAGGAGAGGGTCATCTTGTGTTAAGAAGAAGCTCATTGCCCAAGGGTTAGATCCCAACACTTACAATCTCATAAAGAAATTTATCCTTTATTTGGATTGAATGAACATATTTGATTGTATTTGGCTTGTTTTGTTATATGTTTCTTATTAAACTTTTTAAATCTCAGGTGAAAGGCTTCTTTATGATGAAACATTGTTCCTAAATGAGCATCATAAAAGAAAGTTGCAGGATGAATTTGGTTTGATTAAAGCTACTTATAAAAAAAAATGAGTTTGATTAAAGTTATCAAGAGTTAAACCAGCATGATATCTAACTAAGAAATATATTAGAATATTAGAAGTCCTAAAGGAATCAATATTTCTAAGAACAATAGATAAGTAGTTAGAAACAGACCATATAATAGTATTCTGTGATCAGTACTAATGAAGTCTTGTTATTTGACTCTATGAGGAGTGCAATTGTATTGGATGAATTAATTAATTCATTTCTCTGCAAAGGTATAATGCATGCTTGGATTCTAGTGTGTTCCTATGAGAGATACACAACACATAGATACATGATTAAGATAAAGGTGCACACAATACATGATGCGTCTCATGTGAGGAAGACAATATATATAGATTAGTGAAAGAATAGTTCCAAAAATAATTTGAAAATTAATTACTTTTTAAAGTTTGCCGAGAGCTATCTTGCTGTTTATCCTATGCTTTCACAAAAAAATGATGTTTCTTCTCTGGTTTTCTTCAACTCTAGTATGCTTGGTTTATGTAGTTGAGATTGTGGTTAAATGAGGGGTGTTTAAGAGCATGAATGTACTGAAGATGCTAGCTGTCCATGGTAGTGCAGACAATTCTGCTATGCACTTTGTTTTGGGGCTTCAACCAGTCCATTTCATCCCCCTTTTTCATTTGCATCTTTTGCTCAACCAAAGTTATTTGTTTGTATGAAAAACTATGAAAAACTATTGAAAACAAGGGACAAAAACCAGCCATCTTGTGAGCTTAATGCTGATGTGGGAGGACTAGAGCCAGCACCTGAAAGTTCTTACTCACTTGTCCTGTGTATGCTAGAAAGGAGAAAATCTGGTTCTAACATACAATATCTGGGACCCATAATGTGTAATTCTTTCAAGCTGTTTTTTTTTCCTCCTAAAGCACCTTGTTCATTTCATGGTATGTGTTGAAGCTGAGTTCTTGCTTTGTATAAAAATGTTTGGATTTTGAAGTTATTTTTCTTTTTTCTAGGTGAATACATTTTTCTTATAGACTTCTGTGAATATAACTTGTGGTGATGGCTTTATTCATGTAAGAAACTTAGAAACTGCATTTTGGATGATGGAATTTTGCTAGATCCGTTGGATGTATGGGTTGTTTTTATGATTTGCTAGCATTTATTTTGTTAAAGTACAAGTTTTTTTTTAAAATTTTGTAGAAGAGTATATATTGTAGTGCAAATGTATGCATATGGACTACTTAGGTGGCCTGCTTTTGGAGGCAGATTTGAAGGCTACAGTATGAATGCATTATGTATCTTGGTTCATACATTTTTTTTTTTTAATTTTATAAAGGTCCATTTCCGGCGATTTTTAATCGCCACTAATTTTTTTAAAACTCTAACATTATTTCTGGCGACTTAAAATCGCCGCAAATACTTATTTGCAGCGATAATATTGCGCCGCAAAAATTCGCGGCCACTCGAAATGGCTTAAAAGACCTTTTGCGGCGAATCATGAGCCTTTTCCTGCGAACAAGTTTCGTCGGAAATAATTATTTCCAACGTTGTAATCAGCTCTCGTAGGCATTTTTGTGGCGATTATATTCACTATTTACGGCGATTTTATTTCGCCTGTTTATTTGCAGCGATTTTTGTATATCGTTGAAAAAAAATATCATCCACTTTTTGGCATCCAACGTGCAGCGATCATAAATTTGCTGCAAATAATTTTCTGCAGCGTTTTTGAAGATTTTAGCGGCGAATTTATAGCGCTGGAAATGAGCAATTTTCTTGTAGTGCTAGAAATGTCTTTCTAATCAGATTTTTTTTTTTTTTTTACCATTTGCACAAGTGCAAGGAGTGATATCTTTCTATTTCATTGAGTCAAATAGGTCTTAGCACAAGCCTTGGTGTATTATTTCTGATTTTTGGTGGATGGTGGTCATACAAAGCGATAAAAAAAAGGAGGAGTGTTAAACGCAAGGAGAAGTTCTTCAAACGAAATGGTGGGCTACTGCTAGAGCAACAACTATCTACAAACAACAAAGATAATGTTGAAAACACCAAATTGTTTAATTCAAAGGAATTGGAGAAGGCCACTGATCGTTTTAGTGCAGATAGAATAATTGGGCATGGTGGACAAGGCACTGTTTACAAAGGTATGTTGGCTGATGGCCGAAGAATTGTTGCAATTAAAAAGTCCAACGTAATAGATGAAGAGAAACTTCAAGAATTCATAAATGAAGTCATGATTCTTTCACAAATTAATCATAGGAATGTGGTTAAGCTACTTGGTTGTTGTTTGGAGACGGAAGTTCCGCTTCTAGTTTATGAATTCATTCCTAATGGAACTCTTGCCCAATATCTCAATGGCCAAAATGAGGAGTTTCCACCAACATGGGATATGCGTTTACGAATTGCTATAGAAGTTGCATGGGCTCTTTTCTACTTGCATTCAGCAGCTTCTTCACCCATTTACCATCGCGACATTAAGTCTACAAACATTCTCTTAGATGAGAAGTATAGAGCAAAAGTAGCAGATTTCGGAATTTCAAGATCTGTTGCTATTGATCAAACTCATCTAAGCACACTAGTACATGGAACTTTTGGATATGTAGACACTAAGTATTTATGGTCAAGCCAGTTTACAGATAAGAGTGACGTTTATAGTTTTGGTGTTGTTCTAGCTGAGCTCTTGACCGGAGAAAAAGCTATCTCATCATCAAGAACTAGAGATACCAAAAGTTTAGCTGCATTTTTCGTTAGCTCGATGGAAGGGAACAATTTATTTGACATTCTTGATAATCAAGTTTTGAAGGAAGCAGAAAAAGAAAAAATCATTGTGGTTGCAAACCTGGCAAAAAGATGCTTGAACTTGAACGGAAAGGAACGACCTTCAATGAGAGAAGTTGCAGTGGAATTGGAGGCCAGCCCATCGTCGCCAAAAGTTTCTAACCTTCAAGAGAAATACAGAGAGATTGAAGATGTCAGAACTGAAATATCCAAGGAATATGATGTTGTTTCTATATCAACAACGTCAGGTATGGATAGTATACTCGCGACCTCATCTTTAGATTCACAGCCATTATTAGTATCTTCTTAATCATCAAGTGATGTTACACCTTGATTTGTGTTGTACTATTGGTTCAATTTCATCTTGTAAGCTCCATAATTTGCACTTTTCATTATTTCACAAAGATAATCCTATATATGGTAGTATAAAGCATAAACGTCCACGAATTTTCTTTTTGGTTTCATAAGCATCTATTTTTATATACGAATAAAATGGTTCCTCAAGCTGCTCTAGGATCTAATCTCCGCTGAGGGGGGAAAAAAAGAAAAAGAGAAAGAATTAAAACATATTCTGCATATTATATTACCCTCTAGGTTTTTACTGCAGTTTAGAGTTAATAGCAAAAGAAGAAATCAACTCCTCTTTATATTGATCTTTAATAGCCACCTTCGGCTTTTTTCACCTTTTAAATCTTGCCAAATGAAGATTGTCAACCTGCTAAGAGCAACAAAAGCTTGGCATTTTTGCTTCACAAATTTAGACCATTTTCTTCATGCTCAAAAGATTAAAGAAAGTTTCAAGCCTCATGAACAGCTAAAAAAATAAGCTACATAAGAGCTTGGTTTATAAAGAAGACCATCAGGCTCAGGTGACCATTGATCGCTTGAATGTTTATCTACTATTACAAGGTCTATTGCTTAATTTGGTGTGGTGCATTAGATGTGTGACGTTGGGCTTAAAGCTTTTTTTCACTTCTTTTTCGTTCTCTCACTGTCAAACCCTCAAGAAAGGAAGACAAGATTCAGAGATAGAAAATATTAGGAAGAAAAAACCTAGGTCTACAAGATGTTCTGATCTTGTTTAAGAAATAAATTATAGGTAATCTAACCAATTTTTCCCCTCAATAAATAAATATATGCATACAGTAAAGTTGAAGAAACAAAATTAAGATGGAACTTGCCCCCATTCAGGAGGGAATGGATTATTAGGCGCCTTGTTGTCTGCAAACTCTGTTCCAAGAATCAATCAAGTTCCCTGAATCTGCATAATCAGATGAATAATACATATATTAATTCTCTCAAGTTTACATATTAATCAAAAAATTAAAAACTCTAGACACAATATTTACCTCCCCAATTATGGGGCCGGCACGCTGTCTGAGAATTCTTTTAAACCATCTTGAAACTTCGGGGAAATGCTCTTTACTTGATCAACAATCTTTCCTTCTCTACAAAGAAGTTAGATAGCTTTCACTCAATGATAGTCATAATATATAATCTTTGTGTTGATCATGCGTAATATACAGATATAAATATTTGGGTATATGCCGTTGCATATCTTTATGTACAAGATGCAGCTCCATTAGGTCCTATTTAGTCCATGTTTGACGGTACTTCATCCAATGAAATATATGTAAACTGAACTATGAAGTAAAACTTCGTAGATCTTAAGCGCTTCAATTGCAATGATGCAAAATACTGGGTGTCCAGAATAACTAAATAATCATCAACTTGAGAAACTTACACGGGAGTGACGTTCAATATACCGAGTTTGTTGCTTTGTGAATGTATGACTCCTGATACTTCAGGCCTCCCAAGTACAGCTCCAATGGGTATATATGCAGAAGAAAGGGCCTGGGAAATTCAATACATAATATTGAAACATGTGCTTTGTACCAGGATTTGAGGATCTATCTCTGAGTTTAAGAATATCCCAACTTTACCCTTGCAAGGGATACAAGGTCTGGTTTTATGTTGTACTTGTCGCGCCCAGTCTTCCAAATCCAAAAATTACCTAAGAATTTGCATCATCCCTATAGTATTAGGATACAAATCAAGATATGCACACATATAGGGAAATATAAGAACAGAGAGTAAGTATCCGCAATAAAAAAGAATGTCATATTTCTTTACAACAGCTTGAATCTGCATCAAATATGAAATATTTTATTGTCTAATGTGTCTTCTCCAACAATTTCACAAGGGGAAAGAGAAATACTTTATTTATTTATAAAAATAAATTGTAAAGTTCATTTTACTATAAAGTAAATATGTTGTATCATACTAAGCCACGTTAATTTTTGAGTTTAATTTTACAACGTCCTTGGATGGAGTAGTATTTTTCATTCAAGATTGAAACCTTAGGTTCCGTCTACCACTTTTGTGCTTGTATTTTTAATTTTTTGAATGAACCAAGTGGCACCACATGGTGATGCTACGTCAAGAGGGTCATATGAGCAGTAAGCTTCCACCAAAAGAATTATTCTATCATTTTATAAACAATTGGAATTCCAATAAACAATAAAAGAAATTTTAAAAGTTCCAATGAATTAGAAGCAAAATCTTTATTAACAAAAATTAGACGAAAAATTACATTTTTACAAATTTCGAAACTCCCAACGAGCTATATAGGAATTGACAACCCAATAAAAGTCTTTTAAACGAGTAAGACTCATCTAATTTTGCTTTATAGAAAGAAATTTTTATTAGATTTGGACCGACTCCAAAATTAGTAGGGAAATTAGTGTCTACAAGATGTATTCAATCAACATCGAGACCAAATGACAACCTATGAATCAATCATACATACACCTCTGTCTACAAAAGGGTCACAATCTTCTTAGGAACTGTAGTAGTGCGACGAAGAAGATGAAGATGGAATTCTCTCAAGAACTTGTAGGACTTCTTTCATTGAGGGTGATCTCTTGTACGTGAGATTGGAGAGACAATTATATCCTAGCTTGAACCAAGCCAACAAAGCTTCTTCTTTTTCTTCCAAATCAGCTTAGATCGCCACGTCAGCCATCCACAAAGCCCGACTCTTATCCTCAACTATAAGCCCAGTCCCTTGGCCCATGTCATCTAAAACTATAACATTCCCAATTAGTAGCTCAAGTACGTAACATAACCCCCAAAAGAGTACAGATCCCACTTTGGATTGGGCTTTAGGCTTCTAAGTGACTTCGGTGCATGATAAGGCAATACGTCGAATGAGATTGGACTTGGGCTAGGACTAGGCCCAATTGCAATATCTTGAAAGCTAGCACACGAGGTTGTGGATCTCTTGCTTCCGAAAATTTGAACCAACGCTGCAGCTTTGTAGCTCGTGTTACCGAATACTACAATTGCAGGGTAGTATTGCCTTAGCTTTGTAGGGTGACTTCATATTGGATTGGGAATTGAACAATCATCGATTGACAGTTTGGAAACAACTGCACAAGCGATTTAATGCCTTCCACCATGAGTTGCACAAGAAGTATTTGGCATATGTTAACCATGATTCATGAAAAAGCATTGGCATTAGGGACGAGCTTGGTTGACCCTCTAGTTTGGGTTAAGATGTGTGGGAGATGGGGAAGTGAAGGTTTCAAGGTATGAGTGGATGTTCAAAGAAATTGTTAGGTGTAATGGAAGAAAGAATAACAAAAATGTTTATTCTATCGTTTATATAGTTAACATTGGGTTCTAATGGTAGAAAATCTCCAGCCAAAATAAAGAGAATCATAAGAGGCTCAACATTAATCACACAGCAGGATGTACATCATTTGTATGGATCCTAGAGGAGAAGGTATAGGGTTACTTTAATTAAATAAGTCCCTTTTTACAAAGAGTTATTTCTTATAACCAGTAATGAGCTGCCATCAATGACAATATTGGAAAATTAGCTAATATATTACTCTTAATTTAGAAAGTTCTTTGTTTTCAACGGCCTGTTTAAGAGGGAGTCACTCATTTCCTGGTTATTTGTGCATGCATCAATAGAGACACACTACAGTGCAGCATTGTACATTTCTTGTTTAGAATGACCGTTTCTAGTTTCGGCCATATAGAAGTAAATTTCTAAGTTATTTAGAACTGCATATATGTGGGGATGAGAGGGACAGAGATAAGCAATAACTGCCACATGTTGTGTAGGCACCTTGTGATTAACCATTAAGAAGTGCAATGATTCTCTTATGTAGTATGAAGTCTGGTGCCTCTACCTAGTTTAGTTAAAGCTATTATAATGTTTATATGCTCATTATTCAGATCTACCTAACGACTTAACACATATGTATAGTAGTCTGAACGAGAAAACTTGGTGGGCTTCTACAAGGATGTTTGCTGGTCTAAGAAGAAGAATCAATTTGTGACAGAAGCCATAGAAAACCTTTATGTGAGTCCCTATATGTTTTTCACAACTGTAGGTTAAATGTACTGTTATGTTTTTCAATACTCTCTTGTATAAATGGCAAAAATGAAGCGATGGCTTCACTCCTTATCTGGTTTTTTGTGTTTGTGCAGAAGGAGATGATTAGTAAGATGGATCATTTAGAACCTGAGCAACGTACTGAGGAGGCAGCAATGTTTGTCTTTAGGGAGGTACTTGATCATAGACCAGGATATGCTTGAGGTAGGTGAGATGGTCATATCGGAGTCTACAAAGCAATATGAGCATGGGCGAGATAAACAATACGCTACCTTAGTGGAAAGACATAGGAAAGATGTTGACTATTATAAGAGTCAGCTAGAGGATTTGAGAGGAGATATGATAGTACTTTTGGAGAGGCAACTTCAAACTGACAAGTTGTTGAAGAGTTTGACATCTGAAAGGTAGTCCCACAGAAAGTCTCAATTCGAGACTGAGGGAAATGCCTACTATGGTTGAGTCTCGCACATGGGTATTTTGTGTTTTTTGGTAGTAAGATGGTGGCAGGGTTATGTTAATGGATGTGGGATGTTACAATGTGGTTTTTTGTGGGAGGTAACTACCATTGTTGGGATGCACTACTTTTGATATAGCTTGGAAAGTGGTTATTTTTGTATGTGTTATATGTAGTGTACCGAAGATGTCCACTGCAAAATGATAGGGGGCAAGTTCCTGAACATAAATTCAAGAGTGTTGGTAATATGCTTCCCATAGGCCACAGTTGACTATTTTCTGCACATATTACATTGATGTATTGGCATGCTTACTAACTGGATTGTTTACCTACAGTTAGGGTTTCCATAGCCTCTTCCCACAATTTGAGCATTGTTGGATACCTGCATAGACATGGTTCCCTATGAAAAAATTTGGTAGATGCAACCAAGTTGAGGAGAGAAGGTGATTACATATTACCTACTTGGTAATATGAACTAGCATGACTGTCAATTACATAATATAACTATTTGGTTGTCAAAGTGACTATATATTGGACCTCGAGGAATTTATGCTCATCATTTACACTCATAGAAAGCACAAACTGCCTAGATATCTAAGGAGTGCTATTGTGAGTGGCATGGTTATGTTTGGGGGGTATTTACAAATGATACTAGGAAAAAGGAGTTGGGAAATAGTCCACATTTGTTTGTCCTTTTTTATAAAAACTGATTCCAACCACCCCACTTTCATTGAACTGTCATGTAAGTGTAAAAAAATTTGACGACATCAACTAATTCATAGCTTCTAATGAGTGTGAGTAAGTGATAAGGAAAGTATAACAAATTGTCTAAAGAGTTGACTAGTAAGATTTTGATGGCTCTAACAAGTGACCACTTGTTAGAGAAACTTACCAATGTTTGTTTATCTTCTTCTTGGTTGTTTTATACTTAACTGCATGGAGCTTTATATCACCTACAAAAATGGCAGTGCCTTTTGTTTGATGTGTACCAGAGGCAACAGTGGATGATGTACGCGGCTGTATCAACACTCTTTCATGATGGGTTGGAAAGCAGCTAATAGAGTTGTTGGGCTGAGATGTTGAAGTTGAGGTTGATGGTATAAAGCCAGACTTGTTGCCAAAGTTAACTTAAAAGTCTAGGCGGTGGACGGGTTTCGATACATAGGGATAATCACTTTACGAGTGTCAATACTGCATCTAAATGATACGAAGATGATCCATTCGTATTAGCTTGTCAAGCTACCCAAGTCTATTACTTGATTGATCCAATGAAAAGCGTTGATGAAGATAGTGGAGAGATAACTTGGCTAGTCGTACAAAAATTTGTTCCTCGAAATATATATGAAGCAGGAACAAGTGCGGATTACGAGAACAGTGGAGATGAAGATGACACTCTGATTATGGAGGCCTACCAAGAAGATGGAGAGGGTATTAACTTGTTTGTTGACCTCGGCGCACTCGAGTTGCTCCCCTTATGTAGAGATGACGTCCCACCCGTCCTTCTCGACCCGTCCGTATTAAATGATCATTCAATTCAAGTAAGTGAGGAAGAAGAAGAAGAAGAAGACAAAGAAGAATTCGGAGAGGAAGCAGATAAGGAGGACGACAAAGAGGTTGATGATGACGACAAAGATGTTATTGAGGAAGATTCTGAAACAATCATGAAAAATACATCTGAAGATGAAGAATAAAAGTACTAAATATTTTATTCATATAGGTGACTATAGAATATTAAACTTTTCATAATTTCTTCTAATTAATTTTCTTTATCATATTAATCATACCTCAAGGATGCCGCCAAAATGACAACAAAGAAATGTGTCTCCTCCGCCAAGTCCAAGTTCCGAACCCATTGAGGACTCCCCACCCAAGTGTTTCGCTCCTGAAGATCAAGTTAACACGTAAGAGAATAACAACCAGTCGACACCTACCAGTAAGAAAATGTTGTTGATAGTTAATTATATATTAATATTTTTGTCTCAATAACTGTATAACTATAATTATATTATTAAAATAGTTTATGCATCCGCTCGTCACGGTCGTGGCTATACACGCCGCATTTCTCTTGAGAAAAATAGAAGGCACGGAAAACTCAAGGTCATCATTCATGATAATTCCACCGGAGGAATGGATGATAGTGCAGCAACACTTTCTCCTATATTGGCACAGTAGTCTGAGCTTATGCTCCATTTTATGTGCGATCATGGCGAGATGTTTCGCTCGAGAATAAGGAGCACATTCGAAGTCGTGTGCTGGTGAGTTTACCTTGAGAGTACATTTTTTTCAATTAGATTAGTATATTATATTTTTGATGTAATTCACTTATTACGATGAATTCGATCTCGACTTTGGCCGTAGCGAGGATTCGAGAACTGTGAATGAGTTGATGGCTACACTATTCCGACGTCACACCACTTCAAGAAGTTTGAGATGTTGGAAGAGGCTGCGCAGTCCCCTTTCTAGCAGATGAAGTTAGACGATTGGAGAAAGTGTTGTGATCTTTTCGTAACATCAAATTATCAAGTATTCCATATTTATATCCTTTAATTATTTACATTTATATTTGAGCTATATATTATATGTATGTATATTACAATTAACATTCTTAATTAATTTTGTAGCATTTAAGTTCTACGAATGCACAGAATAGATCCGCTCTTACTATCCACCATCGTGTCGGTTCAAGGTCATTCCACCGTCTTGCTAATAAAATGGTAATTAATAAATTATAAAATTTATTTATTTTTCTGATATTCTTTTATTTAAGTACTAACATTATCTTTTTAAAATTGCTAATGTCGCTTTGGTAGAAACATGATAATCCTGAAAATTTTTTCCTCATTCATGTCTATGTTGCTGCTCACACTAATGAGCGTAGTGAGTGGATGGATCCTGCTGCTGCAGATAATTATGCAAGTGGTGTTAATTTTGTTAAATAAATTATGCAACATATGAATAATTTATATTTTATTGGTATTTCTTTTAATACGTTACTTATTGTGTGTTTTCTTTCAAATTGCAGGAAAAAATGATGGAGTTGCAGTAAGCTTTTGGGGAATCCACTCTGAATGACATACACATATTCACACAAGTGCTCAGGCCCAAATCTAGCATGGTAAGAGGTTTGGGACGATCTTTCAAGCATTCTGATTCATCATTCCCATCCTCATCGACTTCACAAATTAATAATCTTACTAAAGATTTAGAAGCTGCACGGCGTTAGAATGAGTATATGAGGTCGAGACAGCAAGAGTTAGAGTCCCTCTTAGAGTGACAATCTCATTTAGAGGCACGGTTGCAGGACCAACAGAGAGACCAGGAGGAAAGAATACGTAGTGAAGTCCAAGAGCAAGTGCAATGGAAGATAATGGTGCAAATGGAGCGTGTTATGTTATTGCAACTAAATAGCAATGGTCGAGGAAAGAAGAAGAAATGAATTTTATCAATTTTATCAGTGTATATAACTTTTAATGTCTAATTTTAAAACTTTATAAGACATTATTAGTTGTTAAATGATGGTGTGTAATATGATACAATTGGTATAATTTTTAATTTTATGAAATTAGTATTTTTGATCTGTATGTTCGAATATAATTATAAAACATTCGAACATTAGTTCACATTCGAAGAAACGTTCAAACGTAAGTACAAAAAATTATAACATAATGTTGGAACATAACTATAAACGTTCAAACGTACTCACCCTCAAATGAACAAAACGTTCGAACGTTAAAACGATTAACGTTCGATTAAACCTCCAAACGTACCACATACGTTCGAACTCTTATTCGTTAACATTCGAACAAACGTCCGAAGGCATTATCCGTTACATTCGAGCATTGGTCCGTTAACGTTTGAATGGAAATTCGAACGTTTATTGCACTAAATGTCCGAACGTAAATATGATACGTTCGAACTATAATCAACAAATGTCAACTTTTGTCATTCGAATGTCAATTGGTCGGGTTGATGTTCGAACTTTAGATTTGAAATCCAAATGGTACTTTCAGTGACAGAACTCAACCGTCACAAAAAAAGTTACGTTCCAACATTACTTCAAATGGAACACTTCCAACTGTCACTAAAAATATTTTTAGTGATGGTTCAATAGTAAACCGTCACCAATTGTTTTCTATGACGCACATTAATGGTCATGGTGACACCGTCACCAAATGTCTTTAGTAATGTTTTGGTTATTTTTTGTGACGGTTTCCTCTGTCACAAAAGACAAATTGTGTTGTAGTGCTTTAAAAAGATACGGATTTCCTCTGTAGCCATGCCGACACCCACACTTCGAGCTAGTGGTATTCCGAAGAGTATTATTATGATCATTTTCTAGCCTCCTTGTGATCCAACGAGTACAAGAATAGGCCGTTGAGTTCGTTTATTCCCTTGCCGTCGAGTTTTTCATTGTGGGAAGAGAATAGAGAGAAGTGTTGTCAAGCCCCCATTCCAATACCACTGGAACGGAAATATTTGGACTCGGCTTTGTGACTATGGTCTCAAACCAATCCTGGTCAACCATAAATGCGTACTTACATCCACTAGTACCATTACTATTGTGGCGGCCGGAACCTTTCGTCTCTATTGTTGTAGAGAATACTTGGAGATTATAATGGATTGTGGTTTGGCAACAGTTTGTGGCATAGCAATGACTTCCATTTATGAATGGATCTTTGTCACAAGGAGACTCGCACCTACCATCAAATGAATTCGAGTCATTATGGAACAAGGACCCCAACGAGGTAGAGTTGTTGCAACCCATGACAACGAAGCTATTTTTGATGTCGGAGAAGACGAAAGGACTTTTCTCTAACTCCAAATGATTTTTGCTACTCATTGTTAAATATTTTAACATGAACTATACCTTTGTTAACCTAATGACCACTCTCAAAATCAACCATCAATAAACATAATTTGCACAACCAAAATATTAATCTCTACTTACAGGTATCATCTCAAATTTTCAAATCACCAATAATTTCTTAAGATCAACACAAGGTTTGAATCCCTAACCATATCACAACACAACACCATTGAGTACAAGGCAGCTCAACACTTACTAATCAGAAAACTCTCACCACAATTGATAGGAAATTCTTAATCTACCAAAACTATGAATTAATACACTTTCCTCAAATTCATCCAGAATTCCTTCTTGAATCTGCACCAACTATTATCCTTAAATTTAATATCGATCAATCCTGAAACCTGTCACTATAACCTCGAACTAATAACAATTATTTTCCTGGATCCAATCCAAATCTACAATCCTCAAATAAATACACAAACTAAATCAATACATTCAATCCCCAAATAAATATTCTCCTTAAAAATTCCTGTATCACTAACTCAACTCTGATCAACCCTATTTTAATGATTATAACCTAATCAGTCTCCAAAATAAATCAAACTAGCATCCCAAGCCTGCATAATTAAAACTCAAATCTTGTTACCAATCAGTCCTTAAATCTGCAATTCTAAAACCTCAAATTAAAATAGAATCACTATTTGAAATCTGTAAGATCGAAGAACCTATATCCAGTAATAAATCAATCAACTCTCGAAGCCTTTCAAATCTAATACATTAAATAATAACCAATCATTTCCTATAGTCTGCAAAACCTTAAACCTTTGGTGAAATTCTCATAATTTCATCCTTAAAGTTCGTTGATCTTACAACCTCCAATTCTAAAGCCTCATATCAAATTTCTATAAACGAGAAAGTAAATGAAAACACAAAATCACAGTCATGACAAGGATAAGCTGTTAAAGTAGGGTATTAACTGGCCCCTATAAAAGTTATGACAACAATCAGCATGTTCAGCAAAACTAATCAAGCGAAAGCCTGAGGATCCAGTCCAAAGTTATATGCTAACATTGTTAACAGGAACCTTTCTATGCCACCACACTCCATGAGATGCAAAAACATTTTTGCACTTTTAGCAAGATGGAGGACCCATTGTATCACTTCCACCTTTTGCTATCAATGAAAACCCAGAGGGAACAGGCTCAATTTTGTGGCTGATAACTGATATCAATCTCAACCTAACAGATCCTCTAAACTATGGACACCCACAGCCATTGCTCCTGTCCCAACTTCAACAAATGTGGTTTGGGAATGAATATAGGTTTTCTATTTATTATGTTTCTGTTACACTTCCAAAGAAAAGGCTTGCTCACACTCACTATCTAATTTCATAATGAAAATCATACAAAATGGAAAGATGCTGCAATTATCATCCAAACTAACATTCAGAAAACTAACAACCATCATCCAAACTGGCTACCTTATATAATAAAACACTTAATCACCCTCACAGTCAATAAGCTAGTTCAATACTCATTCATACATCCACAATTATCTCCCCTTCCCTCCCATTAAAATTATTAAAGCAATGGTGCTTAGATTAATATATCATGTTTGACTATCTATTATTTGAAAGTGTTGCAATGTCTCCCTCCAGAACAGATCAGTTTATACTTGTATGCCAACAAGAGTATAAATTATTGTATGCTTATTGACCTGTATCAATAAATATGACTGGATTTGTTGGGTTTAAAACCTGCAATCATGAATCATCTAATACTTCTATTAATTATATTTTTGAGAAGTAATATGGAAATTTAATATCAGGAACTTTACAACCACAGAAGCCCAATCAATATTCCATAAAAACAGCATGAAAATTGGAGAAAAAAGGACAATTAAAACTATGCTTTCATGATTGTCACCTTCAATATCTGAGGGAGTCACTTGTTTAGGTCTCCAATGCACCAAATGGAACAGAACTTATATAGGCACTCTTGCCAGTTGATAAATAGATCAGAAACTACAAGATACATCACTCAAACTCAACATATAATTATTACAATTATATATATATATATATATATGTATATATATATATCATAACTCTTCTATTTTTTTAGCTTCTGCAATCTGCTTGCTAAGATCTATTAAACTATTGCAGAAAATACTAGATTTCAATTATATAAGTTCTCATTCTCACCAAACTTTGCTTAGAATAATTGGTAATTTTTAAAAGTACCCATCAACATCGTAGGATATATATGAGTGGAATGAGTATGTTGTATATAGTCAAAAAATAATGATAACACGAGAGGTTAAGAGGTGATATTGAACTTGGAGATCACCCCCGTTGGATTATCCACAGCACTTGGCAATGTAATTAATTCAGACTATAGCAATAATACACTTCAGCAAGAGTTTGTTAACCTATCAAGCAAGGGTAATTATACTCATTCCAGGTCAGATTCTAGTAAATTAGTGTTAAGAATTCTGGTTAACAGTTCAAGTTGTTAGGCGTTTTTTTACTTCTTTGCATTAATTATATAATGAATATGCTGCAACAGATTTTTCAAAACACATCTATGCGTATGACATCGGAATTATCTCTATCTCTAATATTATTTGTAAAGATTCAAGTAAAACTCAAAGCACATATGATCTTATATATAACCCAAAAAGACTAACCAACTCTACAATTAGAGACTCTTGTAAAATCATGATTATAAACCAAAATAATTCTCCCTCCAATTAAAGAAATATATATATATATAATCACACTTAAATTATGATCAATATACGTACCATCCTATATATAGTCAATCTGGTGTAGCATACGTGGAGTTCAAAATTCTAAAGCTGTTAATTAATGAGTGAAAATTTGACAATAAAATAATCGTTGGACCCAACAAGATGCTTAACTGAAATTTAAGTTTTTAGAACCTCTTAGATCTTATTTTTTCACAAAAGTGCTCAACTATTTCATAAAAAGAAGAGGACCTCTATAGACAAGGGATCCTTTCCTCGAGGAACAAGGGCTCACTACAAGAAACACTATGTTCTCTACAGTGCTTACTCTAGAGTTTGTGATTGTTGTGTTGTGCGTGTGTTGTGGGTCTGTAGTACTAACATAGGATTGTTTGTATTGATTTTAAAATAAAGTATAATAATTCCACAGTTATTTTAGACATACACAAACACATAGGCAATTTATGCACAAATCGAAAGAGCAAAACACCCCTGTTTTTATTTGACCTAAACGGTTTCATTAAGAACCATAAAGTGATTTTCACAGAGTAATTTACCTTGGGAAATCGACTCCAACCGAGTGGAGGAGACGAAGGGATGGAAAATCCCAGCGATAACCCACTACTACAGGAAAAGGGCCGACGATGATGAAGAAAAAAGCCTTAGATAGTCGAAAAAATGGAACCTTTTTAACTAGTATACCTCGGCTGATGCGAGTGAAGACGACGATTAGTGGGTTTTCGGTGGGGTGGAGCAGAGTAGTGGGCTTACGCGAGAATCACTGGGCTGGCGTAGCGCAGAGGTTGCAGGTTTCATTCGGTGGAAGGGACATAGCGAAAGGTTTGAGTGGGTTTGGCTTAATGTGCAGGTAGGAAAATGGAGAAGAAGAAAGTTGGGGACGAAGGTAAAATCGGGATGTGGGGGGAAATCTGATTTTAAGTCTTTTGGCGCAGGTTACATTAAAAAGACAATTGCAGCGAAATTGGCCGTCACCATAGGGTTTTCGATATTTACAGCGATTTATCTCGCCGTAATTGTGATCTTAATCGCTGCAAATATTAAAATCTATTTCCAGCGAATTATTAGCGCTGCAAATGGGATTAAAATCGCTGCAAAAGGTAAAGACTAAAACGCCCGGGTTGGAAGCTGCGTCGACTACAAAAATCGCCGCGATTAATGATTATTGCGGCGATATTTTTTGCGGCAGACTAAAAATCGCCGCAATAGAGCCATTTTCTTGTAGTGACCCGACGGCAAGTGAATACAAGAGCTCGACCTATTTTTGTTATTGGGATTATCCTATTGTTGGGAATAGGACAAATACTACTGCTTGGTGCGAGTGCCAGGATGGCTACGGAGGAAATCCATATCTTCTTGGAGGATGTCGAGGTAAATTTCTCGCTCGTAATAACCTATTAATTTACTCCATTTATTCAGTTCTCCATTTACGTTTTTTTATTTGCAAGTCGAAAGTGTAAAACCATTAATTTTATAAGTATTGTTATTTTTTGATTGATACTTTACTCCATTAGCGTGATATGACTTTTGAACGAAATTTAAAAAGACAAAATGAGTTTTATTGCAAATTAAATCATATTGTGTAACTGTGTAGCTAGAATACGGTTTTTTTTTCTCTCTCTCTCCTAAGAACAAAGTTTGTATCGTTGTTTTATATACAAACACAACATGCATGATCTTTTTACAAATATTTTTATAATTATGTTAATAAGAGATCAGTTATGAAAAATTTGAAATTCAAATTAAATAGAAAACTCATAATTAAAAAAATATTTGTGTTTTTTATGAAGAAAAATGCTAAATGTACTTAAAGAAAACTTATAAAAAACTTACTTCTCCACATGTCAATTATTGATATGTTGAAAATTATGAAATTTGAAATTCAAAATTTAAATTTCAAAAGAAAACTAATAAAATGAATCTTGTAAGTAAAAGTGTAAATAAAATTGTAAATATATGTAGCACCACTCTTTTATGAAATGATATTATCACATCGGTAAAATACTTATGTTTACAATTTATACCATTATTGAAAAAACCCTTACATATGTTCAACGTTAACTGGAAAATTATAAAAGAAGTTAAAAAAATGGAGAAAAGTTGTGCATAGAAAACATAGTACTATAATATCCCTATACCATATATATCTATATAGAAAAATTCTTTTCATCATCTTCACACACTATACTTTTTTTTTCTCTTACCAAATGTGTGATATATAGATAACGAGTAAAAAAGTTCAATTAATTTAAGTAGAATAAAACCAAAAAAAATTTTAAAAAATAAATAGTAAAAAAGAATAAAAATAAAAAGTGTGATGTGTGGGGATGATAAATAACAAAACTCACTTGCTTTCATTTTTTTTTTATCTTTTTATATAGTGTAACTGATAATGAGTAGAAGAACTCATGATCATAACCTTAAATATGACTTTGCGAAATATTTATACTTATTTGGTGGAAAGATTTCTCAAATCTAATCATCATGATAACCCTTTTACGAGGAGGCAAGCCCTCTATCCAAGTAGGATTAAAGTTTCTCAAATTGTTCTCTAACCTTAATGACTTCAAGTAGGAGAGAGATATAGGAAGTGGGTCTTACTATAATATCTATTACTAATTCAATGTTGACCTAAATATTAGGAAAATGATAGTATACTTCCAAATATACTCACCAAATGTGGTCACTCATATATTTTAATTTTTTTAATTTTTCCTAATAGTTAAGAAAGTACTGACTATTAGTGAATTTATTTTTTTAATTTTTTCTTAATAGTTAAGGATGTTTAAAACAATAAAAACAAAAAATAATCATTTGTACTAGTGTGCATATTTGGGGTACACATTACGTGTGCACTCTAGCGCTGTCCTAAATATTTATACAAACATCAAAAAATATTATAAGATTTTTCATTCTATATATGTATCACTACTTTTTTTTCTTTTACGTGTGACCCTAAAATTCAAACAACACCGTGTGAAGATTTTTTCCCTCAAGGATATGGCTCTAGTTGCTAATTTACAAGCTTGCATGCACATCATGTTAAGTTGAAAACCTGGGACTTGGAGTACTCAATCTGTCCAACCATGCAAGAGTCACGCGAAACAATATTAAAAATGGCTGCTTTTGGATGAATCTCGAATTGTCTCCTCTTCTTGATCTTCTTCTTCTTCTTCTTTTTATATATATATATATATATATATATATATTAAACAAAGACCAGTGCTACACCCACCGGTGGGTGCACGAGACGGATCTCAATAAGGGGAAAAAAATTCATTCATTTTTTTTTATACTCTTAAAAAATTTAAAAAAAAATTACAACATCATTAAAAAACACTTCCTTAGTCACTAAATAAATAAATAAATTGTTGGGACCCAACTATCAGTGAGAGTAGCATTTTTCTTTAACAAATTCCATTACATGAATTATGGCAGATATTGACGAATGTGCATAACCTAGCCTCAACCATTGTACAAATGATACACGCTGTGAAAATACAGAAGGTTATTACCGTTGTGTCGCTGCTAAGAACACCAAGCTTTTCATAATCATAGGCATGTCTTCCTTCTCTTGCATCGACGAATTGAAGCCACATTCTCATAATTAATAGTAAAAATAACATTAATTGTGCTAATTAAGAGAACTAGACCCTACCTCTTAAATTTAGTGAATATTATTTATCCATTATCTCATCCATATTAAATATTTCAACAACTAATTAATTTCTTCTCAATATAGACTACCATTTAATGATATGTAAGAAAGACATGATCTTCCATTTTATTTCAACGAAGATGGTTAAATATTGTCTAAAATATGGATATTTTTTATATATGAAATTGAGATATGCCCATATCATTTCATCAAGTTGGTTTATCTGATTATAATCTCATATTTGAGGACACAAAAGTTCAAACGTACTGGCTATATATATAGAAATTCTTTAGGTACTATTATAAGTTCAAAATGAGCTTGCACACACACACACACACACACACACACACACACATATATATATATATATATATATATATATATATATATATTATATTGTCTCCAAAGTGCAATCACCAGCTTCTAAATTAAGAAAATTAATTTGCTAGTATTGATTGACTAAAGAGTTGTCTCGAGTATAATCGATCTTGAGATTAATATATAGATCATTAGTTCTCCAACCCGAAAGCAATATTATTTTTCAGTTAATTATCATTGATCATCTTTTGGATCAGTACTTCTAAATCAATTTTTTTTTTCTCAAAAGTGGACAGCAGGTCCATTTATTAATTGGATCCTCGCTTATGGCGGAGGAATACCATAATACAGGACTCACGCTATGGCAACACTATGGACGCCAACAAGTGCCAAACTCGAAGCTTTAATTTAACAACGCTATGCCCCTAAAGTTGTTTCTATCTGATACGTAAATAAGGGAGATTTAATTTATCTGTGCGAAGGAGTCCTCGTAACTTCAACGGCATCTGCGTGGTGTCATGCCAAACTCGATTATATCCCTGAGCACCATGCTTTGCCAAATAGTCTGCAGCGGTGTTTCCTTCTCTAAATACATGCTGGATTGAGTGTTTCCCTTCTCTGATAAGGCTCAAGATTACCTCCCAAAAATCTTCAAGGTACCACACTCCACACTTGCCACTGCTCACCCCCCGAACCACCATCAGAGAATCAGATTCAACTTCCACTTCCTTTATCCCTCGTTCTTGACATAATTTCAGCCCATGGAGTATGGCTTTTACTTCTGCTGCAGTGCTGCTGCCGTTTCCCAAATTTACAGAGTAAGCAGAAATCACATTACCCTGCTCATCACGTAGGAGACCTCCTGCACCCGAGACCCCTGGGTTATTAAGGCTGCATCCATCTGTGTTTAGCTTTACTTTCCCTCTTTGCGGCTTCGCCCATCTGACCACCTGAGCTTGTTTTGGTTTCACTGGGAATACTATAATATTCAGAGCCCTTAAGGTTTCCTGATCCCCACTTGCCAGTTTCTGAAATTTTGTGGTTTCTTTCGATATTCTTGTCAACCAAAGACTGACTACATGCCATACTTCTTCTGGTGTTTCAGCGTGACCCTCCATGCGTGATCTGCATCGCCTTGCCCATAGCTTCCACGTAATAATAATCGGAAGGGTTCCCAATAATACCCCCATTTGAGAGGACCTGGAAGCACGTCTAAACCACATCTTCATATTTTCTTTCCATGTGATAAAGTTCCGAAATGGGACTCCGATAGCTTGCGCATATTTTTTCCATATCTGTTGGGCGAATTCACCGGCATATAGGACATGGTTTATGTCCTCATAGCCTCCTCCAATGCAGCAAGAGCACTTAGACACCACTGGTATACCAATCCTCCTCAATCTGTCGTCCACACTAATGCTGTTGTTCCAAGCTTTCCAGACCATTATCGACATCTTTTTTGGTAATGACTCGTGCCATACCCATGCTGACCAAGGTGTCTCTGGGGACTTCACTCTCAAGCACTCCCATGCACTACGCACCGTGAACTGCCCATCTATGGCAGGGGTCCATACTAGAAGATCCTTCCCCTCCTGTGGGTTCCCCAGTTCTTCTATAATCTCCTCTGTTTTTTCCACTCCCACCAGTCTCTCCATGAGCTGAACGTCCCGCTCATTATCCAGTTGACAGTCTCCCACCTTTAGCCCAGGGAGATCCGTAATCTATAAGGAGTCCACTAAGGGACCTCCTCCAATCCAAGAGTCAAACTAGAAAGACATTTTACCTTCACGCACTTTCCATTTAACTTGCTCCAGAACATTTGGAATTTGTTTCATAACCATTTTCCAAAACCGAGTCCCTTTAGTTTTACACAGCAGAGAAAGGTGCTTATCCTTTACATATTTTCCCCTGAAGAATTGTGCCCACAGAGAATTATCTTTTATGATTTTCCATGCAAACTTCATGTGTAGAGATTTTTGGACCTCCTCAAAATCTCGCACGCCCAAGCCGCCTTCATTGGTTGGTTTGCAAATTTTGTTCCAGGCACACCATTTCTTTTTGGGATAGCCATCAGATTCTCCCCAAAAAAAGGTGCTAAGAATTTGGTTAATTGTACCTAGGACTGATTTCGGGACCTGTTGGACAGATAGTAGGTAAATTGGCATACTTGACAAAACATGCTTCAAGAGAATAAGCTTGCCTCCAGCTGATAGCAGTCTATTCTTCCAGCCACTTACTTTCTCCCAGATTTTACTGATGAGCTCCTCCAGATGGCTAAATGTAAGTCTTCCATGGACAATTTTCACTCCCAAATATTTCATTGGAAGCCAGCCCTCTCCAAAACCAGAGATTTGCAGGATGCTCCTTCTTCTGGAGGGCTTTATGTGCTTCGAAAATATTATAGCCGATTTTTCTCTATTCACTAGTTGGCCCGACCATTTCTCATATAATTTCAAAACTTTTACCAGTTCTTTGATAGACCTTTTGGCTCCATTTGAAAAAATCACAATGTCATCCGCATATAGTAAGTGAGAGATTAAGGGTGTTCCTCTAGGATGGAAGTATTTTCCAATTGTCCCACTCTCGAATTTTTCTTTTAGCATTCTAGTGAGAACTTCCTCCACTAAAATGAATAAATATGGTGAGAGGGGATCCCCTTGTCGAAGTCCCCTTTCTCCCTTGAAGAAGCCCTTCATGGTTCCATTGAGCAGTATGGAATACCACGAAGTCGTAACACAATTTTTCATCAGCTCACATACCTTCTCATCGAACCCAAATGAATTCAAGACATGCATTAGAAAACTCCAGCTTACTCGATCATATGCTTTGGACATATCCACTTTCAACAGCTCATTTTCGCCATTCGTCTTTCTGTGTATGGATTGAGCCATTTCTTGAGTTAAGCTAATATTTTCGAAAATGCTTCTATTGGGAATGAAAGCTCCTTGTTCCTGTGATATCAACCTTGGCAATAAATTTGTTAATCTACCAACAATTATCTTTGAGCATATTTTATATATCACAGAACATAGACTAATTGGCCTAAACTTGTCAAATCCCGTCGGCTGTTGTACCTTGGGAATAAGTGCCACATATGAAGCCGTAAAGAACCTTGGTAGGAGTTTCCCTTCAAAAAATTCTGCTATGGCTTCCTCTACATCGCTTTGAACAATATCCCAGCAAGCTTTGAAGAAGCCCGATCCAAATCCATTTGGACCCGGGCTACTCTCCATCGGAATGCTAAACATAGCCTGCCGAATTTCTACCATTGAAGGCCTCTTGTATATACTTTTGTTCTCTTCTTCCGTAATAACCTTTTCAATTATCGGACCCAAATCTGGAAGTTCCCCTACGGGTTTATGGCTAAGAAAGTCTTGAAAGTACTGAACTGCCCCCTCATGTATAGCTTCTGGAGTATTGAGTGTTGTACCATCTGGTTTAGTCATTTTGGAAACATGGTTTCGCTGCCTTCTCTTCAGTATTGCATGGAAGAACCTTGTATTATTATCTCCTTCCCGTAGCCATTTAATGCCAGCCTTTTGAGCAATCAAACTCTCCTCTCTTTTTTGCCAAGTCTCTAGTTCTATCTTAGAAACCAAAAGATCCTGCTCCACCTCTTCCTCATAACTATTCTGCAGATTAGCTTCCAGTAATTCTATTCTTTGCTCTATCTCTTTAATAGTTAATTTGACATGACCAAAAATTTCCTTATTCCATGTTCTAAGAACCTTCTTCATACGCTTCATTTTAAAGGCTAATTTTTCCATCCCAGTACCCCGTCCTTCCTCTTTCCAGCTTAGCTTGACACAAGGAAGAAAATCCTTATGTTCCACCCATATTTGTAAGAACCGAAAAGGTAATGGTCCATAGCGTTGATAGTTTTGGTCACACGATACTAGCAACGGGGCATGGTCCGAAGTGTTTCGCCCCAAGTATCTCAGCAAGGCTAACGGGAACTTTTCTAAAAACTTGGTATTGACCAATCCTCTATCTAGCCGAGCCCAGCTCCTAGCTAAACCTTCCTGTCCATTACACCAGGAAAAGCTATTGCCCCTGTGGTTCATATCCATTAATCCACATACATTTATCCATGAATTGAATTCCTCCATTGCTATCCTCGGACGTGGAGCGCCCCCCCTCCTTTCTTCATTACTTTTAATTATATTTAGATCTCCTAAAATCATCCATGGAATATTCTTTTGGCCATCCTCTGTTAAGTCCTTCCAAAGCTGTCTCCGTAGCCCATAATAGCATTTGGCATATACAAATGTGATGAGGGTGACCATAGCCCCCTCTAGCATTTCGACCGTGATAAACTGATCACTCATGCGCACAATATTGATGACTACATTATTTTCCCACATCAACCAAATCTTCCCAGCCTTCAATTGGTTTGAGCTACCCTTCTCCATACTTAAATGCCTCATCAGACTTCCCATGCTGCTGTCATCAACAAATGTCTCAGCCAGTGCAACTACCTTCGGCTTAAATTCCTTTACCAACTTCTTTAACCTTCTCCTTGAAGAGCCCAAACCTATGATGTTCCAGTACAATATGGGACCAATCATAAATTTAGGTTTAAAGGACGGGTAATTACCCGTTTGGTGCTCCTTGGCGTTCCCAGTCCATTTTTATATTTTTTCCTCTTTGAACCACTTTGGTCCTCCTCTGAGTGATAATCTTTATCTCTTCCTATTGCCACATTCATCCTGTCATCCTCCTGCTCAGACAAAGATTGTTGCTCCTCTGTTTCTTCAACTAAAACCACATTCTGCATCCAGTCATCATGTTCATTTACCGGGTCCCCACTTTGAAGTTCGCACTCCCCTCGTCCCATGCTATCAGGCACAAAATCCTGCTCTTCTGTGGCCCCTACTTCCTGGTGTTCATTTTCCTCATTCAAGATCGGAAACTCAAGTCCCTGCTCTTCAAACTGCTCTTCGGTTTCCCCTTCTTTCCTCTCCGGACTGTTCCTTAACTTTTTTTGCGTTTCCTTTACTGTCAAACTTTCCTCTCCTTTTTGCTCCTCTTTTTCATTCTCCTCCGCATCCTGCTCATTTGTTTCTTTTTCCCCACCAACTTCATTTGTTGTTCTTCCCACTTTACGGGAACCCATACTATTTTGCCCTCTTTTACACGTTGTTTTATTGTGCCCCTGTACCTTACAGCTTGTGCAATACGCCGGTAACGTCTCGAATACTACCGCTTGTTTGAAGCCAGAGCCAGGCGCCCCTATCCAGAAAGATTCCAGGTGTTGTATAGAAGCATCCATCTCTAGACAGATGCGAGCTCCGTCCGTTCTCGTCGCACAGCAAGTGGAGTTATCTGACCGAATGAACTTTCCAATCGGAACTATCATTATTTTGAGGATAGAGTCATGATAAAAATTAGGAGGAAAGCCTGGGAGCATCACCCAAACTGGAACAATTAGGGTTTCCTCCTCTTCCGTAAATCCTGGCGACCAATGGAAAGCTCTGTAAGGAACGTCATTTATCTCACAAGCCTCTCGGGAGAAAGCCTTGTTAAAATCATCCTCTGAAACTAAGCGTACAAAAACATTCCGGTTTTTGCTCATAGAGGAGACAACCACATTTCCCATTACTCCCCATCTTTTCTGGATAAACATCCTTATAGCATCTAAAGAAGGTCTCTGCCTGAGGAATTTCAAAACTAGAGAGTATTTGAAAGGGGCTGCTGACAGCGCCATTTCTTCCTTGGAGAACATGAAACATACTTGACCATCAATTATCTTAGGAGGCCTCATTGGAAGGTTAACTTCCGGAAGAGGTTGAGGAGCAGCCGAGAACAGATCCACAAATCTGGCCTTCGTTGCCGGCACGGGACCACCAGGCGGGGCCAAGGCAGTCCCCATGACGGCACGAGGTTCCTCGTACGAGGAGACCTAAAAATCTCACCTTTGTTTGTATTATGTGTCTTTTTCTCTCACCAAAAAGTTTTCTCTCCAAGCACAAAAGGCAACCTAAATCAATTTTATTTGAACCTGCTTTTGGGACAACATAGTACTTCATCTGGCAATATTCTAGCATTCATAGAAATCATGTCTATCTAGTACTACTCAATGTTCCTAATCATCCATTTTATTATTTAACCATTAGTACTATTGCAAGGATTAATCTTTCTATTTCATTGAGTCAAATATATAGGTGTTAGCGCTAGCCTTGGTGTCTTATTTCTGATTTCCAGTGGATGGTGGTCATACAAAGTGATCAAGAAAAGGGTGAGGATTAAACGCAATGAGAAGTTCTTCAAACGAAATGGTGGACTACTACTACAACAACAACTATTTACAAACATGAACAAAGTCAATGTCGAGAACACCAAATTGTTTAATTCAAAGGAATTGGAGAAGGCCACTGATCGTTTAGTGCAAATAGAATAATTGGACATGGTGGACACAGCACTGTTTACAAAGGTATGTTGGCTGATGGAAGAATTGTTGCAATAAAAAAGTCCAACGTAATTACTGAAGAGAAACTTCAAGAATTCGTAAATGAAGTCTTGATTCTTTCACAAATTAATCACATGAATGTGGTTAAGTTGCTTGGCTGTTGTTTGGAAACAGAAGTTCTGCTTCTAGTTTATGAATTCATTCCTAATGGAACTCTTGCCCAATATCTCAATGGCCAAAATGAGGAGTTTCCACCAACATGGGATATGCGTTTACGAATTGCTAGAAAGGCTGCAGAGGCACTTTTCTGCTTGCATTCTGCAGCTTCTTCACCAATTTACCATCGCGACATTAAGTCTACAAACATCATCTTAGATGACAAGTATAGAGCATAGCAAAAGTAGCAGACTTTGGAATTTACCATATGTCTCACAAGTCACTAAGAGAATTGATGTTGCTTTACATGAACCAAGATATTTTTTGGCATTATTAGCAACAAACTATTTTTGTTGAGACTTGAGTTCCTTCACCCTTTCTTCAGTAGCCCTCAACGCTTTTCCGTAAATGCTTATTAGCTGAAAATGATAGCAATTCAGAATTTGATTTTCATGAGACCCAAAAACTTCCAATCATATTGGAAAATTATTAGAATTACCATTTCACACCAATTTAATAATGCACTAGACACAAATTTAGGAAGAATAAGTTGTAATAGCATGTCAGTCATATAATCCAAAACAGACTCGATTCTTTTATTTTGTGACCACTTTTTCATTAGCTGCAATTCAGGAGGGAATCTATCGTTAGGGGACTTGTTATCTGTAAACTCTGTTCCAAGAATCAGTCCAGTTCCCCGAATCTGCATATTCAAATGAGTAATACAAATTAAATCTCTCATAAGTTTTCACATTAACTAAAAAATTAAAAACTTCAGAGACAATTGGTACCTCCCCAATTATGGGACTGTCTGAGAATGCTTTTACGCCATCTTGGAACTTTGGGGAAATGCCCTTTACTTTATCGGGAATTTTTCTCTCTCTATAAACAAGATAGATAGCTTTCACTCAAGCACAATCTTAATATATAATCTTTGTGTTGATCATGCGACATATATAGGTATAGATATTTAGGTATATATCATTGCATATCTGCATATACCATGACCCACCATTAAGGGTGAATTCGGTCTAGTCCGGTTGGTCCATATGTAGTTTTTGGTAGGAGTGCTGCCCACACCCTACGAGCGGGGTATCCCTCGACCCGCCCCTCACCTCGCATGGGCGAGGGGGGGTGGGGTTTTAACCCCCGGGCCCTGCCCCCACATCCCAGGGGCGGGGCCAGAACCCTTATCCGCCCCGCCTACCGCCCATTTCAATAATTGACTATAGTCCACTTGGCCCAAAAATCATTCATGGGCCCAAAAGTAATCAATAACACATTTTTGGATGCAAATTATAAATTTAAATTTGTAAATATGACTATAATTTAAAATCTATGTAATTTTTAACTTTTCTAGTGCGTACTTTATGTAAGTTGTAGTGTAGTAAGGTAGCTCTTTTATAGATTGCATTGGTAATACAAGTCTCACACTTGAACAATGTGGAACTCTTGTATTGCCTTGACATATCCACAATGACAAAGTATTAAGTAAAAATTATACTTAATACATATTACTATTACTATATTTATATATAGTAAAAATAATAAATATTTATAAATATGTATAAATATATATTTATATATAAAAAAATTAAATATGCGAGGCAGGGGACGAGGTAAGGCCCTGCTAGGACCATACTGTCCCCCGGCCTCGCTCCCGCTGGTGTTTTGCCCTGCAAGGCGGGGACCCCGTCACCTCATGTGCAGGCAGGGTTGCTCACCCCACCATGCACGGGCGGGGCCCCATTGCCCACACCTAATTTTTGGGACTGGACCGAACCCCTTTAGTCCAGGATTTTTCCACTCTAGATCGGACCAAATACCCATATGGACCGGACCAAACCGTTAGTTATCGGTCTGGTCGGTCCGGCCCAGTAGCACTTAAATAAATTAATCTTTATTTTGTTGGTAGATAAATTAATAAAAAATTATTTAAATTACTAAATTTAAAATTAAGTAAATTCTTAATGTAGATTATGATATATATATTATTAATTGATAGTATATATTTTGTAACATTTTATATGGTCAATGATAATAGAATAGATGAAAATTACATAATTAACTTATATAATTACTATATAAAATAATATATTTATATATAATATTATAAAATTATCTACGTAAAGAAATTGTACAGACCGAAAATTTTACAGCCCTACCCACCATTTGGGGACTATTAATGAAATTGTATCACAAGATAAAACTCCATCAGGTCTTACTCAGTCCATCTTTGAGGGTCTTCCAATGCAATATACGTAAACTGAACTATGAAGTAAAACTTTGAACAGGTAAAATTGGATGAGAAGAAAATAACATACTTGTAGATTTTAAGCGCGCGCTTCAATTGCAACGACGCAAGATACTGGGTGTCCAGAATAATTAAATCCATGAGAAAAAGTTCCTGAAAGAAAAGGTAAATACGGTCATATACTAAATAATCATCAATTTGAGAGACTTGCTCAAGAGTGTTCAATATACCGAGTTTGTTGCTTTCAGAATGTATGACTTCTAATACTTTAGGGCTCACAAGTACAGCTCCAATAGGCATATATGCAGAAAAAAGGGCCTGGAAAATTCAATACATAATATTGAAAACTGTGCTTTGTGCCAGGATTTGAGGATCTGTCTCTGAGTTTAATTATCCCAACTTTAACTTTGCAAGGGACACAGGGTCTGATTTTATGTTGCACTTGTCGCACCCAAACATTGTGCCCAGCCTTCCAAATCCACAAATCACCTAAGATAAACAGATATGAACAAATCAGGCCGTATAATACTATGAAACAAATTAAGATTTGCACACGTATATAGTAATATTAGAAACAGAGAGTAGTACCTCATCAGCAATAAAAAGAATGTCATATTTCTTTACAACAACTTGAATTTGCATCAAATATGAAGCATTTTAGTGTCTAATGTATCTTCTCCAACAATTTCATGAGGGGAAAGAGAGGTCTTTTTGGTATTCAAAGCATAATAACACATAATCAAAACTGAGAGCTGGCAGGTACCATCACCCAGGGATAATAATTTAAGAAAAATGATAACAGAATAAATGTCTGAACTTAATTAGTCATTTTAAGTATTGAAAGTAGAAATGAAGTGGGTGGTCTTCTATGTGCCATCAATTCTCTAGAGGAACTCTCTTGAGACTAAATTCTCTCATTGTATTGAGCGATATGTGTGGCTACGAGACATTGTAAAATCATCTCCTGATATAGTGAATTTTGCCTCCAACAACCTATGGACGTAAGCTTTTATGCCGGACCACGTAAATTCCTATGTCTCCCTTTATTTACTTTTATTTGCTTATTTATTATTTATTTCATAGATGAACACGAAGAGCACCATATCGAAGCTCAAATCACCAACGTGGGTCGCGGATGACTCTATCTATATTTCCGGTCTGTTGCATGTGCAATTTTTGGCATTAACACCAACGATGATATGATCATCCATTGGGCTTTGTCCTGGCAAGGGAATTCACGCACCAAATTGTGCACCAATGTTGATATGTAAGACATCCGTTTAATGAAATGATGTTAATTAAATACGAAAATGATTTTTGAGATAGAAAATTATTTTTTTCTCAAATTGTTTTTTTAAATTTTTTTTCTAATAAAAAAATTGTTGGTACGCGATTTCACCAAATCGCTTGTACCTAGCAAACCTCTTTGTAGGAATTATTTGCTGCAGTTTCAGACCGTTGGAAATTTTATTTATTTTCAACGATTATTTGAAGGAAAAATCTACTCATCATCCCAATTTCCATCATCCTCCCATCATCTCATGATATGGCATTACATGATTGGTTCACAAGTGAAATATAATAAATAATCTCCAATCATATAATGCCACATCATAGAATGATGGAAGTTAGGATGATGAGTAGCATTACTCTTATTTGAAATTGTTGCTAAAAAATGGTTGTAAAGAAACATTGGCATCCAACGTGTGCCGAATGAGAAACCGATGGGAAATTCTATTTGCGGCAATTTTTGGCATTTTTTACGACTAATTACAGTGCTGAAAAAGGGCCTTTTTCTTGAAGTGATTCAAACAATTAAATTGAAAAAAACTGAAAGCAAGCACAAGTTAATCAGAACATTAAATTCGGATATACAAGACCCAGGTAATTGGAAGATCACCGGCCAGTATATTAGCTTCAAGTACTCATATAAATATATATATATATATATATATATATATAAGCAAAGACTTTCCACACATATTTATTGGCTGAAAGAATTATAATTCATTCAGCCTTTAGTGCATGCGGGCGGACAGTGCAGTTTCAATCACACCCAATACATTCCTTTTCCTTTACAGGGTGAAAGTCCAAGAGTTGGAAAAATTGTAACCTCCTTAGAGTTGGAAAGCGTTGGCTATACGGTAAAGAATATTCAATATCTATATGTAGTCCTGAAAGGAGTCTTTCTTTCAGGTTGAAAGTGAAAATGATATATAGATGTGAGTGCAAAAAAATGAAAACCATAAAATGCGTAAATGATCAAAAAAAAAAAAATTCAAACATTCAAATCGAGGAAAAAAAAAACCAGATCTCAGGTGGGTCGGAAAAAAATCCGGCCGGATGAATGCTATGACATGAAATTCTAAATTATAGACTGGTATACTTTGTTTTCAACACTCGAACAAACAGGTGATGAGAACTTTCGTTTATTTTCTTGGGAGTAAGCAACACGCTGCTGGGAATTAATGATTCTCTAAATTCATTGAATTGATCTTCCGGTGATATTTTTGGCCGATCTTTTCTATATAGAATATAACATTTTTCTCTCAACATCCTTGACTTACAAAGTCAAGAATTAAAGATATATATTTTGCTCTAACAATATTCAGTTGATTGGTGATCAGTACGATTGGCTGTGGATTAATTCGACTTATTGCGACAAATATTAATTAATAAAGGAAATAAAGTAATTAATCCACTACTAAGTAGTATGATCATAAAAGTATAATTAACTGGTAAATTTCATAATAATTATTTATTAGATGGAACGTCTAAGTTTTGTAATAATCGTAATTAACTATCTCTTAACTAGTCACTTAATTTGGAGTTTAAAGCTAAGCCAAATATAATGACTTAAATTAAACTTTCCTGGAATCATTAATAGTACGTATTAATAGAGCCGACCTGCCAACCTTGCATATATATGACGACGTAGTACGTACACTAGTGGGTCGTTAATTCAATATTGCAACTTGCAATGAGTCATGATAAGTATAACATTAGAGATCAGGTATGAGAGGAGAGGATAGGCGCGCGACCTACATGTGGCCTTGGGACCCTCAAATTCAATGTATATAATATGTAGGATATTTATAAAGTGAATTTCTTAAATAACAATATTAAACGTTGGATATATATAAATATATTATATTATATATATATAATGCTACAATGACTGAAGGGAAGCAAAGGGTTAGATATTTGGACATCAATCAAGTAGTGGATGGCCGATCCTTCAATTTGTCAAATTCCATTTTTTTATTACAAGGAGTGGACCGATCGAGTGATATTAGCTCTTGTTTATGTGTATTATAATTATTCTGATCATATATTTTTAAATATTATATTTTCAAGTATCACTCAAATACAAAAGGTTTTTTGATTTCAAATCTTTATCTTTTTAATCTAATCATTACTTAATCAATACAACTTTCTCAAATTTTAAGCAAAACACAAAAAATATGAATACAACTTTTTCAGATTTGAGGCCAAACCATTCTAAGTTTAGCATTAACTATTTTGGAACTATTTTGTTTGTTTTCTCTGACCAGTAAGTACCTTTAATTTGAAACTGACTTTTCCGACAGCTTATGTAACTTGCATAGAAATTATTCGGATAACCATAGTCTGAATTTGATCACGAGTTCTTTCTTTTTCCACTGTATCTGAGAACTTTCTTTCATACTAACTTTGGCCTTCAAGGCAACTTCCAGCTTTGAAATTCATACTAACTTTGGCCTTCAAGGCAACTTCCAGCTTTGAAATTTCTGAAGAAAGCACAATATAAACCGATCTGAGGCTTTGGCCTTAATAATTGATCATAATCATCATAGAAAGAGATCTATATGGAATTGCAAATGGCACTAATGTTTCGGATGCTTGTGTTAGTCATGATGTGCTCAGTCAATGCACTCGCGCGAGCATCGAACGTAGTAAACAGTTCATGTCCAGGAGAATGTGGGAATAAAGTAAGCATTCCATACCCTTTTGGAATCGGAAAAGGTTGCTACGTCGGAGTTTGGTTTGAAATAGTCTGCAGAAATGACTCTTATAATGATCAGGGATTTCCAGAAGTACCCTTTTTGAAGAGGTTCAACCTGGAGGTGCTGAAGATTAACATAGATGCACGCACAGTTCTCGTCAATTATTCCATTTTTTCGAACTGTACCTATGGCACGAACAGCACAAAGAATCTGGTGTTAGAGAAAAGTCCTTTCGCCTTCTCCGACTACAACAACAGCTTCGTTGCCATGGGTTGCAACAACTATGCCTCCATGTGGTTCGATGAATCGATTTCATATGGTGGGTGCAAATCCCCTTGCGACAAAGGTCCATTCACAAATAGAAGTCGTTGCAACGCCACAAACTGTTGCCAAACAACAATCCCTTCTAATGTCCATGCATTCACTACAACTATAGAGCCGAAAAGTAGTAGTAATGGCAGTAGTAGTGAGTACTGCAACTATGCATTTTTGGTTGACCAGGATTGGTTTGAGAACAATTTCACAGAGCCGAATCCAAACATGTCTGTTCCAGTGGTATTGGATTGGGGGATAGACAATACTTCTTTCTATTCTCTTCCCATACGGAAAAACCCGGAGTACAAGAACTCAACCTATGGTTGTTATAATCAGAGTTATCCTACTCTTGGGAACAGCCTGAGCTGGCGAGAGCCGCGAGAATATACTCGTGTGTGCCTGTGTAGGTATGGCTACGAAGGAAATCCCTATCTTCTTGGAGGATGTCAAGGTAAGTTTCTCGTTCGTATTAACCTATTTACTCCATTTAGTTCTTGAAGGAAGATTTATTGTATAAATATATATATATATATATATATATATATATATATGATTTATGAACGAAATTTAAAAAATGAGTTTTATTGCAAATTAAATCATCATGTTGTGTAAGCTAGGAAGTATGTCTTTCATCTTATTGGCTTGTAAATATAATTAAGTTTCTCTCTCCTATGAACAAAGTTTGTACAGTTGTTTTATACGTACGTACGTACCAACATCTTTTTACAATTATATTTTAAATAGAGATCAGCAGTTTTGAAAAATTAATTGAAATTCAAATTAAATGGAAAACCCATAATTAAAAAAAAAAATCTGTATGTATTTTTTATGAAATGATACTATCACATCGGTTATAAAATACTTTATATATTTACTATTTATACTATTATTGAAAAAACCCTTATATATGTTCAACGTTAATTGGAAAATGATAAAAGAAGTTAAAAAATGGAGAAAAGTCGTGCATGGAAAACAGAAATTAGTTGAAAAGACACGATCGAAAAACAAAAAAGAGACTCAAAGGACAATAGAGAATTAAAGATTACTGCAGATATATAAATATATATATATATATATATATATTATATATATATAGGTACGAAGTTTTCTTTTATAATATTTGAGTACTTAGATTTCGAATGTGGCCAAGGCCCTGACCGTTCAACCCATGTACGTCATGTGTAAGGTATCGTCAGCAATCATAAAACAAGCCATCATATTTATATATATAAATATATATATATATATATATATATATATGTATATATAACCGTATGACCTTGCAAAAGATACCTGTACTTATTTTGTGTAAAGATTTTTCAGATCTAATCATTGTAACCCCTTTTATCATGAGGCAAGCCCTCTGATCTCAAAGTTGTAGTTAGAGTATTTCTTTTTTAACACATTCCATTATTACAATGGCAGATATTGACGAATGTGTAGACCCTCGCCACAACTACTATTGTACAAATGATACACGCTGTGAAAATACTGAAGGTTATTACCGTTGTGTCCCTCCTAAGAACAACAAGCCATTCATAATCATAGGTATATCTTCCGGCTAGGTAGTCCTTTAATTTGCAATATATTAGTTGTGAAATAGATCAGATCAGGAGTTTCTTTTCATTCCATTCATTAATAAATTTAATAAAAAATGAAAGAAAGAACAGGAATTAATAAGCACATTTTTTAAGAACTTATAGAATTTAGGTTATTTATGTTAGCTTTGAACCATATAATGAAATCATCACGTCTCAAAAATCTAAATTGATGGCCGTAAGAGGTAGATTTTATTATTTATTAATTTATATCTTAATAGTGTTGAGTATAATCGGTTGGTTATATATATATATAGAGAGAGAGAGAGAGAGAGAGAGAGATAGTTCTCCAACCCCAAAACTTTATTTTTTTTCAGTTTAATTATTATTCATTAACAGCCAACTTACCATACGGCCCCCATCTTTTTGGAGTATTTCTAATTCAATTTTATGTGAATTAACCTGCTTTGTGCACAACATAATTTGTCTGGCAATATTCTAGCATTCATAGAAATGTCTTTCTAACCAGAAATTTTATTATTTTACCATTTGCACAAGTGCAAGGAGTAATATCTTTCTATTTGATTGAGTCAAATAGGTGTTAGCACAAGCCTTGGTGTATTATTTCTGATTTTTGGTGGATGGAGGTCATACAAAGCAATAAAGAAAAGGAGGAGCGTTAAACGCAAGGAGAAGTTCTTCAAACGAAATGGTGGACTACTGCTAGAGCAACAACTATCTACAAACAACAAAGACAATGTTGAGAACACCAAATTGTTTAATTCAAAGGAATTGGAGAAGGCCACTGATCGTTTTAGTGCGGATAGAATAATTGGGCATGGTGGACAAGGAACTGTTTACAAAGGTATGTTGGCTGATGGAAGAATTGTTGCAATAAAAAAGTCCAACGTAATAGATGAAGAGAAACTTCAAGAATTCATAAATGAAGTCGTGATTCTTTCACAAATTAATCATAGGAATGTGGTTAAGCTACTTGGCTGTTGTTTGGAGACGGAAGTTCCGCTTCTAGTTTATGAATTCATTCCTAATGGAACTCTTGCTCAATATCTCAATGACCAAAATGAGGAGTTTCCACCAACATGGGATATGCGTTTACGAATTGCCATAGAAGTTGCATGGGCTCTTTTCTACTTGCATTCAGCAGCTTCTTCACCCATTTACCATCGCGACATTAAGTCTACAAACATCCTCTTA
The DNA here is from genome assembly GCA_029856935.1 of Cyclocarya paliurus. Classification (NCBI taxonomy): domain Eukaryota; kingdom Viridiplantae; phylum Streptophyta; class Magnoliopsida; order Fagales; family Juglandaceae; genus Cyclocarya; species Cyclocarya paliurus. The sequence goes on from CM056950.1 coordinate 7,751,124, forward strand.
GATGAGAAGTATAGAGCGAAAGTAGCCGATTTCGGAATTTCAAGATCTGTTGCTATTGATCAAACTCATCTAAGCACACTAGTACATGGAACTTTTGGATATGTAGACCCTGAGTATTTATGGTCAGGCCAGTTTACAGATAAGAGTGACGTTTATAGTTTTGGTGTTATTCTAGCTGAGCTCTTGACTGGTGAAAAAGCTATCTCATCATCAAAAACTAGAGATACCAAAAGTTTAGCTGCATTTTTCGTTAGCTCAATGGAAGGGAACAATTTATTTGACATCCTTGATAATCGAGTTTTGAAGGAAGCAGAACAAGAAAAAATCACTGCGGTTGCAAACCTTGCAAAAAGATGCTTGAACTTGAACGGAAAGGAACGACCTTCAATTAGAGAAGTTGCAATGGAATTGGAGGCCAAACCAACGTCGCCAAAAGTTTCTAACCTTCAAGAGAAATACAGAGAGATTGAAGATGTCAGAACTGAAATATCCAAGGAATATGATGTTTCTATATCAACAACGTTAGGTATGGATAGTATACTCGCGACCTCATCTTTTGGTTCACAACCATTATTAGTATCTTCTTAATCATCAAGTGATGTTACACCTTGATTTGTGTTGTATTGTTTGTTCAATTTCATCTTGTAAGCTCCACAATTTGCACTTTTCATTATTTCACAAAGGTAATCTTATATGTATATAAGATTAATATGTAGGATATTTATAAAGTGAATTTCTTAAATAACAATATTAAACGTTGGATATATATAAATATATTATATTATATATATATATATATATATATATATATATATTTAATGATACAATGACTGAAGGGAAGCAAAGGGTTAGATATTTGGACATCAATCAAGCAGTGGATGGCCGATCCTTCAATTTGTCAAATTCCATTCTTTTATTACGAGTGAATCGATGGAGTGATATTAGCTATTGTTTATGTGCATTATATTAATTATTCTGATCATGTATTTTCAAATATTTTATTTTCAAGCATCACTAAAATACAAAATATTTTTTGATTTTCAATTTTCAATTTTTTCATCTAATCATTACCTAATCAATACAACTTTTTCAAACTTCTAAACAAAGTACAAAAAATATGAATACAACTTTTTCAGATTTCAGGCAAAAAATAATATTAAAAAATATTTTAATTCAATTTTTTTATCTTATTTCTCAAAATCCAATAAAAGCCATTCTAAGTTTAGCATTATTATTATTTTGATTTCTTTTTTCTTTTTTCTGACCAGTACCATTGAAACTGACTTTTCAGACAGCTTATGTCATTACAAGAAATTTGATTTTTAGGGACGAAATTAGTTAGGGACGAATTAAATTTCGTCTCTAAAAGTCATTTTTGGAGACCAAAACTGCCTGAGCAACAAAATTTGTTCGAATGGAAAAATATCCATTCGAACTAGATATTTTGTGACAAACAAAATCTTCTAAAAAAAAAAAAACCGTTCGAACGGAACAAAATAAATTCGAGCAACCAATTAATGTCTGTTTGAACGGTATATTATCTATTCAAACAGTAATATTGGCGGGAATTTAATTTATTTTCCCTGGGGAAAGTTAATAACCGTTCGAACTTAAGTTTATTTGTTCGAACGGAAATTTTTTTCATTAATTTGTTTGTCATCATTAATTTGTACATATATTTTTTCCGTTAAAGTAATAAATATTTTTTCCATTAATTTGTTATCATTTTCAAAGTACATATATGTGTATATATTATATATTATGATTTGCGGTGAGTTAAAATATTTATAAATTCTCATTTTAATTTAATATAATTAATTTCAAAACTTTTAAGTGATTTCTTTTATGTTAAATTATATAAATATAACTTTAAAGATAGTATCATTTTTTATATTATCATGAACGGAAAGTAACATGAATAAAATAAATCAAATAACAAACACGAGAAATAAAAACCATACATTAATTACATCTTAACTATATAATGTTTAATATAACATAAAAAAGTAAAATAATAACTAAAACGACTATTTGCTGCTAAGCAGATCAACATCCTCTTGTAACATTTTAATTGTCCATCCAAATGCCTAAGCTTCTCCATGATGGGCTCAACGAACTTAACAAACAGAGCTCGTACTTGATCCAAAGTAGCCCCAGGAGGCTGTCTCTCAATAGCGGCAGTAGTAGTAGAAGCTGGATCGGTGGGCGGGGCACTAGGCTGTCCTGGTGCAGTCTTCCGCAAGTGCCCCTCGCTCTTGCTGAATGTGATCTTGTTAAGGGGCCCTCGCTCTTGCTGAATGTGTCCTGGTGCATCTGTGACGACCTCCGCTCAGTCGCAGACACTGTAACCCCTGATCGGAGTAAGAGGTTAGATATCAGCAGTGCAAATAGTAGACTACCTCCACTTACATAGCGTGACTCCGATCGAATGCGGTAGAAGAAATATAAGGCCAGATCAATGGGGTCCCCCTGCGCTATACGCAATAAAAATCTAGTTCGATCGATCCTGAAGTCAATCTTGTATTTTTTTGGGTCGATGTTATAGCCAACAATCAAGTTAAGCATTCTAAAAAATGCTTTATAGTCGGCCTGTCGTATCACTTTGCTCCCATCAGATGGAGGAGCCGAAGGGTCTCACATTAGATGACGCACCTGATCGTCTGTGAGACCATCATTAGGTAGATCCTCATACTCACTACCATCGTCACTATCATGTGGCTCTACATTCGGGGCTAGTGTGGAGGATGCGGCCGGTGTGTCGGAATCATATGGTACTGCAGCCGCTGGTCCTGATGTAGCCACTCCAGGATATGTGCTGACCTCGCGGCGGATGTTAAGGAACTCAGCAATAATACGGGAAGAGAAATTAATACTCACTCCCCGGACTGATAAAGTGTAGAAGAGAGCATCAGCACTCTCCTCTCCCATGGCACGGTAAAATTCACCGACCATCTCTCGGTATGCAGTCCCCTGCTGCTGACAGATCAGTACCCATCCCCGCTTGGTGAAGATGGACTGTATGCTTTGTCCCTCCCATGAAAGATCGGAGAAGTCAGACAAAATGATCTGAAGCTCGACGAGAATAGGCCTCGACTCCTGAGCATGAGCTAATCCAGTACTACTTTCATTGACCTGATCTCTTGCACATTTTCTTCCACTAGATGCTATTAGTATATTGTTTAAGCACAAGCAAATTAAGTATATAATTATAAATATTATATTTAAAATATATTATTGAAGAATTAAACTATATTGAACTGAATTGAAATAACTAGTTCGAATGAAACATATTCTGTTCGAACTAGTAAAATTATTGAATGGAAGATTCTGTAAAATCGAATTGGTAATTAATATTCATTTGAACTAGATTTTTTTGTTCAAACATAAATAAATTTGTTTGGCAACTTCACGTTCGACTGGAATAAAATACGTTCGAACGAGATGGAAACCAAACAGCCATGGCCAAAACTCTCATCTACACCAAAACTATATGTTTTAATCAGTAGAAATGATGTAGGAGTGAATCTAAATCATTTCTACGGATTAAAAGCTTGTTAATCGGATCAACTACACCAAAATGGTGGGATTTCGAATCCAAAATCCCCCCTCCCAAACAAAACCAATTTTTCGAAAAAAAAGTAACCAATAGAAGGGGAGACTTCACCCATACCTCTTTGAAGTTCAAATGAGTTGTTCCTACGGCGGTTGAGTGGCAGTTGTGGCGGCGGAGATAAGTGGCGACTCGGAGGCTCTCGGCGGTGAGGGTTCAAATGGGTTTGATGCGAATCGAACTGGGCACATAATGACAGTGACGTCTCGTTTGAACGTGATATTAACCTGTTCGAACGGTACTAACCGTTCGAATGGAATAGGGTATTCGTTCGAACGGTTATTATCCCATTATAATTTGTAATTATATTACTATACTAATATATAATATACTAATATTATAAAGTACAAAAGTATAAAAATAATACTAATAATAGTATTATAATATTTTAAGATACAAAGTAATATAATTAATATATATATTACTTATTAGTTATAGTAGCCTAGTACAATAAGTACTATATTATATCCTAGTTACTATATAGTTATAACTATTGAATGAGTTATGATAACTATACAAGTTAATATGATTAATATATATATATGTATAGCACTTATTACTTATATAGCTAGTACAATAAGTATTATATTATATCCTAGTTACTATATAAGTACTATACTATATATTAATAGAAAAATACTATATAATTACTATATAAGTACTATATAGTATGATATGGTATATTAATAGAAAAAAACTATTGAATAAGTACTATAAGTGCTAGACTATATAAGTATTATACTATATATGTACTATAGTCAAGGTTGGAACTATCATCTGTACATAATCTTCCTATACTATATTGATGAGATGTTTATAGAGAGATAGAGAGAGTATGTGAATAATTTATTTTCTTTTGTGAAGAATTTAGTAGTTATTAAAATGTTTTTTTTTTTGTTCACTTATTCAATTACATATAAAATTGTATAATTTTATAACGTATAATTATTTTTTTATATAGTCACGTGTAAAAAGTACATATTACTTATGTTGACACATACCACACACTTTGCCGATCGCCTCCCAGACACTAAATCCTAGTTCCACCTCTGACTATAGTGTAGTATTGTATAAGTACTATATATTAATAGAAAAATGTTAGGGAGCCCGTTTTGGGCTTTCCTTTTCTTTGCCCAATTGGGGAAAGATTTTTTATTTAATTTTTTTTCTTTTGTTTAAAATATCTAAAAGTGCTAAATATTTGATGTAAAAAGAAATCCAAAAAAGTTGGACTTTGGATATAAAATACCAAATAGTATATACTCTATATTAGAAATAAAATAGTTGCTATAGATTAAAATACTTTATTATTATCTATATGCGATCATTTATAAGCATAATAATACAATTTTTAGTTTGAACCAATAAAGGACCGTTCGAATGATTTTATCTCATTCGAACGAAAATATCTTTTTATCTTCTGGGCATTTGAAGAATATGCCAAGGAATATTCTATTTTTTTGTTCGAACTAGTAACTTTCGCGTTCGAACAAAAATTAAATCGCGGCAAAAATTGGCGCAATTTGAAATTTTCATGTTCAAATGAGTAAGATTCCCGTTCGAATGTGACTTCACATATTCAAATACCACAACCTCTAGTTCATTTTCATTTTGTGCGAAATTTTGAGAGACTTGCAGAGTGAGAGAGAGAGTTGTGGAGAGATAGAGGAACAAGCTTGGCTTATAGGAGAAGGGATTCTTGAGAGAAAGCTTGGGTTTATAAAAGTAAGTAATACATTTTGGAATTTTTTTTTGTATTCCGATTTTCATAGCAAGTTGGTTTTTTGGACATGGTTTAGGGTTATGCCATAATGTGTTTTATGGCATTGTAGGTATTATATATTGGGGTTTGGCTTGGATTGCTTAAATTTGAGGTAATATTTCTAATTTTTAGGTTTTTGATCATTTATAGTTTTTAATAACATATGTTAAGCTATTTTGGTATATTTGTGTTTTTACAATCCCTTCGTTCTTGCTGGGCCAAGCAAATCAAGTTTTTTATTTAGATGATCCGAAGTACGGAAACCCATGGCAGGTAGTGGAGAAGTTTGCACTAAGAAATGTATATATGATACTATTCTAGAGACAGACGAACCTTCAGAAGAAGTTGATAGTCCAGCAAATGAAGAAGCATATCAAGAAAACGAAGTAGGCATCAATCTATTTGTTGATCTCAGCGAATATGATATGGTTCCATTGCATAGAGAAGATGTTCAACCCGAAGTAATTGAGAGTGAAATATCAGAAGACGATGAATCAACTGAAGTGTCTAGCGAGGATGAGGGCGACTGGTCTAGCAAAATGGATAGTGAATGAATTTCAAATATAAATTTTTGTAAGTATTATTCTTATAAATATTTGTAACACTTGTTTGAATAATAATTTGTTACAATTTCAAATAGATATGTCTCCTAAACGTAAAGCAACACGTGTGCCATCCTCATTCATTACTGACTCTCCGTGTGGTTCACCTGCCATGAACAGTGAGCCCACACTACCAGACTCAGAAGAAGGTATTTTATCAAATTAAATACCACAATTTATGCTCAATTTAAGTAATATATCTATAAAATCAAATTATTTAATTAAAATATTTGCTTTAATTACTGTATATATAGATGTTGTAAGCCAGCGCCGAGGTAGAGGCACTATGAGGGTTGTATGCATAGAGAAAGTAAGAAAAGTTTGTAAAATTAAAGTTGATATTCCTGATTATCACACCGGTGGCTCCGGAGATTTAGCAGCGTGACTTGCTTCTTTTATTGGTACGCTTACTCGCACATATGCACCAATTACTACATCCTCTTGGTCTAAAGTTTTCCAAGATATGAAAGACCACATCAAAAATCGTTGCTTGGTAATAAGCTACATCTCAAGTAACTAAGTATTATTCATGTTACTTTTTGGATATTTTGTATTTATACTAATTGTTTATAATTATTGAAAGGATGAGTTTAAGCTTAATTTTGGCCGACGAGATGATCGATTAACGGTTGAAGAACTGATGTCGAATGCATTTCGGAGGTACAAAGGGCAATGCCATGCATACTATAAGAAGTTTAGTACTCAATAGAGGCGCGCCAAAATCCATTTCAAGCAATGCCACCAAATGAATGGGAGAAGGTTTGTGCTATGTTTGAAGATTTTGCCTATCAGGTAATTTCGCTGTTATCTTTTTTTAATAGTATATGATAGATGTATTAAATATATAAATATAATTTTTTTTAGCAACGGAGTACTATAAACAAAGCAAATAGATCAAACTTAAAGATACACCATCATGCGAGTTCTCGATCTTTTCATCGTTTGTCTAACAAAATGATAAGTTATTCTACTCCCCGATAAATATTAACATATAATACACTTTTCTGATTTAAGTTCTAATATATATACTTTTTTGTAGAAAGAAGAAAATCCTGCTGACTATGATCTGACCCAATTGTATGCAAAATCACATAAAAATCGTGATGGTGTTTGGACCAGTCCCGAAGTAGAGGCAAATTATGTAAGTTTAAATTTCTTTAATTCCATTGTGATTATATATTTTTGTTACTTATACTAACTAGTGTGTTTTTGTTTTTGTAGGACAAGATGATATCTCTCAAGGAAGCTGTTGCAGATCCATCTGATGCATCATCTGTCAACGATGCTCAGATCATTTCTCAAGTTCTTGGATCACATTCTGGATATTTGAGGGGTTTAGGACGTTGCGTTAAGCCATCCTCAACATCAGCATCCTCTTCTCGAGCTAGATTGAGTGACGACAAGACTAAAGAACTGGAAGAAGCAACACTTGAGATAGAACGATTGAGGTCCAAGGAAAAAGAGTTGCTGACCAGATTAGATCAAGCAGTAGATCTTGAGGCAAGATTAGAAGAGACTGGAGATGGAGGTACAAAAGGCTATGCTTCAGTTTTAGTCAATTATGTCACAAAACTATATACCACCACCACAATTGTAAAAATTAATTCTTACTTTCATTTCCTTTGTATTATTTTTTTTCAAAACATTTAAACAATTGACGTTTGAATTCCAATTTGTGTAATACTAGTATAGTATTTTTAATTAATTAAATTCTGTTCTGTATGATTAATACCGTTCGAACGGTAAATAACTAGTCCAACACGAGAAATGACCATTTCTAATTCCATTCGAATAAAAACATAACCATTCAAACAACAAATAAGCCATTCGAACGCGTAATACAATTCGAACGGACGTAATTTACATTCAAACAAAAGTCATTCGAACAAAAATTATTCGTTCGCACACTCATTTCATTCGAACAGTATCAAATATTGTTATTTGTTCAATTCAATTTTTATTTTTGTTCGAATAGACAGGTCGGTTTGAACTGACAAATATTCCATTCGAACAAATTTTTGAGATGAAATTGGTTCGTCTAAAAAAAAATTCCCCGTTCGAACAGTTTCGACTGATTTTGTAAAATTTCATCTCTAAAAACATTTTGAGACAGCCTTTTAAAGACAAATTGAAAAGGAAATTTTTTTATCTCCAATTCTTTTTTGGACAAAATTGGGATTTTTTGAGACAATTTTTTGTCTCAAAAAACCATTTCTCTTGTAGTGTGTAGCCAACTGATCACGTGCTGGACAGTTGCAGAAAAGATTTTTCCACACACTTGGCAAAGATTTTTCCACACACTTGGCTTTACAAATTCATTTCAAAGCCAATTTTTTTTTTCCTGTATCTGAGAACTTTCTTTCATACTAACTTCGGCCTTCAAGGCAACTTCCAGCTTTGAAATATCTCAAGAACTATGTACAATATAAATCCGATCGATCGAGATCTTGATCAAAATTATCATAGAAAGAGATCTTGATCATGGAATTGCAAATGGTACTGTTTCGGATGCTTGTGTTAGTGTGCTCAGTCAATGCATTCGCGCGAGCATCGAACGTAATAAGCAGTTCATGTCCAGAATTCTGTGCGGAAGTATTCATTCCATACCCTTTTGGAATCGGAAATGGTTGCTACGTCGGAGTTTGGTTTGAAATAGTCTGCAGAAATGATCTGGGATTTCCAAAGCCCTTTTTGAAGATGTTCAACCTGGAGGTGCTGGAGATTGACATAGATGAAACCGCAGTTCGCGTCAGCTATCCCATATTTTCGAGCTGTACCAATGTCACGAACAGCACAAAGAATCTGGAGTTAGAGAAAAGTCCTTTCGCCTTCTCCTACTACAACAACAGCTTCGTTGCCATGGGTTGCAACAACTCTGCCTCCATGTGGTTCGATGAATCGATTTCATATGGTGGGTGCAAATCCCCGTGTGACAGAGGTCCATTCACAAATGGAAGTCGTTGCAACGCCACAAACTGTTGCCAAACAACAATCCCTTCTAATATCCATGCATTCACTACAACTATAGAGCCGAAAAGTAGTAGTAATCGCAGTAGTAGTGAGTACCGCAACTTATATGCATTTTTGGTTGACCACGATTGGTTTGAGAACAATTTCACAGAGCCGAATCCAAATATGTCCGTTCCAGTGGTATTGGACTGGGGGCTTGACAATACTTCTTTCTATTCTCTTCCCACGATGAAAAACCCGACGGCAAGTGAATCCAAGAACTCGGCCTATTCTTGTTATCGGAGTAGTTATCCAACTCTTGGGAATAGCCTGAGCTGGCGAGAGCCGCAAGAATATACTGGTACGTGCGAGTGCGAGTATGGCTACGAAGGAAATCCCTATCTTCTTGGAGGATGTCGAGGTCAGTTTCTCGTTCGTATTAACCTATTTACTCCATTTAGTTCTTGAAGTTTTTTTATTTACAAGTCGATATAGAAAAGTGTAAAACAAATTTTATAAGCATATAATATAGATACTTTTTGATTGATACTTTACACCGCTAGCGTGATATATGTATATATATATATATATATATATATATATGATTTGTGAACGAAATTAAAAAATGAGTTTTATTGCAAATTAAACCATGTTGTGTAAGCTAGAAAGTATGTCTTTCATTTTATTGGCTTGTTAATATAATTAAGATGATTTTTTTTCTCTCTCCTATGAACAAAGTTTGTACAGTCGTTTTATACGTACGTACGTACACAACATCTTTTTACAAATATTTTTACAATTATATTCTAAATAGAGATCAGCAGTTTTGAAAAATTAATTGAAATTCAAATTAAATGGAAAACTCATAATTAAAAAAAAAATCTGTATTTTTTATGAAATGATACTATCACATCGGTAAAATACTTTATATATTTACTATTTATACTATTATTGAAAAAACCCTTATATATGTTCAACGTTAATTGGACATACAGAGAATTAAAGATTACAGATATATACAATTTTTTCAAATTTTAAAATAAAAATAATATTATACAATATTTGAAATTTATAAATTTTTTATTCTCTTATTTTCCAAAACTCAACAAATTTCTTAACTAAAACTATTTTATTATTATTCACAAATCATTTCACTCATATTTACAGATTTCTCAAAACATCTCAATCCCCAATCATCCCTAAGTCATTTTGTGTAACCGTGTTGCTAAAAATTTTACGTATCTTTCATATCAGCTTGTTATAAATATTGTTATCCGTATTTTATTTTATTTTTCTATCTTTCTCCTATGATCACAAACGTTCCTATCAACCCAAGCAGGTATCGTACGTGTATATATATATATATATATAACCCTATGACCTTGCAAAAGATACCTGTACTTATTTTGTGTAAAGATTTTTCAGATCTAATCATTGTAACCCCTTTAATCATGAGGCAAGACCTCTGATCTCAAAGTTGTAGTTAGAGTATTTCTTTTTTAACACATTCCATTATTACAATGGCAGATATTGACGAATGTGTAGACCCTCGCCACAACTACTATTGTACAAATGATACACGCTGTGAAAATACTGAAGGTTATTACCGTTGTGTCCCTCCTAAGAACAACAAGCCATTCATAATCATAGGTATATCTTCCGGCTAGCTAGTCCTTTAATTTGCAATATATTAGTTGTGAAATAGATCAGATCAGGAGTTTCTTTTCATTCCATTCATTTAATAAATTTAATAAAAAAGGAAATAAAGAACAGGAATTAATAAGCACATTTTTAAAGAACTTTTAGAATTTAGGTTATTTATGTTAAGCTTTGAACCATATCATGAAATCATCACATGTTCCAAAAATCTAAATTGATGGCCACAAGAGGTAGATTTTATTATTTATTAATTTATATCTTAACAGTGTTGAGTATAATCGGTCTTTTTTTTTTTTTTTAAAGGAGGACCGCACCTCCAAATTTTTATTGAAAGAAACCCTCACTTAAGACGGAAAAAAACCTAAATAAATGAAATCTACCATCCAAATATTACGATCAATCACTCTTGTAATACCAAACCACCCAAAACCGAATCCCAAATTAAAATCTAAAATTTGGCAAACCAAGATAATCCAATTTAAGCAAATCTCTCACATGCTGGGGCAACTTATTAGTACCCACATAAGTACAATTCTTCCCCTCCTCCCCCTGCCTAGCTACCTTCCCTAAACTGATGACCAATTGTGTATTCTAAGCCAAGAATAGCCTTATTTAGTTCATCCCAAAAATCCCATAAATACCAAACTGTGCAAGAAGCAACTTCCAGCCCCTGTACCAACCACATTGAATCACACTCAATTTCAATCTGATTTAGACCAAGTCCCCTACAAAGTAATAAACCATGTGTTAAGGCACGTAACTCGGCCTCATTATTTGTACCATAACCAAACTTAGCCGAAAAAGCTGACACCAGTTTTCCTCTAGCATTCCGCACCACCCCGCCCCCTCCACAACTACCAGGATTATTCCTACATGAGCCATCGACGTTCAGTTTGAACCACCCATCCCTTGGTCTCTTCCAAGACACTAGTAGAGGACGTTGTTGCTATACTTCCTTCACTGGCACATCTAAAGCATCAAGCACGGCACGGTCTAAGCGAGAAATCACATTGACTTTCGTTAATTTCCCAGAAATTTGCTACAACCAATATTTTATCGAAATCCATACACTCTCCACCGACTGATATTTTCCTTCTATCCTGGCTAAACAAAGCCATTGCCACAACTTCCAGGATACCAAACAAGGCATTAATCCAACCACCACTCCCTTTTGAGAGGACTTCTTCGCACATCGAAACTAGCAACATACTCACATCCACCAGTTATTTGCCCCCAAACAATTCACTCCTAAAGCCATCTCCGCTCTCCTCCATATCTCCTGGGCAATCTCCTCTAAACCAAACACATGATCTTTGTCCTCTATCTGTCCTAGGCAGCAGCAGTTACACCGAGATGCTAGAGGGATACCGACTGATTGCACTCTTGCATCAACTAGAAGACAATTGAATCTTGCTTTCCACATACAAACTGATATCTTCTTCGGTAATATTTTACTCCAAATCCATTCCATACCCTCCAGTTGAGGTCCCCTCACCCGAATGACTTCCCAAGCTGAAGACGATGAGAACTGCCCATCTCAGCTTGGCTGCCAAATTAAAAGATCCTTCCCTTCGCGATGTCCAGGCACCGCAGCCATAATCTCCCTCTCCTTGTTACAACCAACCAGACCCTCTAGCAGCCTCACGTTCCATGCATTATCTGTCCAACACTCTTTTAGCTTCAGCTGAGGTGAAGATGTAACAGGGAGTGTAACAAATAACGGCCCACTCGACATCCATTTATCAAACCAAAAAGACACATTTCCTTCACTCGCCTTTATCGACATATTACCCAATACTTCCGGCATTACCTTCAAAATGGATTTCCATAATCTTGAATCTGCACCCTTTGCTACGGACACCACAACATGATCGACCTTCAAATATTTTGCTTTGAGAAACTTAGTCCACAAACTATTAGTAGACAATAACCTCCAAGCCAACTTCATATGCATAGCTTTCTGTACCTCCGAAAAACTTCTAACACCAATCCCCACCTCCATCAAAGGTTTACACAACTTAGACCAACATAACCATTTTCGTTTTGGCTTGCCTTTCCCCTCCCCCCAAAATAAATTAGATAAAATTGAATTCAGCTTACTCAAAACAATTTTTGGAACATCCAAAACTGCTAGCAAGTGAGTGGCCTTGCTAGAGAGTACATGCTTCAGAAGGACCAGCCGTCCCCCTTGAGATAACAATCTCCACTTCCAACCAGCCACCTTATTTTGAAATTTAAGCACCGACGGCTCTAAAACACAGCTCGTAATTCTACCTGCTGTGATCAGCGCACCCAAATACCACGTAGGCAATCTACCTTCAGCAAAACCCATATACCTTAACATACTTATACGCCTAACATTGCTCATCCTCTTGGAAAAGAGCATAGCCAATTTTTCCTTATGAATATCTGCCCAGACCAGGTAGCATACACCTCCAGAATCTTGCTAATCCCCTTCATAGATCTTCTTTCCCCATTAAAAAAAATTAATAAATCATCCGCATACAACAAGTGAGAAACCAAAGGTGCACCACGAGGATGGAAAAATCTAATATTTCCCCCATCCTTAAATCCATTATGCAAGAGCCTTGAAAGAGCCTCCTCCATTAAAATGAACAAGTACGGAGATAAAGGATCACCCTGACGGAGACCCCTTTATGTGACGCCGGACAGGATAGTGATTATCCTGCAGGCTAGTTCCAACAGATGATTCACAGGAGAAAGTTCGCCCAAAACCAGAGAGAAAAATCTCTAGGGTCTAACGGAATATTATAAAATCAATCCAAAATCATCCAAATCAGTCCACAAGCCGGACTGTTATAGTCAAAAATCGTGTTTATCCGAATTTTGCCAAAAATAGCAAATCTCGGAAATCACTCTAAATTGAAATTCAAAATAAAATAAGCAATTTGCAAAAAATCGGGCCCAAATCGGATTTAAAACGACTTCCTAATTGACAAGCGAAAAATTACCATAAATAGTAAAAATTAACTAAAACTAGTGATTCGGAGGGGAAAACAGCAGAATTTGAGGTCGAAAAAAAGGCACATGGAGCCATGCTGGATGTGGACAGCGTGCGCGTCCTCCCACTCTTTCCGAATTGGGGTATTTTGTGCGATGCCGACACCCGTAGCCAAAGTTATGGCCAAAAGACTGAAACACACTCAAAACGGCCCCAATGAGAAATATGTCACAATCAATTCCTGCCTTTGCGCTGATCTGCCAACTCATGGTATCTCAGCGCCATTAAGGTGCAATCTGACAGCTCAGCATCATCTGTCCCGGATCCCCCTGCATCACCTCCAGAATATCTGCCCAGACCAGGTAGCATACACCTCCAGAATCTTGCTAATCCCCTTCATAGATCTTCTTTCCCCATTAAAAAAAATTAATAAATCATCCGCATACAACAAGTGAGAAACCAAAGGTGCACCACTAGGATGGAAAAATCTAATATTTCCCCCATCCTTAAATCCATTATGCAAGAGCCTTGAAAGAGCCTCCTCCATTAAAATGAACAAGTACGGAGATAAAGGATCACCCTGACAGAGACCCCTTTATGGCTTGAAAAATCCTTTATACGTCCCATTCATCATAATCGAAAACCATGGAGATTTAATACACATCGCCACAATCCCACAGAACGTCTCAGAAAATCCGAACGCTGCAAGAACACTCAGTAAAAAATTCCAATCCACTCTATCGTATGCTTTCGCCATATGAATTTTTATCATCACATTTCCCTCACAGGACTTTTTATTAATCAAATGTACCATCTCCTGAGCAAGTGAAATTGTAACATCCCGGATTTTAGTATATTTTTAATGAAGGTTTATTTTAATTATTTATTGTGTAATTCTCTTGTTTTAATATTTTAGAGGTTTTATTTTATTATTTTATTGGACTTTCCTATTTTTATTAATTATTATTTTTGGAGTTTTAGAATATTATATTAGAATATTTTAAATTGTGAAAATTATTTTATTGGGCTTTCTTATTGTTAATTATTGTTTTGGATTTAAATTGATTTTTAATTTAAATTGATTTGTTTGTGGGTTTTAAAATTTCTATTGTTTTATTAAAGCATTTCACTGTGTTTGATTTATTTTAATTAGTAATCTGCAATTTAATTCCTCTTTATTTTAAAGGATGTTTTTGTCAGAATTTAATATTTTACTGTAGCTAATTTTGAGTTAAATTGATTTATTTATTTTAACTGTTTTAAAAATAGTTATTGTTTTATGTAAATGGACTTGTTTTTAGATTTTAATATTTTTACTATTTTAATTGAGCATTTCATTGAGTTTGAATTATTTTATTTATCTAGTAGTTTTATAATTTTTTTCGTTAGATCACTTTCGAAACCCAAGTTGAAAAAGACGGGATCTCCTTTTTCTTCCTTCTCTTTTTCTTTTTCTCTTTTCTTTTTCTTTTCTTCTCTTTCCTTCTTCTCCTTCGGACCCGCGCGACCCAGCACCCCTCTCTCTCTCCTCTACCTCGCTCTTTCGGCCTTCAGCCTCCTGCACCGCTGCCGGCTGGCGGTGGTCAACACCGCCAGTGCCGTTCGGCTCCCCTCCAACCGGCGACCTCACCCCTAGAATTTCAGACCACCCCGAGCCGCCGTTTGTCTCCGAGAGCCGTGGGAAGCCGCGGGCTTCTCTTAACCATTCCGCCGCCGTCCGGCCACCTCCGGCCACCATCTTCTAGCCACTTCATCACCGGCCCACTAGCAAGCTTTTCCACCCATTCCCGGCCCCGATCCGTCGCCGGAGCCGCCCGTGCGAGCTCCACTTCCGATTTGATATTCTTGACCGCAAACCACCTATTTCCGCCACCATTCACGACCAACCACCACCACCATTAGATTCTCCACCTTCCATAGGCCCTACCCTATCAATTCCAAGTTTTCGTTTGAACCCGTGTGAAATTCCAATTTCACTGTGTTTCGGCCACAGTATTTTTACACTGTGACTTTTGCTGCTTTAGTGTTTTCCAGTGCCTCGGATCCTTCGTAAAATATTTTTAAAGCGTTGTAAGTATTTCCTAAACAATTCTTTTGAGATTTAATTATATTTTTGCAATTAGCTGCTATATTTATATATGTATCCTGGTTGGTTCCGGACTGAGTCTGAGGAGTTCGGGGGTGGATGGATAGATCGGAGTATTTGTTGTGTGTGATTATTGGTGATTGGATTAATTGTTGGAGATTGGTTATGTTGTGGTTTGGATTGGGTATTGGATTTTTGGTTGTGATTTGGTTCATTGCATGTTGCATGCATGATCATGTTTGTAAATTGAAAACTGGGTTTTCGTGTATTGCATTCATGTTCATGTGGTTATCTTGAAAACTAAATTTTCATGTGTTGACTGGATTTGTGGATGCGTGTGTATCACAACCCCAAGCCGAGATGGGGCATTATTTCGGTGGAGCTCTTCTGGTCACTCAGGAGCGGAATATACTGAGTGACGTCCCCTAGGTTGTCGCCGGGCGACAACAGGATCGGACGTTGGACGTGCCGACTCCATTTCCCTTCTGCTGGCGAGGGCTAGAGGATGACCTGGCCACGAACGCACCGGGTGCGGAACTGGGCATCGCTCGTAAAGTAGCCAGGACGTACGGATGGTCTATAGGGGAGGCCATGGTGCATATGGTTTAATTGGAATAATTGGAAATTGGCTGTTTTCTGGAAAAATAGCGTGAGTTGATTTTTGGGCCATTTCTGGGAAAATGGTGGAAACGATTTTATTGGAAATGATTTTTGGGCCAAAAGAGATTTTTGGCGTGCGTCGCATTATTGCATATTGCATCATGTGCATGCATGGTTAGTTGTTTAGATATGATTTTATCTCTGGACTTTGTTAGGTTATAACTTACCTGTGGTACCATTTCATAGTACTGCAGACTTTGTTGATGATGCAGATGCCGAGCCTGAGGATCTGGCTCCGCCAGAGGAGTGATCTAGGATCACTCATGCTATAGTTTTTATTTCCAGACTTGTATTTGTTTTTATGGGACTTGGCTTTGTTTTTAAGATAATTGTATTTTGGATATCTGTATTAACTAAAATTCTGGTACTAGTTGACTTATTTACCTTCCGCTGTGTTTTTAATTGTGCACTGTTTATTTGTTGCACACACTTGACACTTGTCGTTGGGATGCGTGACCGGGTTGTCGTCATCCTGACGTCACGATTCCCGAGGCTTTTTGTACGTGGGAGTCGGGGCGTCACAGAAATATTCTAAAAAATGCTCCTTCCCGGAATGAAAGCCCCTTGCTCAGGCAAAACTTTCCGTGAGAGATACCCCGACATCCTCTTTACTAAGATTTTCGAAAAAATCTTGTAAGCCACTAAACACAAACTAATTAGACAGAACTTATCAAAACTCTTCGGATCTTTTACTTTCGGGATCAAAACAATAAAAGAAGATGTGTAATACCTTGGCAAGGAATTACTCGTGAAAAATTCCGAAGCCGCCTCCACTACATCCTCCTTCACAATATCCTAACAAGAGATAAAAAAAACCCAACCCAAAGCCGTCTGGACCCAGGCTACTTGTTCTCGAAATAGTCAACAAAGCTTCATGCACTTCCTCCTCTGTCGAAAGTCTGCACATGGCCTCATTCTCCTAATTCGAAATTACCTTCGTCACAATAGAGGAAAAATCTGCCGACTGAGAGGCACCAACCCTGTTAAGAAAATTCTCAAAGTACTTCACATCACCAAGATGCACCTCCTCTTCTGTACGTAGCTCAACACCATTAGGTAATGTCATTGCAGCAACACTAGCTCGTCTTCTCCTCATATTGGCCACGACATGGAAAAAACTAGAGTTCTAATCACCCTCTTCCAACCACTTCTTCTTTGCAATCTGTGCTAACCTGATTTCTTCATTGTTCTCCTAGTAACTGAGCTCAGCTTTAGAAACCAACAGCTCCATTTCTAAATCCTTGTAAAAACCCGATTGTAGCTAAAAATCCACTTGCTCAATCCTTTCCTCGAGGGCCTTAATCGTGTGATGCACATGCCCAAATACTTCCCTATTCCAGTCCCGCAATTTCACCTTCAGTTTCTTTAGCTTAGCTGCCAACTTTAGAAGATCATTCTCCACCACCGGCTCTCTCCAAACCGACTCAACACAGTCTCTAAAGGTTGAATGTTGTAACCACATATTCTGAAATCGAAATGGCACCGGACCATAACTCTCACCCACCTTCGAACCTCGAAACAACATGGGATCATGATCCGACGTCTTCCAAGATAAGTATTCCATCGTAGCCAACGGATACACTCTCAAGAATTCCGTATTCATAACCACTCGATCCAGATGAGCCCAGCTCCTCGCACACCCCTATTGGCCATTGCACTAGGACATCTTATGGCCTCTTATAGGAGTATCTAATAATCCACAAGAGTCTAAACAATCATTAAACTCACCCACTGCTACTAAAGATCTCGGATTTCCTCCCACTCTCTCCCCATCATTCCGGATTATGTTAAAATCACCCACCACCAACCACGGCACCTGATCACTATTAGTGCAATTTAAAGATTGCCATAAATCCCTTCTCTCCAAATAACTGCATTTTGCATATATCAACGAAAGCAACGTCTTCTGACAACCTTCACCAACTAAAATTGTAAGCAATTGGTCCGACATATCAACCCAGTCTACCAAAAAATCATCATGCCATAATAACCACAGTTTGCCTCCCATTGCCGCATTAGAACAGAAATTTTTAAAACCCAAGAATTGTGCCAACTCTGGAAGCTTCTCCTCCCCAGCAAATGGCTCCGCAATAGAAACAATCGACACCTTAAACTTCAAAACCAAACTCTTAAGTCTTCGGTTCGACGTCCCTAACCCCCGCACGCTCCACACTAATATATTACCAATCATAAATTCATTTTGGATGGGCGAGTTAACACCCTCCGGCATTGACGTAAAACCATACCTCCTCTCTGTTTCATTCGACTATGCAATAACTTTGTTTCACTGTCAGACTCACAACCCCTCTCCTTTGCAAAATGGATTAAAGGACTCTCCCATTCCTGATCCGACATATGCTCCTCCTCCAATATATACTCCAATGCCCCTTCCTTTCCTTCCAGAGCAAACAAATCATCTACCACCCTGGACGAACCTCCTTCTTCCCACACCAGTCTATTACCACCATCCATGATAAAAAAAAAAAATCTACTACCACAGAAGTAGTAGGAACCTTCATTGGAGACCCGCCTTTCATTGGATCCTCCAAAGACTCTAAAGGATCATTTTGCACTAGAATTTCCACAAGCTCACCTGGTTCCACCATATTATTCTCCCCCTCAACCCCCTCACCATCCCGCCTCAACCCTACGTCAAACTCACTCAAAACTATATTTTTTTCAGTTTAATTATTATTCATTAACAGCCAACTTACCATACGACCCCCATCTTTTTCGAGTATTTCTAATTCAATTTTATGTGAATTGACCTGCTTTGTGCACAACATAAATTGTCAGGCAATATTCTAGCATTCATACTAGAAATGTCTTTCTAATCAGAATTTTTTTTTTTTAACCATTTGCACAAGTGCAAGGAGTGATATATTTCTATTTCATTGAGTCAAATAGGTCTTAGCACAAGCCTTGGTGTATTATTTCTGATTTTTGGTGGATGGTGGTCATACAAAGCGATAGGAAGTTGCAGGGGCACTTTTCTACTTGCATTTAGCAGCTTCTTCACCCATTTACCATCGCGACATTAAGTCTACAAACATCCTCTTAGATGAGAAGTATAGAGCAAAAGTAGCAGATTTCGGAATTTCAAGATCTGTTGCTATTGATCAAACTCATCTAAGCACACTAGTACATGGAACTTTTGGATATGTAGACCCTGAGTATTTATGGTCAAGCCAGTTTACAGATAAGAGTGACGTTTATAGTTTTGGTGTTGTTCTAGCTGAGCTCTTGACCGGAGAAAAAGCTATCTCATCATCAAGAACTAGAGATACCAAAAGTTTAGCTGCATTTTTCGTTAGCTCGATGGAAGGGAACAATTTATTTGACATTCTTGATAATCAAGTTTTGAAGGAAGCAGAAAAAGAAAAAATCATTCTGGTTGCAAACCTGGCAAAAAGATGCTTGAACTTGAACGGAAAGGAACGACCTTCAATGAGAGAAGTTGCAGTGGAATTGGAGGCCAGCCCATCGTCGCCAAAAGTTTCTAACCTTCAAGAGAAATACAGAGAGATTGAAGATGTCAGAACTGAAATATCCAAGGAATATGATGTTGTTTCTATATCAACAACGTCAGGTATGGATAGTATACTCGCGACCTCATCTTTAGATTCACAGCCATTATTAGTATCTTCTTAATCATCAAGTGATGTTACACCTTGATTTGTGTTGTATTGTTGGTTCAATTTCATCTTGTAAGCTCCATAATTTGCACTTTTCATTATTTCACAACGATAATCTTATATATGGTAGTATAAAGCATAAACGTCCACGAATTTTCTTTTTGGTTTCATAAGCATCTATTTTTATATACGAATAAAATGGTTCCTCAAGCTGCTCTAGGATCTAATCTCCGCTGAGGGGGGAAAAAAAGAAAAAGAGAAAGAATTAAAACATATTCTGCATATTATATTACCCTCTAGGTTTTTACTGCAGTTTAGAGTTAATAGCAAAAGAAGAAATCAACTCCTCTTTATATTGATCTTTAATAGCCACCTTCGGCTTTTTTCACCTTTTAAATCTTGCCAAATGAAGATTGTCAACCTGCTAAGAGCAACAAAAGCTTGGCATTTTTGCTTCACAAATTTAGGCCATTTTCTTCATGCTCAAAAGATTAAAGAAAGTTTCAAGCCTCATGAACAGCTAAAAAAATAAGCTACATAAGAGCTTGGTTTATAAAGAAGACCATCAGGCTCAGGTGACCATTGATCGCTTGAATGTTTATCTACTATTACAAGGTCTATTGCTTAATTTGGTGTGGTGCATTAGATGTGTGACGTTCGGCTTAAAGCTTTTTTTCACTTCTTTTTCGTTCTCTCACTGTCAAACCCTCAAGAAAGGAAGACAAGATTCAGAGATAGAAAATATTAGGAAGAAAAAACCTAGGTCTACAAGATGTTCTGATCTTGTTTAAGAAATAAATTGTAGGTAATCTAACCAATTTTTCCCCTCAATAAATAAATATATTCATACAGTAAAGTTGAAGAAACAAAATTAAGATGGAACTTGCCCCCATTCAGGAGGGAATGGATTATTAGGCGCCTTGTTGTCTGCAAACTCTGTTCCAAGAATCAATCAAGTTCCCTGAATCTGCATAATCAGATGAATAATACATATATTAATTCTCTCAAGTTTACATATTAATCAAAAAATTAAAAACTCTAGACACAATATTTACCTCCCCAATTATGGGGCCGGCACGCTGTCTGAGAATTCTTTTAAACCATCTTGAAACTTCGGGGAAATGCTCTTTACTTGATCAACAATCTTTCCTTCTCTACAAAGAAGTTAGATAGCTTTCACTCAATGATAGTCATAATATATAATCTTTGTGTTGATCATGCGTAATATACAGATATAAATATTTAGGTATATGTCGTTGCATATCTTTATGTACAAGATGCAGCTCCATTAGGTCCTATTTAGTCCATGTTTGACGGTACTTCATCCAATGAAATATGTGTAAACTGAACTATGAAGTAAAACTTCGTAGATCTTAAGCGCTTCAATTGCAACGATGCAAGATACTGGGTGTCCAGAATAACTAAATAATCATCAACTTGAGAAACTTACACGGGAGTGACGTTCAATATACCGAGTTTGTTGCTTTGTGAATGTATGACTCCTGATACTTCAGGCCTCCCAAGTACAGCTCCAATGGGTATATATGCAGAAGAAAGGGCCTGGGAAATTCAATACATAATGTAACATCTCGGATTTTAGTGTATTTTTAATGAATGATTTATTTAATTTATTTAGTAATTGATTATCTTGTTTTAAAATTTTAGGAGTTTTTAAATATTATTTTATAATATTTTAAGTTGTGAAAATTAATTTTTATGGTGTTTTCTTAATGTTATTTACTGTTTTGCATTTAAAGTGATTTTTAATTTAAATTGGTTTTTTTTGAGTTTTAAAATAATTATTGTTTTATTTAAATCTTTCACTGCGTTTGGATTATTTTATTTATCTTGTAGTTTTAAAATCCTCTTATCTTGAATTTTTCGAGGCCCAAGATGAAAAGACTAGATCTCCTTTTTCTTCCTTCCCTTTTTCCTTTTTCTCTTTTTTTCTTTTTCTTCTTTTTCTTTCTTCTCCTTCGGATTCCCCCAGCCCGATATCTCTCTCTCTCCTCTCCCTCGTGTTTCGGCTTCTCAGCCCGTCGGTACTGCCGCCGACCGTCCGTGGCCGACACCACCTGCACCATCGGCTTCCCCACCTGCCGGCGAGCCACCCCTCCAAATCCCAGTCCACGCCGTGCCGCCGTTAGCCTCCAGAAGCCGTGCGAAGCCGCGGCCTTCCTCTACCTATTTCGCCGTCGTCCGGCCACCATCGGCCACCAAATTTCTACCACTTCATCATCGGCCTTCCAGCAAACTTTTCCACCCATTCCCGGCCCCGATCCGTCGCCGGAGCCATCCCATCGAACTCCATTTCCGATTCGAGATTCTCGGCCTTAAAACCACCATTTCGGCCGCCACCCACGGCCAACCTTCACTACCATTTGTTTCACCACATCCCATAGGTCCTACCCTACCGTTCCCAAGTCTTCGTTTGACCCCATGTGGAATTTGGGTTTCACAGTGTTTCAGACACAGTGTTTTTACACTGTGACAGTTGTTGTTTTGGTGATCTCAGTGCTTCGTGATCCTCCTAAAAATATTTTGTAGCGCTGTAAGTATTTCTTAAACAATTTTTTAAGATTTAAATATATTTTTGCAACAATTATTTATACTGTATTCTGGTTGGTCCAGACTGAGTCCGAGGAGTTCGGGGGTGGATGGATTGAAAACGGAGTAATTGTTTGAATGGTTATTGTGTTGTGATTTGGGTGTTGAAAATTGTATTGTGATCTGGTTGGTTGTGATCTAGTTATTGTTGGGAATTGTATTGTGATCTGGTTGGTTGTGATCTGATTATTGTTGGGAATTGTATTGTGATCAGGTTGGTTGTGATCTGGTTATTGTTGAGAATTGTATTGTGATCTGGTTGGTTGTGATCTGGTTATTGTTGGGAATTGTATTGTGATCAGGTTATGTTTGGTTCATGGCAAATGCACGCATGTTCATGTTTGTAAATTGAAAATGGGGTTTTCGTGTATTGCATTCATGATCATGTGGCTATTTTGAAAACTGGGTTTTCATATGAATTGGATTTGTGGGTGCGTGTATATCACGACGCCAAGCCGAGATGGGGCATTATCTCGATGGAGCTCCTCTGGTCACTCGGGAGCGGAATATACTGAGTGACGTCCCCTGGATTGTCGCCGGGCGACAACGGGATCGGACGTTGGACGTGCCGACTCCATGGCCCTTCTGCTGGCGGGGGCTAGAGGATGACCTAGCTACGAACGCACCGGCTGCGGAACTGGGCATCGCTCGTAAAGTAGCCAGGACGTGCGGATGGTCTATAGGGGAGACCATGGTGCATATGGTTTAACTGGATAATTGGAAAAATAGCTGTTTTCTGGAAAAATAGCGTGAGTTGTATTTTTGGGCTATTTCTGGAAAAATGGTGGAAATGTTTTTATTGGAAATGTTTTTGGGCCAAAAGAGATTTTTGGTGTGTGTTGCATTTATTGCATATTGCATCATATGCATGCATGGTTAGTTGCTTAGATATATTTTTATCTCAGAATTTGGTTAGGTTATAACTTACCTGTGGTACCATTTAATGGTACTGCAGATTATGCTGATGTTGATGCAAATGCCGAGCCTGAGGATTTGGCTCCGCCGGAGGAGTGATCCAGGATCACTTATGCTGTTTTATTTTCATTTCAGACTTGTATTTATTTGTGGGACCTTGGCTTTGTTTTTATGAGATTTGTATTTTGGATATTTGTATTAAACTAAAATTCTGGTACTAGATGACTTAATTGTTTTTCGCTGTGTATTTTATTTGTGCACTGTTTATTTATTGTACACACTTGACACTTGTCGTTGGGATGCGTGACCGGGTTGTCATCATCCTGACGTCATGATTCCCGAGGCTTTTGTATGTGGGAGTCGGGGCGTCACACATAATATTGAAACATGTGCTTTGTACCAGGATTTGAGGATTTATCTCTGAGTTTAAGAATATCCCAACTTTACCCTTGCAAGGGATACAAGGTCTGGTTTTATGTTGTACTTGTCACGCCCAGTCTTCCAAATCCAAAAATTACCTAAGAATCTGCATCATCCCTATAGTATTAGGATACAAATCAAGATATGCACACATATAGGGAAATATAAGAACAGAGAGTAAGTATCCACAATAAAGAAGAATGTCATATTTCTTTACAACAGCTTGAATCTGCATCAAATATGAAATATTTTATTGTCTAATGTGTCTTCTCCAACAATTTCACAAGGGGAAAGAGAAATACTTTATTTATTTATAAAAATAAATTGTAAAATTCATTTTACTATAAAGTAAATATGTTGTATCATACTAAGTCACGTTAATTTTTGAGTTTAATTTTACAACGTCCTTGGATGGAGTAGTATTTTTCATTCAAGATTGAAACCTTAGGTTCCGTCTACCACTTTTGTGTTTGTATTTTTAATTTTTTGAATGAACCAAGTGGCACCACATGGTGATGCTACGTCAAGAGGGTCATATGAGCAGTAAGCTTCCACCAAAAGAATTATTCTATCATTTTATAAACAATTGGAATTCCAATAAACAATAAAAGAAATTTTAAAAGTTCCAATGAATTAGAAGCGAAATCTTCATTAACAAAAATTAGACGGAAAATTACATTTTTGCAAATTTCGAAACTCCCAAAGAGCTATATAGGAATTGACAACCCAATAAAAGTCTTTTAAACGAGTGAGACTCATCTAATTTTGCTTTATAGAAAGAAATTTTTATTAGATTTGGACCGACTCCAAAATTAGTAGGGAAATTAGTGTCTACAAGATGTATTCAATCAACATCGAGACCAAATGACAACCTACGAATCAATCATACCTACACCTCTATCTACAAAAGGGTCACAATCTTCTTAGGAATGGTGTAGTGCGACGAAGAAGATGAAGATGGAATTCTCTCAAGAACTTGTAGGACTTCTTTCATTGAGGGTGATCTCTTGTACGCGGGATTGGAGAGACACAATTATATCCTAGCTTGAACCAAGCCAACAAAGCTTCTTCTTTTTCTTCCAAATTAGCTTAGATCGCCACGTCAGCCATCCGCAAAGCCCGACTCTTATCCTTAACTATAAGCCCAGTCCCTTGGCCCATGTCATCTAAAACTATAACATTCCCAGTTAGTAGCTCAAGTACGTAACATAACCCCCAAAAGAGTACAGATCCCACTTTGGATTGGGCTTTAGGCTTCTAAGTGACTTCGGTGCATGATAAGGCAATACGTCGAATGAGATTGGATTTGGGCTAGGACTAGGCCCAATTGCAATATCTTGAAAGCTAGCACACGAGGTGGTGGATCTCTTGCTTCCGAAAATTCGAACCGACGCTGCAGCTTCGTAGCTCGTGTTACCGGATACTTAACTCACAAGCTAAATATAAACTTTCCACACAAAGAGAGAGAGAGAGAGAGAGAGAGAGAGAGAGAGAGAGAGAATGTTCATATTGATGAAGTGTATATATATATATATATATATATATATATCTCTGATACTAGAAGGAGCGGAAGTAAGTGTAAATAATTGAATAATTAATGCAAGTAAATAATTGTAGACTAGATAATTGGAATCAAATGAATAAACTAATACTGGATTAGATAACTGGAATGAAATGATATAATGCTATACCATATTCAGATATAAACTAGAATATGACATCTCAAAACAATCATTTGCAATGGTTTGATTCATGATATGCTTTTCTCTGCTCCTAGAAATCATCACAAAAAAGATCAAAATAGGACTATAAAAACTCATATGGAAGATTACTTTGACACCTAATTTTAAGTTTGACTCAACTAAGTTGGAGATCACCTCTAATTGTAAGCCGAGTCTAACATCCAAATATCCAACTCTTAAATTACTAAACTCAAAACCTCTTTATACATGGGACCCATAACCTTTTTCAACTCAACACCTCTTTACATGCGGGACCCACAACCTTTTTCAACTTTCCATAAATACATCTAAACTCATCTTAGATGAGCCCCTCAAAACTCACTTCATCATATCAACTCATCTCAACTCTCAACATCCAAATGCGCCGCATGTACAGAAGGAAATACTTTTTCAATAGCTTATGTTGAAAGACTTTTAAATAAGTGTTGAGTTAGACAGGGATTGGGGAGGAAAGACCCCTAGATGGACTATAGTAAAGATGAGAAAGTATGGTTAGAAATCAGCCTTGATACCAATATTAAGTGTTTCGCAATGATGATGCTCCAAATTTCTGCAAATGCCTTCTCGAGTCAGTATTGGGCTTCATTGACATGGATGAAACTCAGAAAAAACGTAGAGATTAGATCAGCTTGCAAGCTTAACTGTAACAATATGGGAGATGACTAATGGAATATTTTGCTAAATGTGGTAGCTATGTTGGAAGGAAAATCTTCTGCAATGTTCACATTTTTATTTGTAAGTTATGGTTTAATGGAGTACATTAATATGTTATACTTGAGATGCCGGGTACATTAATAGAATACACTTTTCGTTTTTATCTTTTGAACTTTGGTTTTTTATTTAGATAATTTTTTTCATTTTGAATGTGGTTCGTCACATTCTAATCACATTAATCTATGAGAAGATCACGTTACAAATCTTGAAATATATAACATGTTAGTTGAAATTTAGGTGAGGGCATGGCACAAGGTGGTTGAGGAAGAGGGAGAGGATGAGGTCTATGCAGTAGACAACCTGGGCCATACTCAATTAGAGGCTGACCACATCGTCCAATTCTTAATTCATGGACCCTTAGAGATCCAGATGAGTCCAGCTCTGATGATTCAACCCAGCCTCCAAGCATAGTTTGGTAGACTCCATCTGCTAATCAAATGTTGGATGTCGAGCCAAATAAGGATGAGAATGGTAAGCGAAATGACTACATAGAAGTAGTTATGGTCAGTTCAACAAGAATTTTATATATGTGGAAAATACAATATGAACTATAATTTGCTGTCTTTAATGTATATGCCATATTTTAGCGGACTCCATGACGGTGCCTGTAAATGTAAACGTGCAATCCAAGCAACGTGGACGTAGACCCGCAAAGTGAACTAAGTTCGTAAAGCTTCGGAAGTACAAAAAAATACATTTGAAGATAAATGATGGAGAAACAGCACCATGTTGCGAGAATGCAACCATGTTTACCACATGGTGACATGGATACTGAAGCATCATGTGGACATGAGTTAGGCAAGATGGACTGATGTCCCCAAGTCCAAGAAAAATGAGCTGATTGACCATGTCCAGGTAAGCAAGTTATACTTGTATTGCAATAATAAGAAACTCTCTCCTACATGGGATGATAATAACATTTTGCATTTATGTAGGGTGACTTCATATTGGATTGGGAATTGAACACTCATTGATTGACAGTTTGGAAACAACTGCACAAGCAATTTAATGCCTTCCACCATGAGTTGCATAAGAGGTATTTGGCATATGGTAACCATGATTCATGAAAAAGCATTGGTGTTAGGGACTAGCTTGGTTGACCCTCTGGTTTGGGTTAAGATGTGTGGGAGATTGGGAAGTGAAGGTTTCAAGGTATGAGTGGATGTTCAAAGGAAATGTTAGGTGTAATGGAAGAAAGAATAATAAAAATGTTTATTCTAAGGTTTATATAGTTAACATTGGGTTCTAATGGCAGAAAATCTCCAGCCAAAATAAAGAGAATCATAAGAGGCTCAACATTAATCACACAGCAGGACGTACGTCATTTGTATGGATCCTAGAGGAGAAGGTATAGGGTTACTTTAATTAAATAAGTCCCTTTTTACAAAGAGTTATTTCTTATAACCAATAATGAGCTGCCATCAATGACAATATTGGAAAATTAGCTAATATATTGCTCTTAATTTAGAAAGTTCTTTGTTTTCAACGGCCTGTTTAAGAGGGAGTCACTCATTTCCTAGTTTTTATTTGTGCATGCATCAATAGAGACACACTACAATGCAGCATTGAACATTTCTTGTTTAGAATGACCGTTTCTAGTTTCGGCCATATAGAAGTAAATTTCTAAGTTATTTAGAACTGCATATATGTGGGGATGAGAGGGACAGAGATAAGCAATAACTGCCACATGTTGTGTAGGCACCTTGTGATTAACCATTAAGAATTGCAATGATTCTCTTATGTAGTATGAAGTCTGGTGCCTCTACCTACTTTAGTTAAAGCTATTATAATGTTTATATGCTCATTATTCATATCTACCTAACGACTTAACACATATGTATAGTAGTCTGAACGAGCAAACTTGGTGGACTTCTACAAGGATGTTTGCTGGTCTAAGAAGAAGAATCAATTTGTGACAGAAGCCATAGAAAACCTTTATATGAGTCCCTATATGTTTTTCACAATTGTAGGTTAAATGTACTGTTATGTTTTTCAATACTCTCTTGTATAAATGGCAAAAATGAAGCGATGGCTTCACTCCTTATCTGGTTTTTTGTGTTTGTGCAGAAGGAGATGGTTGTTAAGATGGATCATTTAGAACCTGAGCAACGTACTGAGGAGGCAGTAATGTTTGTCTTTAGGGAGGTACTTGATCATAGACCAGGATATGCTTGAGGTAGGTGAGATGGTCATATCGGAGTCTAGAAAGCAATATGAGCATGGGCGAGATAAATAATACGCTACCTTAGTGGAAAGACATAAGAAAGATGTTGACTATTATAAGAGTCAGCTAGAGGATTTGTGAGGAGATATGATAGTACATTTGGAAAGGCAACTTCAAACTGACAAGTTGTTGAAGAGTTTGACGTCTGAAAGGTAGTCCCACAGAAAGTCTCAATTCAAGACTGAGGGAAATGCCTACTATGGTTGAGTCTCGCACATGGGTATTTTGTGTTTTTTGGTAGTAAGATGGTGGCAGGGTTATGTTAATGGATGTGGGATGTTACAAGGTGGTTTTTTGTGGGAGGTAACTACCATTGTTGGGATGCACTACTTTTGATATAGCTTGGAGAGTGGTTATTTTTGTATGTGTTATATGTAGTGTACCGAAGATGTCCACTGCAAAATGATAGGGGGCAAGTTCCTGAACATAAATTCAGGAGTGTTGGTAATATGCTTCCCATAGGCCACAGTTGACTATTTTTTGCACATATTACATTGATGTATTGGCATGCTTACTAACTGGATTGTTTACCTACAGTTAGGGTTTCCATAGCCTCTTCCCACAATTTGAGCATTGTTGGATACCTGCATAGACATGGGTCCCTATGAAAAAATTTGGTAGATGCAACCAAGTTGAGGAGAGAAGGTGATTACACATACTTGGTAATATGAACTAGCATGACTGTCAATTACATAATATAACTATTTAGTTGTCAAAGTGACTATATATTGGACCTCGAGGAATTTATGCTCATCATTTACACTCATAGAAAGCACAAACTGCCTAGATATCTAAGGAGTGCTACTGTGAGTGGCATGGTTATGTTTGGGGGGTATTTACAAATGATACTAGGAAAAAGGAGTTGGGAAATAGTCCACATTTGTTTGTCCTTTTTTATAAAAACTGATTCCAACCACCCCACTTTCATTGAACTGTCATGTAAGTGTAAAAAAAATTGACGACATCAACTAATTCATAGCTTCTAATGAGTGTGAGTAAGTGATAAGGAAAGCATCACAAATTGTCTAAAGAGTTGACTGGTAAGATTTTGATGGCTCTAACAAGTGACCACTTGTTAGAGAAACTTACCAATGTTTGTTTATCTTCTTCTTGGTTGTTTTATACTTAACTGCATGGAGCTTTATATCACCTACAAAAATGGCAGTGCCTCTTGTTTGATGTGTACCAGAGGCAACAATGGATGATGTACGCGGCTGTATCAACACTCTTTCATGATGGGTTGGAAAGCAGCTAATAGAGTTGTTGGGCTGAGATGTTAAAGTTGAGGTTGATGGTATAAAGCTAGACTTGTTGCCAAAGTTAACTTAAAAGTCTAGGCGGTGGACGGGTTTCGATACATAGGGATAATTACTTTACGAGTATCAATACTGCATCTAAATGGTACGAAGATGATCCATTCGTATTAGCTTGTCAAGCTACCCAAGTCTATTACTTGATTGATCCAATGAAAAGCGTTGATGAAGATAGTGGAGAGATAACTTGGCTAGTCGTACAAAAATTTGTTCCTCGAAATATATATGAAGCAGGAACGAGTGCGG
The DNA here is from genome assembly GCA_029856935.1 of Cyclocarya paliurus. Taxonomy (NCBI): domain Eukaryota; kingdom Viridiplantae; phylum Streptophyta; class Magnoliopsida; order Fagales; family Juglandaceae; genus Cyclocarya; species Cyclocarya paliurus. Next base: position 7,781,230 of record CM056950.1, read on the forward strand.
ATTACGAGAACAGTGGAGATGAAGATGACACTCTGATTATGGAGGCCTACCAAGAAAATGGAGAGGGTATTGACTTGTTTGTTGACCTCGGTGCACTCGAGTTGCTCCCCTTATGTAGAGATGATGTCCCACCCGTCCTTCTCGACCCGTCCGTATTAAATGATCATTCAATTCAAGTAAGTGAGGAAGAAGAAGAAGAAGATGAAGAAGAATTCAGAGAGGAAGCATATAAGGAGGACGACAAAGATGTTATTGAGGAAGGTTCTGAAACAAGCGTGAAAAATACATCTGAAGATGAAGAATAAAAGTACTAAATATTTTATTCATATAGGTGACTATAGAATATTATACTTTTCATAATTTCTTCTAATTAATTTTCTTTATCATATTAATCATGCCTCAAGGATGCCGCCAAAATGACAACGAAGAAATGTGTCTCCTCCGCCAAGTCCAAGTTCCGAACCCGTTGAGGACTCCCCACCCAAGTGTTTCGCTCCTGAAGATCAAGTTAACACGTAAGAGAATGACAACCAGTCGACACCTTCCAGTAAAAAAATGTTGTTGATAGTTAATTATATATTAATATTTTTGTCTCAACAACTGTATAACTATAATTATATTATTAAAATACTTGATGCATCCGCTCGTCGCGGTCGTGGCTATACACGCGGCATTTCTCTTGAGAAAAACAGAAGGCACAGAAAACTCAAGGTCACCATTCATGATAATTCCACCGGAGCAGTGGATGATAGTGCAGCAACGCTTTCTCCTATATTGGCACAGTAGTCCGAACTTATGCTCCATTTTATGTGCGATCATAGCAAGATGTTCCGCTCGAGATTAAGGAGCACATTCGAAGTCATATGCTGGTGAGTTTACCTTGAGAGTACATTTTTTTCAATTAGATTAGTATATTATATTTTTGATGTAATTCACTTATTACGATGAATTCGATCTCGACTTTGGCCGTAGCAAGGATTCGAGAACTGTGAATGAGTTGATGGCTACACTATTCCGACGTCACACCACTTCAAGAAGTTTGAGACGTTGGAAGAGGCTGCGCAGTCCCCTTTCTAGCAGATGAAGTTAGACGATTGGAGAAAGTATTGTGATCTTTTCGCAACTTCAGATTATCAAGTATTCTATATTTATATCCTTTAATTATTTACATTTATATTTGAGCTATATATTATATGTATGTATATTACAATTAACATTCTTAATTAATTTTGTAGCATTTAAGTTTTACGAATGCACAGAATAGATCCGCTCTGACTATCTACCATCGTGTCGGTTCAAGGTCATTCCACCGTCTTGCTAATAAAATGGTAATTAATAAATTATAAAATTTATTTATTTTTCTGATATTCTTTTATTTAAGTACTAACATTATCTTTTTAAAATTGCTAATGTCGCTTTGTTAGAAACATGATGATCCTGAAAATTTTTTCTTCATTCATGTCTATGCTGCTGCTCACACTAATGAGCGTAGTGAGTGGATGGATCCCGCTGCTGCAGATAATTATGCAAGCGGTGTTAATTGTGTTAAATAAATTATGCAACATATGAATAATTGATTTTTTATTGGTATTTCTTTTAATACGTTACTTATTGTGTATTTTCTTTCAAATTGCAGGAAAAAATAATGGAGTTGCAGTAAGCTTTTGGGGAATCCACTCCGAATGACATAGACATATTCACACAAGTGCTCGGGCCCAAGTCTAGTATGGCAAGAGGTTTGGGACGATCTTTCAAGCATTCTGATTCATCATCCTCATCCTCATCAACTTCATAAATTAATTATCTTACTAAAGATTTAGAAGCTGCATGGCGCTAGAATGAGTATATGAGGTCGAGACAGCAAGAGTTGGAGTCCCTCTTAGAGCGATAATCTCATTTAGAGACACGTTTGCAGGACCAACAGAGAGACAAGAAAGAAAGAATACGTAGTGAAGTCCAAGAGCAAGTGCAACGGGAGATAATGGTGCAAATGGAGTGTGTTATGTTATTGCAACAAAATAGCAATGGTCGAGGAAAGAAGAAGAAATGAATTTTATCAATTTTATCAGTGTATATAACTTTTAATGTCTAATTTTAAAACTTTATAAGACATTTTTAGTTGTTAAATGATGGTGTGTAATATGATACAATCGGTATAATTTTTAATTTTATGAAATTAGTATTTTTGATCTGTATGTTCGAATATAATTATAAAACATTCGAACATTAGTTCACATTCGAAGAAACGTTCGAACGTAAGTACAAAAAATTATAACATAATGTTGGAAAATAACTATAAACGTTCGAACGTACTCACCCTCAAATGAACAAAACGTTCGAACGTTAAAACGATTAACGTTCGATTAAACCTCCAAACGTACCACGTACGTTTGAACTCTTATTCGTTAACATTCAAACAAACGTCCGAACGTATTATCCGTTACGTTTGAGCATTGGTCCGTTAACGTTTCAACGAAAATTTGAACGTTTACTACACTTAATGTCCGAACGTAAATATGATACGTTCGAACTATAATCAACAAATGTCAACTTCTGTCATTCGAATGTCAATTGGTCGGGTTGATGTTTGACTCGTTCGAAAATGAGCAGCCCAAAGGCTATCCCAAGTGTAGGAGCGTGTCGTGTAGTAATTAGGAATAAATTCCTAAATCGTCTCCACAGGAAAAGTGCTTAAAAATCAAACTCGTATAAAATGGTGGAAATAGTTACAATGAGAGAATAAAAATAAAAGTGATGATATGTGCAATGAATGTGGGAGTGCAATGGAAATGAAAATTTACTAGTCATGGACTAGATTCATGTTTGTTGGTTTTGAGTGGATGATGAAAAGTAAAAAAATTAAAATACAAGACAGTAAATTAAAATTGCTGGAAATTAAATAACTAAAATGTAAAAGGACAATAAAATCTAAATGACATAAAAGTAAATTGCAAAAATTAAAGGTGCAGAAAAATTAAATGACAGTAATTTAAATTGCAGGAAATTAAAAGTGCGAGAAAATTAAATGACAATAATTTAAATTGCAGGAAATTAAAAGTGCGAGGAAATTAAATAACATAAATTTAAATTGCACGAAATTAAAATTGCGAGAAAATTAAATGACAGTAATTTAAATTGCAGGAAATTAAAAGTGCGAGAAAATTAAATAGCAGTAATTCGAAATTAAATAAAAACAGAAATTGTAAGGAATAAACTTGATATTTGGAAATGGAGACTGCGTTCTCCAACCCAAAAGTCTGAACTTCCAATTAAAGTAAACTCTCAAAAATAAAATGGACTCTCAACATTTATCAAAGAGGACTGAAAATTTACTCACTAAACAAACTCAAAACTGAAAATAAAGACTTACAAAAATAAAATTTACTGAACTATACATTGAAACTGACTGATGAATAAATTACACGAAATTAAAAATTGAACTCAGAAAAAAATAAAAACTAACTACAAAAATTCACTCACTATTTTTTTTCTGAATTTTAACTCTAATTTCACACTAAAAATCACTCTAACTCCTAACTGACTCTCACTCTAATCACTGACTACTGACTCTAACACTGACTCTAACATCTGCTGGCTTCTAACACTCACTCCAGTCCACGTACAGCCCTCATATAGGCATCAGAAAGAAGACCAATAATCACTACTTAGCTGTCATGTTCCCCACGCAAGCCGAAAGCTTATTCCCTTTGTCTCTGCATGTGCGTTTGTCTTTATTTGTTTTTCTCCATTTATTTCTTCTTCTTCTTTTTTTAGTGTTTCGTCCCATCATGCATGAATTCCTTCGTCCGTGATTCTCACTTTTCTTCATCTTGCATTTCGTCCCCACGAAGGATATCCATCACCGATAACGCCCCCGATTTTATTCTTCTATCTTCAACTCCACTCCGTCTCTCTTTCTTTTCTTTTTTCTTCTTTCCTCTTCCCAGCTTCCTTTCTGTCCGCATGAATATTTCAGATGATGGTGCATCGTGGGCTGCTGTGCATGACCGTAAATGAGAGGTGGAAGTGCTCTGTTTCGGAGATGTAGAACAGGGGCTTGTCGGTGAAAGCTGATTCGCATGGCTGTGCATGCTGGGCAGTGGCACACGGTTGTATGCGCGTAGTAGACGTGCGGTGATGCCGTTCATGCAGGAAGAGGTTCTGCCATGGATGTGCTGCTACGGTGGCAGTGCGCTGCGGGTGCATGGAAGTGGAGGTGTAGCTTACATGGACGTGTTTGAGGATGGTTTATGGTTAGTGAAGCGCTGGGCATGCTTGATGGAGGAGCACGAGGTGTGGAGGAGTGCTGTTGGACGTGGAGGGAGGCTGCATGCAAAGTCGAAGGTTGAAGATGACACGACATGGGGTTGCCGGCCGTGAGGCTTCTGGACAAGGCGAGACGGCTCATGGCCGTGTTCACGGTGTTTCTGTGGTCGTGCGGAGTGCATAGGACGACTTACGGTGGTGGCTCGAAGCTGCTGTGCACGGCGGCACTGTAGCACAAAGTGCAGATTGCGAGGTTGAAGACGAGGCGAACGACGTGTCGTCGACCTCAAACGGCAGAAGCATCTCTCGTGCAAAATGACATGTCGTTTTTGACAAAACGACATGTCATTTTCTAGCCTCCTTGTGATCCAACGAGTACTAGAATAGGCCGTTGAGTTCGTGTATTCCCTTGTCGTCGAGTTTTTCATTGTGGGAAGAGAATAGAAAGAAGTGTTGTCAAGCCCCCATTCCAATACCACTGGAACGGAAATATTTGGACTTGGCTCTGTGAATATGGTCTCAAACCAATCCTGGTCAACCATAAATGCGTACTTACATCCACTAGTACCATTACTAATGTGGCGGCCGGAACCTTTCGTCTCTATTGTTGTAGAGAATACTTGGAGATTATAATGGATTGTGGTTTGGCAACAGTTTGTGGCGTAGCAACGACTTCCATTTATGAATGGATCTTTGTCACAAGGAGACTCGCACCTACCATCAAATGAATTCGAGTCATTATGGAACAAGGACCCCAACGAGGTAGAGTTGTTGCAACCCATGACAACGAAGCTATTTTTGTTGTCGGAGAAGACGAAAGGACTTTTCTCTAACTCCAGATGATTTTTGCTACTCGTTGTTAAATATTTTAACATGAACTATACCTTTGTTAACCTAATGACCACTCTCAAAGTCAACCATCAATAAACATAATTTGCACAACCAAAATATTAATCTCTACTTACAAGTATCATCTCAAATTTTTAAATCACCAATAATTCCTTAAGATCAACACAAGGTTTGAATCCCTAACCATATCACAACACAACACCATTGAGTACAAGGCAGCTCAACACTTACTAATCAGAAAACTCTCACCAAAATTGGTAGGAAATTCTTAATCTACCAAAACTATGAATTAATACACTTTCCTCAAACTCATCCAGAATTCCTTCTTGAATCTGCACCAACTATTATCCTTAAATTTAATATCGATCAATCCTGAAACCTGTCACTATAACCTCGAACTAATAACAAATATTTTCCTGGATCCAATCCAAATCTACAATCCTCAAGTAAATACACAAACTAAATCAATACCTTCAATCCCCAAATAAATATTCTCCTTAAAAATTCTTGTATCACTAACTCAACTCTGAATAACCCTATTTTAATGATTATAGCCTAATCAGTCTCCAAAATAAATCAAACTAGCACCCCAAGCCCGCATAATTAAAACTTAAATCTTGTTACCAATCAGTCCTCAAATCTGCAATTCTAAAACCTCAAATTAAAGTAGAATCACTATTCGAAATCTGTAAGATCGAAGAACCTATATCAAATAATAAATCAATCAACTCTCGAAGCCTTTCAAATCTAAGGCTCGGTAGTCCTGCAGTTTACTTCTCCAGTGTTAAATCAATGAACAGTAATGAAGAACACTACAAGTGTAAGCATGTGTAAAATATCCTTCAAGATTTTTCCTTCATTATATATAAATCATGCCAAGTCTATCTCAATAAATATAGCATCCTGGTGTTTCAAGTCATACATCAAGCAAAATATGATGCATCAAGAATTATGTTCTATGCTCAGGGTTGAAAATAAATCTTCATAAAATAATTCCGCTCAACTACACCACCAAGATGCTCAAATTTCACAAAATGATAGAATAGAGTATGTGTCAATCATGTGTATATCGATGCATATCGCATTAAGGCAAAAATTGTGTAATCCAATGCACACATACTAAGAAAGAAAAGATGAGCAATAAAAGAAAAATTAACACAGAAAATAAAGAAAGAGAATCAATCAACAAACAACAACTTAGAAAATAAGCAATTATGTAATCCATCATACACACGTAAAATTAAACAAACAACAACATAGAAACTAAACAAAGAGAGGCAAGAAATAACACAAAATAAACAACAAGACGCAATAACAGAAATAGTATTTAAGTAAGTATGAGAGTAGAGAAAACTTCCTGGATCAGTGGGAAATGCTTTGGGGTGAAAACTTTGCAAAAAAAAATTTTTTTATGCACTCCATTCCAGCCAAGTGTTCAAGTGTTCTCAGCAATGGAACACTCAAGTTGGATTAAATTTGAAATAGAGGTGGTCTGCCAACTGAGTCAAATGAGCGTTCATCCAATTGCAGTAAAACCTGGAATTTAACAAGTGTCATAAATCCCGGGTCCGACAGCTGCCGTAAGTCACGGAGCCCTGGATCTCGTGCAATGGAACCGTTACGACAAACACTTTAAGCCTCGAGCGCCATCCTGGGTCCAGATAATGCTGTAAATTGCAAACGAACAATTGCTTTATGGCCTCGAGCTTTGCTCCGGGTCCTGCCTGAATCAATCTTTGCTGAGCCTTGAATGCTTCGGATCTCTATATAAGAGACCATCACCACCCTCTCGAAACACATAACAATCTCTGCATTTCTCTTATTATTTATTTATTTTCATTTTTTTTTCTTTTCTCTTACTTCTCACAGCTTCTCTCATTCTCTTCAAATGGCTGAGCAATATTCTGTCAATAATATCCCTTATTTGAATCAGGTACCAATTACACCTCAACAATTAAACTTCTATCCTGATGCCGTCAACACCATGGTTGGGGCAGAGATATATTTCTCTACCCGGTCCGATGCCGAAGTTATTTTAGGATCGAGAATGCTCGGTGCCCAATATGCTGCTTCTATTACAACCATATCCCGGAGGTTACTGTTACGAGTGAGTGAAACTGATCAACTTAAATCTCAAATTTCTAAATTGCAGCAAAAACTTGTTAATAAACGCAGAAAAAATAAAATATTAAGACAAGAAAATAAGCAATTAAAAAAAATGTGTAGACTGGCATGCTCAAAACCTGCAACCACGAATAACGGAGCTGGAACAAGAGAAGGAACAAATACTCAGCCAACATCAGCAATTAACAGCAGAGGTCCAACGTTTACAAGAAACAGGGAGTCAGTCTGCGGTTTAATTTTTGCTTGCTCATTATAAAGCTTGTTTTGTTCTTTATTTCCAACTCTATAAAATTAGTCTTGAGTATTAAATTTTTTTTTTTATGAAACAAAATCAGAAAAAGAAAAGACTCATTCAAGAAAACGGGTTTTCTAAGACTCAATATCCCTAAAGAAATACCGTCAAACAAATGGGATAACTGGCAAGATAACTACTCTGCCAAAGTGGACACTTGCGATCATTGTGATATCGCGTGTCGGTATCACTTCATCATGCCAGAAAATCCTGAACGCTGACATGGTATTTTTTTTTTTTTTTTTTAACCGCAAAGTGGGGAGACAAATGCAAGTCCTTTTTTTTTTTTTTTTTTTTTTACAGAATGCAATTTCCTCTCCCCAACTGAACAATGCAGTGTCCTCACTGTTTAACGAAGAAGAAAATCAGTGCAAAGAGAAAATAATGCAAAACAGAAGAAAGAAAAATGAATAAATAAACAACCATACAACACAAGAAATAAACATAAATAAATAAATAGCACTCAAAAATCACAAGGTGTCTGGACAAGAAGGGTTTCACCTGGATCATACATTGGAATAAAAGGTTTAAGGCGCTGACCATTCACAGTGAAAGGGGTACCTTCATTATTAGGATTTTGAATGTCCACCGCCCCATGAGAATGAATTTTTGTTACAACATAGGGATCATTCCAACGAGATTTCAATTTACCAGGAAAAATATGTAAATGAGAGTTGTAAAGAAGTACTTCCTGGCCAATTGTGAATTGCTTGGAATGAATTTTCTTATCATGCACGTTTTTTGTTCTTTCTTTTGCTAGTTGGGCATTATCATAAGCATCTCGACGAGCTTCATCCAATTCGCTGATCTGCAATTTTCTCAACCCTGAAGCTTCATCAAGTGACATGTTAACATGTTTTATTGCCCAAAGAGCTCGATGTTGAATATCAACAGGTAAATGACAAGCTTTACCATAGACTAATCGATAAGGGGACATCCCTAGATTAGTTTTAAAACTTGTCCTATAAGCCCACAAAGCATCAAGAAGTTTAACAGACCAGTCTTTCCTGTTAGGATTGACAGTTTTCTCCAAAATTATTTTGATTTCTCTGTTTGCCAATTCAGCTTGCCCATTTGTTTGGGGGTGATAAGGGGTAGAAACTCAATGTGTGATACCATATTTCTTCATGAGTGTAGAAAATGGTTTGTTGCAAAAATGAGAACCCCCATCACTAATGATAACTTTGGGCATGCCAAAGCGAGCAAATAGAGATTGCAAAAATTTTAGTACAACACGATGGTCATTAGTTTTGCAAGCGACAGCCTCTACCCATTTTGAAACATAATCCACAGCCAATAAAACATATGTGTTTCCAAAGGAAACGGGGAAGGGTCCCATGAAGTCTATTCCCCAACAATCAAAAATTTCTAAAGTGAGAATAGGGGAAAGAGGCATCATATTTCTTTTACTAATGGATCCCAATTTTTGACAAGGCTCACAAGCCTTACAAAAATTGTAAGCATCTTTAAACATGGAAGGCCAGTAGAAACCACTTTGCAAAATTTTAGCAACAGTTTTCTTTACTGAAAAATGACCCCACATGCGCCCATATGACAAAATCTCAGTACAGAAGAAAACTCATTATCAGGAATGCATCTTCGAATCAGTTGGTCTGAACAATATTTAAAAAGGCATGGGTCATCAAAGTAAAAATGTCTTACCTCTGAGAGGAATCGGCTCTTATCTTGGATGGACCATTCAAAAGGCATTTGTTCAGTCACCAAATAGTTGACTATGTCAGCAAACCAGGGAGCTTTTTGAATTGCAAATAACTGCTCATCCGGAAAACTATCATCAAGAGGAATGATGAATTTTGAAGTGGAGGATGGTGGTAATCTGGAGAGGTGGTCAGCCACCACATTTTCGACTCTTTTCTTGTCTTTTATGGTGATGTTGAACTCTTGGAGCAAAAGGATCCAACGAATTAACCTGGGCTTGGCAACCTTCTTTGCCAACAAATACTTGAGGGCAGAATGGTCAGTAAAAATGATAACAGGAGACCCAATAATGTAAGAACGGAATTTGTCTAAGGCAAACACAACAGCTAGCAACTCCTTCTCTGTGGTGGTATAATTTTTTGTGCATCACTTAAAGTCCGACTTGCATAATATATGACCGAAAGCTTGTTGTCTACTCTTTGGCCAAGAACGGCACCAAGAGCAAAGTCACTAGCATCGGTCAAAATTTCAAATGGCAAGTCTCACTGAGGAGATTGCATGATTGGGGCAACTGTTAAGTGTTCCTTTAAAGTCTCAAAGGCTTGTTGGCACTCATTAGTCCAAACAAAAGCAGTATCATTTTGCAATAAGGTACATAGTGGTTTTGCAATGGTACTAAAGCCCTGAATGAAACGTCGATAGAAGCCAGCGTGGCCAAGAAAAGAACGAATGTCCCTCACTGTCTTAGGAATAGGCAGTTGAGATATCAATTCTATCTTGGCTTTGTCGACTTCTATGCCGTGTTTAGAAACCAAATGTCCGAGTACCAAACCACTAGTTACCATAAACTGGCATTTTTCCCAATTTAACAACAGATTTTTCTCCTCACATCTTTTTAAAATAGCAGCAAGATTTTTTAAACAGACATCGAAAGATTTTCAAACACAGAAAAATCATCCATAAAAACTTCACACATGTCATCAAGCATGTAAGAAAAAATGCTCATCATACAGCGTTGAAAAGTGGCAGGTGCATTGCATAAACCAAATGACATTCTTCTAAAGGCAAAAGTACCAAAGGGGCAAGTGAAGGTTGTCTTCTCTTGATCCTCTGGTGCTATGGCAATTTGATAATAGCCAGAAAATCCATTCAGAAAGCAATAAAAAGAATTACCAGCCACTTTTTCTAAAATTTGATCTAGGAAAGGTAATGGGAAATGATCTTTTCGACTAACCAAATTCAATTTTCGGTAGTCGATACACATTCTCCATCTCGTTACCTTCCTAGTTGGAATCAATTCACCATTAGCATTTTCAATAACAGTTAAACCAGATTTTTTTTGGACTACCTGTGTTGGACTTACCCACTTGCTATCGGAGATAGGATAAATGATGCCCACAGCTAGCAATTTTAGTACCTCTTGCTTCATCACCTCCTTCATGGTGGGATTCAACCTTCGTTGTGCATCACAAGTTGGTCTCACATCTTCTTCCAGAAAAATGTTATGGGTGCATATTGAAGGATCAATGCCCTTGATGTCTACGATCGTCCACCCTATCGCTCCTCGATGTTGTCTCAGCACTACCAGTAACTCCGTTTCCTGCTTTGAAGTGAGTTGAGAAGAAATGACTACCGGAAACGTGCCCTCAACTGGGCCCAAAAAAATGTATTTCAAGTCCTTGGGTAGTGGTTTCAACTCCACTGTGGGGACTTCTTCTTTTGATGTCTTCATGACTTCTAGTAGATTAAGAGCCTCAAAGACTGGCCTACGCCAACTGCTCATGTAACTCATATTTGATATATGAGAAGGCCTGTCTGCTTCTGTTAATCGTTCCTCTGAATTTGCCAACTCTAATGACAAAGGGATTGTCTCTAGAGTCTCAGATTGCTCTTGTGGGTCATCTCCAAATATATTCTCAGAATCAAATGCTGATAACAGTTCTGAAATATCGAAATCATATAACATATCAACTGCATGTACTTCTGAATCATCGCACCCACTAGGCATTTTGCAGGCGTTGAACACATTCATTTCCAATGTCATATTGCCGAATGTGAGCTTCAGTACTCCACTTCGACAATTAATCAATGCATTGGAGGTAGCAAGAAATAGACGCCCAAGGATGACAGGTACATGGTAAATGGTGGAGGTTGGTTGCTGCATATCAAGTACTACAAAATCTACTGGGTAGTAAAATTTGTCTACCTGAACCAACACATCTTCCACAATACCATTTGGTACCTTGACTGATCTATCAGCCAACTGTAGCATGATGGAGGTCTTTTTCATCTCTCTCAATCCTAGCTGCTCATATAATGAGAATGGCAGCAAGTTCACACTGCTCCCTAAGTCAAGTAGAGCTCTCCCAATGCGTGACTCGCCAATCATAATGGAAATGTTGGGAGAGCCGGGATCACCGTACTTTTGCGGAGTCTCGTTCATTATCAATGCGCTGACTTGCTCCGTTAGGAAAACTTTCTTCTTTATATTCAGGTTCCTCTTCACTGTGCACAAGTCCTTCAGAAATTTTGCATATGAAGGAACTTGTTGTATGGCATCCAAGAGTGGAATATTAATCTTCACTTGCTTGAAGATTTCATGTATCTCAGTGGGGTATTTATTCTTTTGGCTAGCTGCTAATCTCTGAGGGTAGGGAACCACAGGTTGGTACCCCTTACTTGATTCAGCCTCTGCAATTACAGGCTCTTTAGATTCTGGTCTCACCATCATTGGTTCTTTTTCACCTTCTTCAGGATTTGTTACATTTTCAGGAGTAGGGGCAGCTTCTCGTTTATCCATGGTCATCTCCGATTGGGGAATTTCTTTTCCACTTCTCAGAGTAAGGACGGCCTTCGCTGTTTCAATAGCATCTTCTGAGACATTATGTACCTAATGTGATTGTTGCCGGTACACTTGAGGATTGGGTTGAGGTTGTGCTGGGAACTTCCCTTTCTCCAGAGTGCTCAATTCTACGTTCATCTTATTCATGGTGCCTCGCAATTCATTTATGGCTTGAGTGTTTTGATTGTTTGTGGTAGCCTGGATCTGCATGAATTGCTGAAGTGTATTGGCCATCTGTGCCATACTTTCATCTAAAGATTTTTTTGCAGGTGGTTATGGCTGAGAACTTTGTGCAGCTACATGAGGCTGAGATCCTGGAAGTGCTGCAAAAGGATAGCTTTAAGGATTCTGATATGGTTGCTGCTGGGACTGGGGTACAATCTGATGAAATGATTGCTGGGGTTGAGGAACAATCTGATGAAATGGCTACTGAGGCTGAGGAACAGCTTGATGAAATGGTTGGTGGGAAGAGGAAGGCGATCGGCCAGGTTGATCATTTCTCCATGAGAAATTTGGATGATTCCTCCACCCAGGATTATATGTATTTGAGAAAGGTTGATTTTGTGTTCTGTTGACCCAGTTAGCTGATTGCATCTGTTCTGGTTCATTCTCCTAAATTACGGGCATGATTGGGCAGTCTTGAGTCTTGTGGTTTGAATCAGCGCACAAAGAGCATGCTTCTACAGCTTTTACGGCCTTCACTTTTTCTGTCTCCATGACCTCCAATCTTCTGGTTAATGCAGCTATTCGGGCTTGAACATCAGTGTCCTCTTTTATCTCATATTTGCCTCCACCAGTAATGGTTCTTAGTGGTTGTGGTGTCAATGAAACTCGATCAGTCCGAGTGTTCCATTGTAGGGCACTCTCAGCAAGATAGTCAAAAAATGATAGTGCATCGTCAGGTTCTTTGCCAAAGAACTCTCCGTTGCACATGGTTTGGACAAATTGCTTGCATTCTGGAGAGAGACCAGTGTAAAAATAATTCACCAGTCTCCAGGATTCAAAACCGTGATGTGGGCAGATGTTCATCAAATCCTTAAACCTTTCCCAACTGATATGGAAAGTTTCATCAGGTTTTTGATTGAACTGACTGATTTTTTCTTGTAATGATTGAGTTCTTTGAAAAGGGAAAAATTTCTTTAAAAATTCACAGTGCATATCAGACCAGCTAGAAATAGAATTAGACTTCAAAGAGTTAAACCAAATTTTTGCTTTGTCCTTTAGAGAGAAAGGAAACCATCGAAGCCTAATGTATTCATTAGTATTGGTCCTGTTGATGAAAGTGGTGCAAGCCAACTCAAAATCTGTCAGATGTTGGAAGGGACTTTCAGAATCCATCCCGTGGAACTGAGGTATTACTGACATCATGCCATGCTTTATGGAAAAATTAGCTGCATCATTAGGTAACAAAATGCATGAAGGTGTAGTGGTGCGAGTGGGTTGCAAATACTCTTTAAGAGTGCGTGGTGCAGGCGCAGCCATGGCTTGTTCGGTTTCAGAGTTGTCGCTTGTAGAGGAGACAAGAAGGGTGTCTGTCTCTAAGCAGTGTAAACTACTATTGGTGCTTGATGCAACTCTACACAATCTATTTGAACTGTCTCTTTCCCAATACATGAAACATCAGTCCAAAATAGAAAAGAGAAGATCCAAGCAACTTTATAGTAGGTGAGAATGCTTTTTTTTATTATTATTAATTTTTTTAAAAATAAAATAAATAAAGATAAAGATGAAAATCACGAGTTTAAATTTATGACAAGCATCTTTCCCAGGCAATGGTACCAAAAACTTGACTTGTTCGAAAATGAGCTGCCCAAAGGCTATCCCAAGTGCAGGAGCGTGTCGCGTAGTAATTAGGAATAAATTCCTAAATCGTCTCCACATGGAAAGTGCTTAAAAATCAAACTCATGTAAAATTGTGGAAATAGTTACAATGAGAGAATAAAAATAAAAGTGATGATATGTGCAATGAATGTGGGAGTGCAATGGAAATGAAAATTTCCTAGTCATGGACTAGATTCATGTTTGTTAGTTTTGAGTGGATGATGAAAAGTAAAAAAATTAAAATACAAGACAGTAAATTAAAATTGCTAGAAATTAAATAACTGAAATGTAAAGGGACAATAAAATTTAAATGACATAAAAGTAAATTGCAAAAATTAAAGGTGCAGAAAAATTAAATGACAGTAATTTAAATTGCAGGAAATTAAAAGTGCGAGGAAATTAAATGACATAAATTTAAATTGCACGAAATTAAAATTGCGAGAAAATTATATGACAGTAATTTAAATTGCAGGAAATTAAAAGTGCGAGAAAATTAAATGACAGTAATTTAAATTGCAGGAAATTGAAAGTGCGAGGAAATTAAATAGCAGTAATTCAAAATTAAATAAAAATAGGAATTGTAAGGAATAAACTTGATGTTTGGAAATTGAGACTACGTTCTCCAACCCAAAAATCTGAACTTCCAATTAAAGTAAACTCAAAAATAAAACGGACTCTCAACATTTATCAAAGAGGACTGAAAATTTACTCACTAAACAAACTCAAAACTAGAAATAAAGACTTACAAAAATAAAATTTACTGAGCCATAAATTAAAACTGACTGATGAATAAATTACACGAAATTAAAAACTGAACTCAAAAAAAATAAAAACTGACTACAAAAACTCACTCACTATTTTTTTTCTGAATTCTAACTCTAATTTCACACTAAAATCACTCTAACTCCTGACTGACTCTCACTCTAACCACTAACTACTGACTCTAACTTCTGACTCCCCCTTCAGTCCGCATACAACTCTTATATAGGCATAAAAAAAAAAGACACCAATAAACACTACTTAGCTGCCATGTTCCCCACTCAAGCCAAAAGCTTATTCCCGTGTGCTGTCTGTTCCCCACATATTATTCTTTTTCTCGTGCGTCCAGCCTCAAAGACAACACCACATATATATTTTTTTCTTCTTTTTTTTTTCTGTTGCCTTCAGCCACCCATTACCACTTGCATTTTATTTTTCTTTCTTCTCTCCTTCTTCGTTTCCTCTCCTTTCTTTTTTTTCTTTTTCTTCATTTCCTCTCCGTTGCTGCGTTCTTCTTCCTGTCCGAACCTCTCCCTTTCTTTTCTTTTCTTTTTTTTTTTCTACTTTCTCCGTGTTTTTACTGTCTGAAGCTTCTCATCATTTTATTTCTTTCTTCTCTTCCGTGCGTACGTGATTGTTGCGTCCAGTTGGCGCTATGCACACTGGTTCGTGAACGTGCTGGCTCTGTTTTATGGTGATACAAACAGAGGAGTTGCGGTGCTTCGATGGAGATTGCATGTTTGAAGTGACCCACAGCTGCAAGCGTGGAGGTGATGAGGATGGCTCACGGTGGTGGCTTGAAATGGCTAAGGTGATGGGCACGGCTGCACTTGCGGAGGACGTGTTGCAGCGTGCATGGAGTGGGCTGTTGATGGAGGAAGGAAACTTCAGACGGTGGCTGCTACTGCAAGGTGGTGCTGCTGGGCAGTAGCGTTGGTGGCTGCTTCATGTGCTATTGGACGAGACTGGGCGGTGGAGACAGGACTGGTTGAACGCTGTGCATGGCGATGCGATCGTGAGGTTGAAGATGGTGATACTGCCGTAGCTTGGCGGTTTCGTGGAGTGCTGCTGCCGAACTCCGTGGAGAAGTGATCTCCGGCGTCTTCTGTTGTTGCTGGCGGCTACAGGTGGGACAATGCAGTGGTGGTGCTGCTGTGTGAAGCACTGCAGCATCGTGCATGGATGAAACGGAGAAGACGAGCGGAAGGTTGAAGACGAGTGAAAACGACATGTCGTTTAGTGCAACGGCTGTTATGAACTTCTCTGAAAAACGACATGTCGTTTGACAAAAACGACATGTCGTTTAGGACCTGTAAAAATAAAAAATAAAAATAAAATAAATAAATAAATAATATATAATATATAATCAAAGAAACAAAGAAACAAAAAAAATTAGAAAAATAAAATAAAATAAATAAATAATTATAAATAAAATAAAACTAGACTAAATATTAAAAAATGTGTTGTGCAATTGAATAAATATTGCCCAATTAAATCACAAGCTATAAAATTAAGCATAAATTATACTTTTAATCAATTTAAATCCTAACTTGGATTTATGCCTCTTAATCAATTTTTTCATCTAAAACTAATGATAAAATAATAAAAAAATTAAAAATATATTGGTCTTAAGTGTATAAAATATGCAATAATGCAGCTCAATCAGAGCCTCTTCCCATAGAGATAATCCTCAATCTGCATCTTCCAATACTCAAAATTAGTGCCGTCAAACTTCTCAATTCCTGATGCATTCACTTTATCTCCAGCCATCATTCTCCTTCAGATCCGACCTTGGCTCTTGATACCAGTTGTTGTAAAATGTTAGGCAAACACACACACCAACAATGACAAATAAAGTAAAAACAACACAATCAAGAACACGACACACAATATACGTGGTTCGGCAAATTGCCCACGTCCACAGAGCTGCAGAAATCTTATTAATCAGAGGAGATTACAATCACTCAATCTCAACTCACACTCTCTAGGGATTTTTGCTCTCTCACACAATATGCACTCATTAGACAATTGTTCTCTCTCAAAATATGCTTCTGGCTGTACAACACAAGTCTAATATGATATATTTATAGTGAGTGGCGCTGGAAATCTGATCTGGCAAAAAATTGCGTACTTCGCTCGAGTGGCGTGTCGAGCACGCCTCGAGCGAAAAGCCAAATGAACATTGGCTAGAGCGGAGTGTCAAGCGAGGGTCGAGCGAACACTAGGGTTTGCGTCTCGCTCGAGCAGAGTATCGAGTGGGACTCGAGCGTACCTCTTTGTCTTCCATCCGCTCGAGCGGCTAGAGACGCCCCTCAAGCGGTGGACAGACTTGGCTCGAGCCAACAGTCAAGCCAACTTTTAGCAACCCATTTTTCAGCTCCAAAACCAGTCTCCACATATACCCCAACAGCGTGGAACTTCTGGTTCTAGTATGAAGAGTATGTTTGTTTTGTTGCTAGCATAATTAAAGGACATAAAAAAGATAAGGTTTTCATTTTCTTTTTTGTTTTACTGTAAATTTTGGAACTGTAAATTTTGGAAAACTAGAAGGCAGTCAAGACCTGCGCGCTCATAGGAGCTAAGATCATAAAATGTATATATATATTTGCACGCTTCATTCTACCATAATATCATTTACCATTAACCCATGTTCAATGATACATTCATGGCATTATCTTCAAGATATATATATATATATATATATATATATATATATATATATAATTAAATATATATATATATTCAACCAAAAGACCAAATTATTTAGCCCACAAGAGAAAATTGAGCAAATACTGCTTCTAAGAAGTTTTTTATTCGCCTTAATATTTAAGATGATAATAATGGTACTCCAGCGTCTAAATACGAGGTTATGCCGCTCATGTCCATACCTGCAATTGTTGACGTAGAAACTCGAACATTTCATTCTTGAGTACAACCTCTTCAAAGATTTGGTATTGAATATTAGAGGCTTTTCGCGATATTTGTACTGCCTCCAACTCGATCTTTTGTGACCTCTTTCATCATACGTAGGTCGTTTCTTTCCGTTAAAGTACTCTAGTTGGAGCCGCTTTTTTAATAAACGTTCTTTTCCAATATTCGAGGATATAAATTTGTCTCTTCTAAATTTATTTCGTGTAGTAATGTCTCTCAAAATATTTATTTATTTTTTAACAAGTACCATAATTTTTCTGGGAACTGGAAAGCAAGTGAATCCAAGTTAAATGAGCGAAGGTCAAACGAACTGGTAAAAGTAAGATGACGCGTACGCATACCTATAATGATATTTGTTGAGACCTCGGAGTCTGGATACTGTTAAGAACTTGATACAAACCCAATTGGGAAATTGATGAAAGTAGAAAAGGAAGAAAATAGAGGAGAGGAAATGAATCTGTGTAATCGACCGAATTGCATTGAATGAATAATACGTAAGTGTTCAATTGTATTTATCCTAAGATATCAACTAAATAACTAAATTAACAAAAATAATAGAAACTATTTCTTCTTCTCTTCTTTGACTTTTTCTTCTTTTGACTTTAATTCCATATTCTCAAGGTGTGAAGCTATACTCCAACACCCTCCCTCGAGATGAACATGTATATTAAAAATGTTCATCTTATGAAGTGTATGATGAAAGAGTAAGGAACCAAGAGGCTTTGTGAATATGTTTGCCAATTGCAATCTTGATGGAATGTAAAAAAGCTTGATAATGTTCTCCTGTCACTTCTCTCGAACAAGATGACAATTAATTTAAATATGTTTTGTTTTCTCATGTTGGACTGGATTTGTGGCAATAGATAAGGCTGACTTGCTATCAGTGTAGAGTGATGTTGGCTGATGATGGTTGATGTGTAGATCTTATAAAGCATAAAGTAACCAGTGTAGATCTTGCAACAAGTCTCCTGTAAGGTGATGGATCCTCATAAGAATTAGGATCAGTTGCAGTTAGCTTAAGATTAGGATCAGTTGCAGTTTGCTGGAAATCTCCCCTTCTACATGTTGGCTCAAGTTGAATGTTGATGGGGCTATTTTTGCTGATTTATGTAAATCTGGAGTTGGTTGTGTGCTAAGAGATGACAGAGGGGAGATTCTTATGGCTGCTAGTAAGCTTGAGCATGAGTTAGAAGATCTGAAGTTGTCGAGTTGATTCCAGTTTTCCGTGGCTTGCAATTATGTGCTAGCATGGGGATATCTCATTTACAAGTGGAAGCTAATTCTTTGTTAGTTGTGGAAGCACTGCAGAAACAGGAATCTATGGAAGGGTCTATTTTGGGGCTATTATATAATGAGATTAAGTGTCTTTCTTCCTGTTTTATTGAATGTAATTTTATTTATGTTCATAGAGAAGGAAATAGGGCAGCCCATAAATTGGCTCGTTATGCGAAGTTTGTGGAAGATATTAAAGTTTGGTGGGATTGTATTCTGGACTTTATTTCTCAAGTACTTTGGCTTGATAAATGTCTGTAATCTCTTTTATTTATCAATGGAAGTTTCTATTCTTATAAATAAATAAAAAAGATTAGACTCCATTGGAAAATCAACAGGTTTTGAACCTATAACACCAGTGTCTCGAAGTATGTCTAATGCATACTTTCTTTGGCATAGTGAAATGCCAGTTTTTGACCTTGCTACTTCCACACCAAGGAAGTACTTGAGCTGCCCCAAATCTTTGTTGGTAAACTTATCATGTAAAAAATCTTTTAGCAGTTGAATTTCTAATAACTATCACTAGCTAGTAATACATCATCTACATATACTAGTAGTGCCATAAAAGAAGTTGTAGATTTCTTAATGAACAATGAACAATCAGAGTTTCCTTGAATAAATCCATAACTGATTAGAGTAGTAGACAGCTTTGCAAACCACTATCTAGAAGCCTGCTTTAGCCCATAAAGACTTTTGAGAAGTCTACAAACATGGAGGTCTACGTGGATGACCTGTTGGTTAAAAGTGAGACCACAGAACAACACTTGAACGATTTAAGGGAGATTTTCATGATACTACGACAGTACCAAATGAAGCTAAACCCGGCAAAATACGCTTTCGATGTCAGTTCGAAAAAGTTCTTAGGATTCATGGTGTTCGAAACATAAATGAGGTATAAAGGCTAGCAGGGTGACTGGCTGGCTCTCCTCAGGTTCATATCAAGATCCACCGACAAGTGTCGGCCTTTCTTCAAAGTCTTGCAGATAGCACATGCATGGGATGACGAGTGCGACCTGGCATTCGAAGCCCTCAAGAAATACCTCACAAGCCCACTGCCCTCAAGAACAAGGGTGCCACCTACCACGTACGTGGGTCGTACGTAGTGACGACCCACGTACGACCCAAGTAGTACGTGGGTCGTCACCACGTACTACTTGGTGATGACCCACTTTTCAGTTGGGTCCAATTGAAAAATTTTATACATCACACTCTCATCCTATTTTGATTATACTAAGTAGTATGTGGCACATTCATCACCAATAGATAATAAAGAAGAATACAATAAATGATCATTTAATGGTTATAAATGTGCCACATCTTACTTAGTGGGATAAAAGTGGGATATATGGTAGTATGGTGTATAAAATTTTCCTTTTTAATATTGTTTCGCGTGACTCTTGCATGGTTTGACATTGTGTTTGGATGATAAACTGAGTTGAGTTGAATTGAGTTGAGATGATAAAATATTGTTAAAATATTATTTTTTAATATTATTATTATTTTGGGATTTGAAAAAGCTAAATTGTTTATTATTTTGTGTTGGAATTTGAAAAAATTATAATGATGAGTTGAAATAGGTTTATGTTCCAAACGAAGCATACTCCAAGTCCCAGGTTTTCATCTTAACGTACATGTGCATACAAGCTTGTAAATTAGCAACTAGTGCCATATGATCCTTGAGGGGAAAAAATCTTCACACGGTGTTGTTTGAATTTTAGGGTGTCAAGTAAAAGAAAAAAGGTGAATGAAAAACCTTATAATATTTATTGATGCCTGTATAAATATTTAAGACAATGCTAGAGTGCACTCCTAATGTGCATCCCAAATACGCATATCAGTGTAAATGATTTTTTTATTTTTATTTTTAAGTACTTTTTAAACATCTTTAACCATTAATAAATAAATAAATTCACTAATAGTCACTTTCTTAACCATTAAAAAAAATTAAAATATATGAGTGGACACATTTGATTAATATATTTGGTAGTCATACTATCATTTTCCAAATATTTCGGACAATATTGAATGAGTAATAGACATTATAGATAATAATTATGAGTTTTCCATTTAATTTGAATTTCAATTTTTTCATAACTAATCTCTTATATCTAAATTAACATAATTATAAAAAGATTTGTAAAAAGATGTTGTGTTTGCGTATAAAACAACGTACGATACAAACTTTGTTCATAGGAGAGAGAAAAAAATAACCGTAATTATATTTACAAGTTAATATGAAAGACACCCTTTCTAGCTACACAGTTACACATGCATGAATATGATTTAATTTGCAATAAAATTCTTTTTTTTTTTTAATTTCGTTCACAAATCATGATATATATGACGCTAATGGTGTAAAGTATCAACCAAAAAATAACTATGCTTATAAGAGTAATGTTATACACTATAACACCATTCTATTTTTATCTTATTATATAAGATGTGACATATTTATCATCATTAGATAATAAAGAGTCATATAATAAATGATCATTCAATAGTGATAAATGTGCCACATTATATATAATAAGATAAAAATAAGATGATGGTGTGGTATATAAAATTTTCCAATTAATATAGGTTGTTACGAAAGATAAATTTACCTTCACATCCTCCAAGAAGATACGGATTTCCTCTGTAGCCATACAGGCACTTGCACGAAAAAGTAAAGTTTCGCCTGCCTGCGCTATTCTCAATAATAGGATAACCCCGATAACAATAATAGGTTGAGTTCTTGTATTCCCTTGCCGTCGAGTTTTTCATTGTAGGAAGAGAATAGAAAGAAGTATTGTCTATCCTCCATTCCAATACCACTGGAACAGACATGTTTGGATTCGGCTCTGTGAAATTGTTCTCAAACCAATCCTTGTCCACCAAAAATGCATAGTTGCAGTACTCACTACTACTGCCATTAATACTACTTTTCGGCTCTATAGTTGTAGTGAATGCATGGAGATTAGAAGGGATTATTCTTGTTTGGCAACAGTTTGTGGCGTTGCAAAGACTTCCATTTTTAAATTCAGCTTTGACACAAGGAGATTCGCACCCACTAGATGAAAACGTGTAATATTCGAACGAGGACCGCATTCCCAACGAGGCAGAGTTGTTGCAACCCATGGCAACGAAGCTGTTGTTGTTGGCAGAGAAGACGAAAGGACTGTTCTCTAACTCCAGATTCTTTGTGCTGTTCTTGACATTGGTACAGCTCTAAAACATGGAATAATTGACGAGAACTGTGCCTGAATCTAGGTTAATCTT
Organism: Cyclocarya paliurus; assembly: GCA_029856935.1. Classification (NCBI taxonomy): domain Eukaryota; kingdom Viridiplantae; phylum Streptophyta; class Magnoliopsida; order Fagales; family Juglandaceae; genus Cyclocarya; species Cyclocarya paliurus. The sequence continues at coordinate 7,803,303 of CM056950.1, forward strand.
CAGCACCTCCAGCTCGAACCTCTTCAAAAAGGGTTTTCGAAATCCCAGATCATTATAAGAGTCATTTCTGCAGACTATTTCAAAACAATCTCCGACGTAGCAACCATTTCCAATTCCAAAAGGGTATGGAATGTTAACGTTCACTACAAGAGAAATGGTTTTGAGAGACAAAAAATTTTGTCTCCAAAAATCATAATTTCGTCCTAAAAAAGAATTAGAGATAAAAAAATTTCGTCTCTAATTTGTCTCTAAAAGGCTGTCTCAAAATGTTTTTGGAGACGAAATTTGAATTTCGTCTCCAAAAATCACTTTTAGGGATGAAATTTTGCAGAACCAGTCGAAACCGTTCGAACGGATATTTTTTTTTAGACGAACTAATTTCGTCTCAATATCTTGTTCGAATGGAATATTTTTTCGTTCGAACCGACACGTTCATTCGAACGGAATAAAATTTTGAATCAAACAAATGATCATATTTGATACTGTTCGAACGAAATGAGTGTTCGAATGGAATATTTTTCGTTCGAACCTACCCGTCCATTCGAACGAAATAAAATTTTGAATCGAACAAATAACGTTCGTTCGAACCAATAAATTTTGATACTGTTCGAACCAATAAATTTTGTTCAAATGCAAATTACGTCCGTTCGAACTGTATTCCGTGATATTCGTTCAAATGGGTTATTTTTTGTTCGAATGGTTATTTGTTTATTCGAATGGATTTAAAATTGGTACTTTACCGTTCTAACTGGTTATTTACCGTTCGAACGGTATGAAACATACAGAACAGAACCAAATTAATTAAAAATACCATATTAGTAGTATTACACAAAATATAATTCAAATGTCAATTGTTCAAATGTTTTGAAACTTTATAATGTATTAACCCTAAAGAAAAAAAAAGTTATACAATTATGGTGGTGGTGTAGAGTTTTGTGACATAACTGACTGCAACTGAAGCATAGCTTTTTGTACCTCCATCTCCAATCTCTTCTGCATGTTCTCTTCTAATCTTGTCTCAAGATCTGCTGCTTGATCTAATCTGATCAGTAACTCTTTTTCCTTAGACCTCAATCGCTCTATTTCAAGTGCTGCTTCCTCCAATTTTTTAGTTTTGTCGTCATTCGATCTAGCTTGAGAAGAGGATGATAATGTTGAAGATGGTTTAATGCAACGTCCTAAGCCCCTCAAATATCCAGAACGTGATCCCAGAACTTGAGAAATGATCTGAACATCGTTGACAGATGATGCATCAGATGGATCCGCATTAACTTCCTTGAGAGATATCATTTTGTCCTACAAAAATAAAAACATATTAGTTAGTATAAGTAACAAAACTATAGTCACAATGGAATTAAAGAAACTTAAACTTACATAATTTGCCTCTGCTTCGGGACTGGTCCAAACACCATCACGATTTTTATGTGATTTTGCATACAATTGAGTCAAATCATAGTCAGCAGGACTTTCTTCTTTCTGCAAAACAATATATATATATTAGAACTTAAATCAGAAAAGTGTATTATATGTTAATATTTAATAGGGAGTAGAATAAATTACCATTTTGTTAGACAAACGATGAAAAGATCGAGAACCCGCATGATGGTGTATCTTCAAGTTTGATCTATTTGCTTTGTTTACAGTACTCTGTTGCTAAAAAAATAAAATATATATATATATGTTTAATACATCTATCATAATATACTATTAAAAAAATAGAGCAGCGAAATTACCTGATAAGCAGGATCTTCAAACATATCACAAACCTTCTCCCATTCATTTGGTGGTATTGCTTGGAATGGATTTTGGCGCGCCTCTATTGTAGTATTGAACTTATTATAATGTGCATGACATCGACCTTTGTACCTCCGAAATGCATTCGACATCAACTCCTCAACCGTTAATCGATCCTCTTGTCGGCCAAAATCAAGCTCAAACTCATCCTTCCAATAATTGTAAACAATTAGTATAAATACCAAATATTCAAAAAGTAACATGAATAATACTTAGTTACTTGAGATGTAGGTTATTACCAAACAACATTTTTTGATGTGATCTTTCACTTCTTGTGGAACTTTAGACCAAGAGGATGTAGCAATAGGTGCATACGTGCGAGTAAGCGTACCAACAAAAGAAGCAAGCCATGCTGCTGAATCTCCAGAGCCACCGGTGTGATAATCAGGAATATCAACTTTAATTTTACCAACTTTCCTTACTTTTTCTATGCAGACACCCCTCGTAGTGCCTCTACCTCGGCGCTGGCTTACAACAGCTATATACAGTAATTAAAGCAAGTATTTGAATTAAATACTTTTATTTTATATATATATTACCTAAATTGAGCATAAACTTCAGTATTTAATTTGATAAAATACCTTGTTCTGAGTCTAATAGTGTTGGCTGACTATTCATGTCAGGTGAATCACACGGGGAATCAGTAATGGATGGGGATGGCACACGTGTTGCTTTACGTTTAGGAGGCATATCTATTTGAAATTGTAACAAATTATTATTCAAACAAACATTATGGATATCCTTAAACAAATAATACTTACAAAAATTGATATTTGAAATTCATTCACTATCTGTTTTGCTAGTAGACCAATCACCCTCATCCTCGCTAGACACTTCAGTTGATTCATCATCTTCTGATATTTCACCCTCAATTACTTCGGGTTGAACATCTTCTCTATGCAATGAGACCATATCATATTGGCTAAGATCAACAAAGAGATTGATGCCTACTTCGTTTTCTTGATATGCTTCTTCATTTGTTGGAGTATCAACTTCTTCTGAAGGTTCTTCTGTCTCTGGAATAGTATCATATACATTTCTTGGTGCAAATTTCTCCACTACCCGCCATGGGTTTCCGTATTCTGGATCATCTAAATAAAATACTTGATTCGCTTGACAAGCAAGAACGAAAGGATCGTCCTCATACCATGTGCGAGATGTATTGACACTCATAAAATAATTATCGTTACGCACTCCCAACCTAGGATTTGAGACATCCCACCAATTACATTTAAACAACCAGACCATATATCCTCCCACGTATTTTAACACTATAATATCTTTCACAATTCCATAGAAGTCAATGTTATCATCCCCATGACTTCCTTCGACTACAACCCCACAATTTTGAGTTTTCCTATATCTTTCTCTGTCAGCTGTGTGAAATCTATATCCACGCACCAAACATCCTGAGTACTGGATGGCCCGCCTAGACGGACCACATGCTAGAGCATACAGTTCTGGTGAAATTTCTTCTGAATTTTCAACATATTTTGATACAACTTATATCAATAAATATTATTATATAAAAAAGGATAGATTTTAGTGGTATGAAATTCATATTATAAAATGAAACTTTACAGTAATACCGTATGTTCAAACCATGAAGCAAATTCCTCTTCATGCTTTCTTTCTACGTCAATTACACCATTCGTGCGAAGTAGTTGTATATGTTCACTGCGCAGGTTCGTGTGAATGATTAATTTGTAGTAACGAAAAATGTTATATTATTATACATAATTAATTTAGAAGATCATCACTAACCTCAAATAGTGGTCAATCTCTGCACAGTTATTCAAGACATACCATCGAGCTCTTTCAAACTCTCGCCCACATATATCGTAGCCCCTTTGTGCGCCTATGGGATGTACTATCTGGGAAAACACGGTAAATGTTGACAAGACTCCCGCCTCTCTTCCACCCTCATAATTTCGGTCTGGTCTTGTAAATCTAGTATCAACCCCACGAAAATACATTGAACAAAATGTATGCCACTCATTATCAATATATGACTCAGCAATCGAACCTTCTGGACGAGCTTTATTCCCCACAGATCGCTTCAATTTTCCTAAAAATCGTTCAATAGGATACATCCATCTATACTGAACCGGACCAGCGACTAAAGCCTCACGAGGTAGGTGCACAGCCAAATGAACCATTACATCAAAGAATGAAGGCGGGTACAAACTTTCCAACTTGCACAATATAACTGCAATATCAGCTTCCATTTTTAACAATGCATCAACTTTCAACGTTCTTCTACAAATGTCTCTGAAAAATCCTCCTAATTCTGTGAGAGCTATACGAACATCTCGAGTAAGCTTTCCACACACACCAACCGGCAACAAACGCTGCAGAAATACATGGCAATCATGACTTTTAAGACCAGTTATCTTCCAATCATGTGTTCGAACACATCTTGACATGTGTGAAGCATAACCATCGGGTAATTTGATTGTCAAGAACCAATCACAAAATTGTTTTCTCTCATCATTTGAGAGTGTATACATTCCAATAGGCATGTATGCTGACGACCCATTATCTTGCAAATGCAACTCCGGTCTTATCCCCAACTCTTTTAAGTCTTTACGAGAATTAGCTGTATCTTTTGTCTTTCCTTTTATTGACATCAGAGTACCCAATATATTCTCACATATATTCTTTTCAATGTGCATAACATCTAGATTGTGGCGCAGTGTCAATGTAGACCAGTATGGTAACTCAAAAAAATACTTTTTTTTGTCCAATTCAACTCCACTGCTTGTCGTTTTCTCTTTCGAACCCTGGTATGTTTCCCAAATTTGTTTTCTAAAACATTCCCCAACTGCACGATAATATCATGTCCAGATAACTCTGGTGGCGATAACCTACGCTCAACCCTTCCATCAAACATAGCTCTATTTGAACGTCATCTATGATCATGTGGTAAATAACGACGATGTCCCATAAAATATAATTTCCTACCATGACTCAACCATTGAGAATGTGTATCTTTATTACAAACAGGACAAGCCATTTTACCTTTTGTGCGCCACCCAGACAAATTTCCATATGCTGGAAAATCATTTATTGTCCACATTACTGCGGCATGCATCTTGAACTCCCGCGATGTCGCTGCATCATATGTATTAACACCCTGATCCCACAACTCTTTCAACTCTGCAATCAGTGGTTGCAGATATACATCTAATTCATTCCCTGGTGACCTTGGCCCTGGTATCAATAGAGTCATCATAAAATAAGGATCCTTCATACACTTCCAAGGTGACAAATTATAAGGCATTAATATGATAGGCCAAGTACTATGAGAAGTACTCATGTTGCCAAATAGATTAAAACCATCCGTTGCTAAACCAAGACGTACATTGCGAGGTTCTTCGACAAACCATGGATACTCTTTGTCAAATTTCTTCCATTGTAAAGAATCTGATGGATGGGAGAGGAAGTTTTTATTTTGGACTATTTCTATATGATGCCACGACATATCTTTCGCAATTATCCTTGATGTAAACAGTCTTTGAAGTCGAGGAATCAACGAAAAATGTCTTAAAACTTTGTGGGGTACATTACGTTTATCGGATGTCCATCTTGACTCATGACACACTGGACATGAGTCAAATTCTGCATATTGTTGCCAGTAAAGAATGCAATCATTTTTACAAGCGTGGATGATATTATAATCAAATCCTAACCCTCGCTTCAATTGCTTTGCTTCATAAAAATTACGGGATACTACATTATCCTGAGGAAGAACCTCTTTAATAAATTCAAGTAACATGTCGATAGCTTTGGCAGAAATACGACAAATAGACTTAATATGAAGCAACCTTACCATAAAGGACAACTTGCTATGACGAGTGCACCCCGCATACAACTCTCTATGTGCATCCTCCCACAATCTTTCAAAGTTATTATTTCTCTCAAATGATTGTGCAGATGTTCCTTCTCCATCCCTCATCCCAAACATTCCTGCACCCAGATCACCTAACATCTCAGTCATATCCTCTCCATTATCATCACTGTCATCAGGATTATCCACATTAATGTCCTCTATTTCGGTGTCGTTACCCTCATCTACTTGATTAGTCTGACTACCAAATCTAACTCCTTTGAGAAATGGTTCGCCATGTAAGACCCAAGGTGAGTATTTAGGATCGATTCCATTTACAAATAAATGATCCTCTACTACTAACAAATTATAAGAACTAAGATTCTTGCACTTCTTGCACGGACATCTTATATATCCTCGACTATCAACGCTCATGTGAGCAAACTCTAAAAACAACTTCACCCCTTGTGCATATTCCTTATAGTCTCGCCCAAGTCTATCTCCCAACAACATCCAACTCTTATCCATGTCTAATATCCTATTGGAAACAAATGCGTTCATCAACAAACATATGGCTAAAACATATATCAAACTAACACATCTCCATGCATAAAATTCAACATATAGAAATAACCGTTCAAACATTTTTATAAAACGTTCGAACGTTTTAATAACCGTTCGAAGGTTTTAATAACCGTTCAAACGTTTTAATAACCGTTCGAACGTAGAGAACGTGTTCGTTCCAGATTTCAATTCTACTTCAACTACAGAAAACATATATCAAACACCATTACAATTTCTTTCAGATTTCAATAACATATATCAAACACCATTACATCAAAACAAACATATATACATAAAATAGAACATATAGCCCATTTGTAACAAACATATAGCTAAAACAGAACATATAGTCCATATATATATCAAAACATAGAGTCCATACATATATCAAAACATATATCAATACATATAGTCCATACATAAAATAAAACATATAGACGCATATTAAGCATCTTCATCAGGGTTGAGCTCATTTGAGGTATTTTCCGGAGGGCTGAACACATTTGATGCATTTTTCTCAGGGTTGAGGACATTCCCTGCACTTTCCGTCTCAAGCTCCGCTATTTTTTGTTCATATATTTGTTTTCGCATTCTCTCAAGCTCTGCTACTTTTGGTTTCAAATTTTTTGCATACAAGTCCATAGACAGCTTTAATTCCTTATTTTGTCTTTTTAATATCTATTTTTTTTTCGTTTATTTGCAAGCTTATTATTCAATTCACTTACTTGTTTTTTAAGCATCTCTATCTCACTTACCCTGAGTTGTAGCCTTCGGCTCATGATAGTAACAACAGCTGCATATTGAGATGTCATTATTCGACCTCCATCCACAACCTCCGCATCAATCTTGCTAGAGAAATAGTTATCTGTCGCTATCATGGTATTGATAGCATCAGGAGTGAAAAATAATGTTTGTGGCAAATTAGGTTCTCGATTCAAATCAGGAACAATATTATAAGGACGATGGCCGGACATTTCAATGAAATGTGAGTTGAGAGGAATGTGAGTTGAGAGGAATGTGAGTTGAGATGAATGAGAGTTGAGAGGAATGTCAGTTGAGAGAAATGATTGTTGAGAGAAATGAGAGTTGAGAGGAATGTGAGTTGAGAGAAATGAGAGTTGAGAGATACATCGCATGAGAGCAGGGTGGTGTGGGAAACATGAGGTGATGTATCCCCATAATTTACGGATATCATCCCCATAATATCCGTAAATTATGGGGATATAATATCCCCATAATTGACGGATATTGTCCGTCGCTCAGGAGTTTTGGCCCCCGGATGTTACCGTTTATGCTCTCTTTTTGTGGGTCTCGAAGCAATTGTGAGAATTGGCCGGGTATTATGGTGTGCTGCTCGCATCACGAGATGCGAGCTCATCAGGGTTGAGAAGGATGCGAGCTCATCCGTCTATATATTTTAAACCCCAAATGCTCTCTCACCACCAATCAAGATGCGAGGTAGGCGAGGTTCTGCTTGTGAAGCATGCAAATTTTTGAGAAGGAAATGTAGTGGGGGATGTATTTTTTCTCCTTATTTCAAAGGTCCAGTTGGATATATCCAATTTGGAGCCGTTCATAAGGTTTTCGGAGCAGGTAATGTAAAGAGGCTGCTACATCGCATCCCGGTCGATAATCGTGGTGAAGCGATTAACACACTTATATGTGAAGCGCAAGCTAGGCTTCAAGATCCTATCAATGGAATTTTTTCATATATTTTTTCTCTTCAGCAGCAGGTTCTCTTTTCATATTTAATGAAAAGAATCCTAATATGCTCTGTCAACCAAGATCTATAATCCTACTTTGTTTTCTGCAAGTTAAAAATCTTACAACTCAACTAGCAACACTAATAACATAAACAGAACGAAGTTGTCTATCATATGCTTCTGTCAATACAAACCCAATTCAAGATGTCCAATGTGGTTCTGTCGGTTCTGTCAATACAAACCCAACTCAAGATGTCCAAAGTGGTTTTGGAAACTCCGAAAATTCACAAGTCAATGCTTTATTTGAAGAGTTAGTTGCGCTTGGATTTATTCATAAATAATAGTGGTGGTGGCAATGCTAAGGTGGTGGACATAGAAGATGGGAGATGGAGTATTTTAATTTTTATCTTTCTAAGTTTGATTAATTATGGTCTGTATAATTCATTTCTATGACTTTATATTTGAATTTTATGGTCTGTATTATATTTTCTAAATTTGTTTGTGTATTGTTTTTTTGAGAGGAAGTTTGTGAATTAATTCAAATATTATACCGTTCGAACGTAAATTCTACAATGATATGTATTATGCCGTTCAAACGTAAAACATAACCCATTCGAACCTAAAGTCTAAAATTGGTACTGAAAATGAACTCCACAAAAAGTAATACAAATAATAGTTTTAATTTGAAAATGGTATGGGACTGGATTGAGTTACTCTTATGGTAAGAACCATAAGAATGAGGGTCTTCAATTTCAATGATAAGTTTCATATTTTGAAGAAGTCACTAAAGTCTTGACTCTTCACCCAACACTCCAAAACCCAACCAAAATATGACTTTAGCGTCTAAAATTTTTAAGTTTGTATAGTTGTAGACGGACTATCTTTTGCAGTTAATATCTTTCTAAGTTTGACATGTGTTTTGGTTTGTTTGTGTATTGTGTTTTGGTTCATCTGTTTTCTGTAGTTGAAGTAGAATTGAAATCTGAAACGAACACGTTCGAACGTTTTATATACACCGTTCGAACAGAATATACGTTCGAACGTAAAGAATAAAACGTTCAAACGTGTTCGTTCCAGATTTCAATTCTACTTCAACTATGAAAAACAGATGAACAATTTTTCCAACAAAGTAAGTAAATCACCGTAAGAACACCACAATATCAAAGGATTCCAACAACAATATCAAAGAATTTCAACAATTTTTCAACAAAGTAAGTAAATCATAGGAAGCTAAAAATATTATAAAAAACATACCGATAATGAGATGAGAATTGCGTGTACTGAGAAGGAACTCCACAAAAAGTAATAGAAATAATGATTAAAATGAAAATATTTGGAACTGGATGGAGGGAGAATGACGCAACTTTGTTTGTGAGGGAGTGAGAGTGGGAGAGAGGGAGATTCTGATTTCTGAGATCTATTGTAAATATTTGAATAAAGTTTCCCGTTCGAACGGTTATTTACTAATCGTTCGAACGCGAAACCATGGAGCGGGAGAAACTCCCTCCTAAAGTTTTACGTTCGAACGGTATTTAATAACCGTTCGAACGTAAAACCCTTTAGTGGGAAAATTCCCTCTAGAGTTTCACGTTCGAACTGATAAACAAAAAGTTCGAACGAGAAATGATTCATTAAAGTAATATAGTTACTAACATACTAATATAGTTACTTAATTAAATTTATTAATTATAGTATATATATTATAATATATATATGATACATTAAAGTAATACTATATTAGTACTTTAAAGTAATACTATATTAGTACTATATATTATAGTTACTTATATGAATATATAGTACTTTATTACAAGTGCTTATAGTATATTAGTTATAGTACTTATTACTCATTCAATAGTTATAATTATATAGTAACTGTTTTCCATAATTATATAATTATTATTTTGATGAATCTATATTATTATTATAGATAAGAAGGTTTTAAATTTATGAAAAATATATACTTTTCATCAAATTTTGAAGATAAAAATAATGAATCCTCCTAATGCTCTAAAACATCCTTATCCATAAATTTACTGTGATTAAAAGTTTCACATATATGTCTTTGGCTAATCCAATGCAACTTTTTTTTTGAAAAAATTCATCATATTTTACAATATTTGGCTAGACTTTCGATGAAGTCAATGCCTCTTATGTAGTTAATCATAACTCAGTCAATAGTTAAAACCTCATCCCAAACTAGGATATAAAATATAGTTATATTAAAATATTAACTTGTATATTAAAGCATTATAATACTATTATTAGGATTATTTTTATACTTTTGTACTTTGTAATATTAGTATTATTATACATTAGTATAATTATATAATTAGAAATATATTCAGAGTATTAACTGTTCGAACGGGACATTGACAAGTTCAAACGGATTTTAATACCGTTCGAACGGGCTTTTATTCCGTTCGAACGAGGTGTCACGATACTTATACACCCAGTTCGATTCCCATCAAACAAACCTTGTGCATTCGAACCCAAAACGACATCCGACTCGTCCCAGCTTATCTCCGTCATTCAACCGCCACTCAACCGCCGAAGAAACACCCCATTTTTGTCTTCTAAGAGGTATGGGTTTCTATTGTTAATTTTTTTGAGATTAATGAGGTTTGTTTGGGAGGGGGGGTTTCGGATCCGAAATCCCCCCATTTTGGTTTGGTTTGTTTGTATCTATGGATTTTAATCGGTAGAAGTGATCTAGATTCACTTCTTCATCATTTATACCGATTTAATCGAGCCATTTTGCTGTAGATTAGAGTTTCGGCCATGGCTGAGTCGACTGACTCAGCCATGGCTGTTTGGGTTCGATCTCGTTCGAACGGGTTCCATTCCATTTGAACGTGTTCGTGCCAAACAGATTTATTTCTGTTCGAACAAAAACTTACCGTTCGAACGAATATTAGTTGCCTGTTCGAATTGACAAAATCTTCCATTCGAACAACTATGCTAGTTCGAATGGAATATTCTTAGTTCGAACGGATTATTTCAATACAGTTCAATCTATGTGTAATTCTTAAATAATATATTTTAAATATAATATTTATAATTATATTCTTAATTTTCTTGTGGTCCAATAGGTATATTAATGGCATCTACCGGAAGAAAACGTGCAAGAGACCAAGTCAGTGAAAGTAGCACTGGACCAGCTCCTACTCAGGCGTCGAGATCTGTACTCGTCGAGCGTCAGATCGTTTTGTCTGACTTCTCCGATATTTCGTGGGAGGGACGGAGCATACAGTCCATTTTCACTGAGCGGGGATGGGTACCGATCTGTTAGTAGCAGGGGACTGCATACCCAGATATGGTCATTGAGTTTTACCGTGCCTTGGGAGAGGAGAGTGCTGACTCTCTTTTCTACACTCTATCAGTCCGGGGAGTTAAATTTAATTTCTCTCCCCGTATTATTGCTGAGTTCCTCGACATCCGGCGCGAGGTCGACGCATATCCTGGATCGGCTACTTCGGGACTAGCGGCTGCACCATCTGATTCTGACACACATGCCGCATCCCCTACACCAGCCCCGCATGTAGAGCCGGATGATAGTGAGGATGGTAGTGAGGATGTGGAACTACCTGATGATGATTTGACAGATGATCAGGTGCGTTATCTAGTGCGAGACCCTTCGGCTCCTCCATATGATGGGAGCAAGGTGATCCGACAGGCTGATTGCATAGCATTTTTTAGAATGCTTAACTTAATTGTCGGCTATAACATCGACCCGAAAAAACATAAGACTGATTTCGGGATCGATCGAGCCAGATTTTTGTTGAGGATAGGGCGGGGGGACCCCATTGATCTGGCCTTATATTTCTTTTACCGCATCCGATCAGAGTCACGCTATGTTAGTGGAGGTAGTCTACCATTTGCACTACTGATATCTAACTTCCTACTTCGATCAGGGGTTACAGTTTCAGCGACTGAGCGGAGGTCGCCACAGATGGGGCCCCTCAACAAGATCACATTCAGCAAGAGCGAGGGGCACTTGCGGAAGGCTGCACCAGGACAGCCTAGTGCCCCGCCCACTGATCCAGCTTCTGCTAGTACTACTGCCGCTGTTGAGAGACAGCCTCCTGGGGTTACTTTGGATCAGGTACGAGTTTTATTTGTTGAGTTCGTTGAGCCCATTATGGAGAAACTTAGAGATTTGGATGGGCGCGTGAAAATGTTACAAGAGGATGTTAATCTGCTCAACACCAAATAGTCTTTTTAATTATTATTTTACTTTTTTATATTGTATTGAACATTATATAGTTGAGATGTAATTAATGTATAATTTTTATTTCTCGTGTTTGCTAATTTATTTCATTTTACTTGTCGTTCATGATAATATAAAAAATAATATTATCTTTAAATTTATATTTATATACTTTAACAGAAAATAAATCATTTTTATCGCAAAAACAAAATTAAAAATATATGTACAACTTAATAATGATAAACAAATTAATGACAAAAATTTTCTTTCGAAGTAATAAATTTAAGTTCATATGGTTATTAACTTTTTCCGGGAAAACAAATTTAATTTCCCACCAATATTATTACTGTTCGAACAGATCATATACTGTTCGAACATAATTAATTGGTGGTTCGAACACTTTATCCCCTGTTCGAACGGTTTTTCTTTTTGAGACGATTTTTTTCGTCACAAAATATTCCGTTCAAATGGATATTTTTCCGTTCGAACTAAATTTGTATCTGAAGCAGTTTTGGAGACGAAATGAAAAATTCGTCTCCAAAAATGACTTTTAGAGATGAAATTTAGTTCGTCCCTAACTAATTTCGTCCCTAAAAATTAAATTTCTTGTAGTGGTTATTCCCAGAGTCTTCTGGACATGAACTGCTTATTACGTTCGATGCTCGCGCGAATGCATTGACTGAGCACATGACTAACACAAGCATCCGAAACAGTAACATTTTTTTTCTCAGCACCGAAACAGTAACATTTGCAATGCCATATGATCTCTTCTTTGATGATTATGATCAATTATTAAGGCCAAAGCCTCAGATCGGTTTATATTGTACTTTCTTCGTCAGATATTTCAAAGATGGAAGTTGCCTATGGTTATCGGAATATTTAATTTCTATGAAAGGTGGCAACATAAGCTGTCGGAAAAGTCAGTTTCAGATTAAAGGTACTTACTGGTCAGAGAAAAGAAAAAAAATAGTTCCAAAATAATTAATGATAAACTTAATATCAGTCGGTCCATTCCTTATTAAAAAAAAAATGGAATTTGACAAATTGAAGGATTCATTTGAGGTGAAATGCTTATCCCACATATGGTGGTCACCGATGGTGGCCACCGATCCAGTTTTTTATTATTTTTATTTTTATTTTTTATTTAATAGTTAAGTAAATATTTTTTAATGAATTTATGATTTTTATTCTTATTTTTGAAAATTTTTAATAAATTTAAAAAATATATTTGAAAAAGAAAAAAAAAAAAAGACAAATTTTTTCTTTTTACCTATTTGATGACTCTTCGGTGGCCTCTCTACGTGGGAGTAGCACCACCATTTGAGTACTTGTCGCACATAATTCTAATTAATTCTAATTTCTATCTCTCAAATCTCTAATTAATGTTCACTCAAAGGCTGGTCTACATTGAATTGAGTATCCCAACGCCACATGTAGTTCATCCTTTCCCTCCCCTCTCATAAATTATGTAATGTAGTACTTGTCGTGACTCAAGTTGCATTGAACTAACCATTCCTGTCATATATATATATATATATATATGCATGTTAGTAGCCAGGTCGGCTCTTATACTCAGGATCGGCCAGGTTTGGACGAAAAAATATTTGAAAGTATTTTGAGAATTTGTACGAGATTAGGTTTTGAAAAATGAGAGTAAAAATAATTTGAATAAATTTTTTTTTTTAATTAAATATTGTAATATTGGAGTTTGTGAAAGTGAATAGATAAAATCGAAAATTTGTTTTAATTTAGTTTTTTAAGATTATTTTTTGTTTTAAAATTTGTATAACTCTGTATTATTTTTGTGTTTAAATAATGACTAGGTAATGATTAAGGCCTCGTTTGGATAATGACACGAGACGAGAAATTTGTGAATTAATGTTTTGAATTAAGATGTTTTATTAAGTTTTGATAAAAGAGAGAGAAACAGTTAAATAAAAATATTATAAAATTAAAATATTATTATATTATAATTTTTTAACTTTATTTTTGTTTTGAAATTTGATCAAAAAGTTAAATTATTTTTTATGTTTTGTTTGAAATTTGAGAAAGTTGTAATTATTAAGTAATAATTACATAAAAAAATTAAAAATTTGAAATTAAAAAATATTTATATTTGAATAATATTAAGAAAGGAGATGAGATGAGATGAGATCATTAATGTTATGAAATTTACCACTTAAATATATTACTTTTATCATGCATACTTAATAAGTTGGGCTTATCATGTTTGACCATATTTATATAAGATTTTTAAATAAAAAGAATTAGTGGTATGGAGATCATCTGATGATCTCCCAACAAGATATCTTATATATAACTCTAGGGAATAGCACCACCATTCAAAGTACTTGTCGGACATAATTATAATTTCTATCTCTCAAATCTCTAATTAATGTTCACTCAGGCCTCGTTTGTTTTCGGAGATGAGATGAGATGAGATGAAAACTTTTGAGATGAGATGAATTGTTTATTTTATTTTGTATTGAAATTTGAAAAAGTTGTAATGATTAGGTGAGAGAAGATGAGATGAATTTGAAAAAGTTGAATTGTTTATTTTATTTTGTATTGGAATTGGGAAAAGTGTAATGATGAAATTGAGATGAGATGAGATGAGATGAGAGTTTTCTGAAAACAAACCAGGCCTCAAAGGGTGGTCTACATTGAATTCAGTATCCCAACGCCACATGTAGCTCATCCTTTCCCTCCCCTCTCATAAATTATCTAATGTAGTACTTGTCGTGACTCAAGTTGCATTGAACTAATTAACCATTACTGTCATATATATAAATATATATTTATATGTGTGTGTATGTATGTTCGTAGCTAGGTCGGCTCTTATACTAAGGATCGTTTCGAGGAACTTGCAGCTAGGTTTGGATTCCAAAAATATTTGAAAGTATTTTGAGAATTTGTATGAGATTAGGTTTTGAAGAATGAGAGAGAAAATAATATGAGTAAAAAAAAATTTAAATAAATATTGTAATATTGGAGTTTGTAAAAGTGAATAAATATTTTTTGTTTCGAAATTTGTATAACTCTATATTATTTTTGTGTTTGAATAATGACTAAGTAATGATTAGGGCTTCGTTTGGATAATTAGATGATATAAGAAATATATGAATAGTTGTGAATTAATGTTTTGATTAAGATGTTTTATTAGGTTTTGATAAAAAAGAGAGAAATAGTTAAATAAAAATACTATAAAGTTAAAATATTGTTATAATATAATTTTTTAACTTTATTTTTCTTTTGAAATTTGAAAAAAATGAATTATTTTTTGTGTTTTATTTGAAATTTGAGAAAATTGTACTTATTAGGTAATAATTGTAACATCCTGGATTTTAGTTTATTTTTAATGAAGGTTTATTTTAATTATTTATTGTGTAATTCTCTTGTTTTAATATTTTAGAGGTTTTATTTTATTATTTTATTGGACTTTCCTATTTTTATTAATTATTGTTTTTGAAGTTTTAGAATATTATTTTAGAATATTTTAAATTGTGAAAAATTATTTATTTGGCTTTCTTATTATTAATTATTATTTTAGATTTAAATTGATTTTTAATTTAAATTGGTTTGTTTGTAAGTTTTAAAATTACTATTGTTTTATTAAAGCATTTCACTGCGTTTGATTAATTTTAGTTAGTGATCTGTAATTTAATTATTCTTTATTTTAAAGAATGTTTTTGTCAGAGTTTAATATTTTACTGTAGTTAATTTTGAGTTAAACTTATTTATTTATTTTTACTGTTTTAATTAAGCATTTCATTGAGTTTGAATTATTTTATTTATCTAGTAGTTTTAAAATCGTTTTCGTTGGATCACTTTCGAAACTCAAGTTGAAAGGACTAGATCTCATTTTTCTTCTTCCTCTTTTTCTTTTTCTCTTTTTCTTTTTCTTTTCTTCTTTTTCTTCTTTCTTTTCTCTCTCCCCGTGCTCCAGCCCGACCCGGACCTTCTCTCTCTCTCCTCACCCACCGTGCGTCTCGGTTTTCACCGCCCAGCGCCGCCTCCGGCCGGCGGTGGTCGACACCGCCGGTACCGTTCGGACCCACAGCCACCGGCGACCTCCCCCATAGATTTTCAGGCCTGCTAACGCCGTCGTTAGCCGCCAGTAACCGCGCGAAGCCGCGGTGTTCCTTCACCCATTCCGCCGCCGTCCGGTCACCTCCGGCCACCAGCTCCTAGCCACATCACCACCGGCCCATTTCCGTCCTAACCGACCCAACCCCAGCTCTGATCCGTCGCCGGAGCCGCCCCATCGAACACCCTCTCCGATTTACACTTCGTGGCTTTCCACCGCCGTTTCGGCCGCCACCCACGGCCAACCACCACCACCATTAGATTCCCCACCTCCCATAGGCCCTACCCTATCGTTCCCAAGTTTTCGTTTGGCCTCGAGTGATTTTGGGTTTCACTGTGTATTTCGGCCACAGTGTATTTTTACACTGTGGTGTTGCTGTTTTGGCGCTTCCAGTTCCTCCGTGATCCTCCATAATTATTTTAAAGCACTGTAAGTATTTCTCCAAAATACTTTTAAGATTTAAATATATTTTTGCAATGACCTGTTTTATAAACTGTGAATTGGTTATCTGATAGACTGTGTTGGTTATTGGAAAATGGTTGGTAACTGTTGGTTATTGGTTTTTAGTCATTTTCATGGCATTGTGCACGCATGCGTGGATGTGTATATTTTTTGAAAACTGTGTTTTGTAAAAAGGGCTTTTCGGGTGTGTGTGTATCACCCCCAAGCCGAGATGGGTTATTATCTCGGTGGAGCTCCTCTGGGCACTCGGGAGCGGAATATACTGAGTGTCGTCCCCTGGAGTTGTTGCTCAGGACTTGGACGGGATGGTAGCGCTCTCGATCCGACTCCGTGATCTCTCGTGCTGGCGGAGATCAGAGGATGCTTGGCTATGTACGCGGTGGGCGTGGAACTGGGCATCACTCGTGTTGTATCACTCGCATAGTCGCTACCTGTGGAGTGACGAAGGGAGCCAGGGTATGTGGATGATCCCTAGGGGAGGCCATAGTGCATACGGATTAAAATTGGAATAAAAGTAACTATTCCTAATTAATAATTGTGCCAAATGGTGATTTTTGGCGTGCGTGGAAAAAACTTGTGATTTTCGAGAAATGGTGTTCTTCTCAGGTTTTGCACTTGGGTCATCATGTGCATGCGTAGTGGTTGTTATATTTTTATATTTGTTATCTTGGAGTACTTTTAGGTTTTACTTACCTGTGGTACCATTTATTGGTACTGCAGATTTTAATGCAGGCTGAGCCCGAGGATGCGGCTCCGCCTGAGGAGTAGGAACATTTGGCTATATTTTTATTTGGTATTTTTCTTTTTATTTGATGTCGTTTTATAAACAAGAAAATTGTATTATGTTGACTTTTGGATTTCTGTATTATTTTTGTATTGTATTAAATTCTGGTACTTAGTTATCTGACTTAACCTCTCCGCTGCGTTTTACTTTGTACACGTGTTGCATTTCACACACTTGGCACGTGTCGTTGGGGTGCGTGACCGTGTTATCATCATCCCCGGTGTCTCGATTTTCGTGCTGTCCGTACATGGAAGTCGGGGGCGCCGCAGGTGGTATCAGAGCAGTTCGGCTCTGGGTAAAGCCACATGTCCCTTAGGTGAAGTATCAGAAAGTTTTAAAGTTGTGATTTAAAATTACTTGATTTGAAGTATGTTATTTTTTTTTAATAGTTTTAATTTACTATTTGTTGTTATTTTATTGGTTTCATCTATTTTGTTGAATGTTAATTTGTTTTAATTTTTTTATTCTGTGGTCGGTTATTTTATTTGTTTTAATTATTTATTGTGTACTTCTTCATTGATTTATTCATTTATCGCATGTCCTTTTATTTATGGAATTTTATTTTAATTGTGAGATTTTGCTTTGTTTTGATTTTATGTTATTTGAGGTATGTTACTTTAAATGTTTTAATTTATTGAATGTTGTTATACTTAGTTGGTTTTATTCTATTTTATTTGATGACATTTTGTTGTGTTTTAATTTATTTTTCCATAATTAGATTTTAATCCGTTTGAGTTGGAAAGTGGGTTAAGGGCTACGCTATGACAGGAAGATGGTACGACTGTGAATGTCATTGTTAGGCTTGAACATTTAGTGTAGTAGGCCTGAACTCTTAGCGATTGGTAGGTTTTAATATTAAGACTCGAAGGGAACGACATGGTCTAAGTGAACTCTATGGAGTAGGAACTCAAGTTGCAGCTCAGGTGGGGATAGCTTTTGTTCGCCTAGGATACTTGAGGTCTTAAGTTCCGTAGAATTAAGTGTTTAGTCTATGGAGTAGGAGGTCATAAGTTCAACAAACTTCGAGGATAGATTTATGAGAAGTTATCTCAGGTTTGAGGTCCTATAGTTTCTAGGAAATAAGTTTATAGGATCTAAGGTGGTAGGTTCAACAAGCACTTAAGGGATTAATTAAATTAGAAGTTTTAGACTTTCTCGACTCTGTTAAGCGCTTTGGTATTATTTGGGGTTTTAGAATTTTGCAAGGTTTGTAAGGTGAGTGCTTTAGATTTAAGGTCATCGAATTTGAAGATTCCAGGAAACGATTCTTTTTGGTCTAAGGTTTTAGAATTATAGGTTTGAATGATTGATTTGTAATAATATTTAAGTTTTTAATTCCTCGAGGTTGGTATGCTAGCTTGATTTATTTTGGAGACTGTTTAGTCTGTGATCATTATAAGGAGGTTGATTAGAGTTGAATTATTAATATATGAATTTTTAATGAGAATATTTCTTTAGAGATGGAAGGTAATGATTTAGCTCATGTATTTTCTGAGAATTGTAGATTTGGATCGAATTCGAGGAAATGATTGTTTTTAGCTTGAGGTTACAATAGTAGGTTTAAGATTTGATCCATATCAATGTTAAGGATAAATATAGTGTTGGTTTTAGAAATGATTCTTGTTGATTTCGAGGAGATAGGTCCAGATGATGGAAATGGTAGTGATAGTTCACTTGTACGTTGGAGGAATATTGATTCTAGCTAAGGATGCAAGAGATGGACGTGTAACAGTTGTGAGTTTGTAGGGATTTCGGAGAGTACAGGTTCTAGTCTCATTCTTGGCTTGGAAGAAGTAGTTTTGGTAGGTGTTGTTAAGGAGTCGTTATGATAGTATTAAATTCAAGAGTTTTGGTGAGTTGATCGAAGAGTATTGTCGGAGCAGGTTACTCGATGGAATGATGATTGGCAATAATTATTGTTTTGATTATCTGAAGGAATTAATTGTGACTTGAGGTCACATAGGAATTTAAATTTTTGAGGCTATACTTTCCTTTGAAATTGAGTATCCAGTTGGGAGAATCAAGGACATTGTTATTGGATTTAAAGAAAGATTGATGAATCTTGAAAGTTGAAACTTAGGCATCAACGGTGGATAGTATAATCAAGTATGTGAGATATTTAAACATTAGGATCCTTGGATGTTGTATAATAGTTTTTGATGGATTCAAGATTTGAACAGTAGGGCGTGCCTTGAGGTTTATTAGTGAGGTGCTATTGAAGGATCTAGTTATGCAAAAAACTAGCTTATGGGAGTAGAAGTAGGTGGGCAAGTTATTTAGGTTTCTGTAATGTTTTTGTGAGATCATTGGTGGTTCGTAGTGAGTTTAGTCATTGCTAGATTAGATGATATTTAGAATTTAGTTGTTAAACTTTCGGGTTTAGTTTGTCAGTTAAAATTTTTAGATGCTCTTTCTGGTTGGCTGGAAGGGATTTGAGTCTTTTAAGATAAGCTCTTATCTAAGATGAGCGGATGTATTTTGGGGCATTGAGGTTGATTTTGGAAGAGGGTATTTTCTACCAATTGTGGTATGAGTTTTTGGGTTAATAGGTATGGAGCTACCTTGTACTCAATGGTGTTGTTTTATGAGGACATGAATTTTTGATATGTAGTGATTATCAGAGTGCACAGCAGGAGCATGGTACTTGGGTTGTAATTAGGAATTTAAAATTTTGTGTTGATTTTTGAGGAATTAGTGATGATTGGGAATTTTGAGAAGATACCTGTAATTGAAGATTAATTATTGTGTATGTAATTTCGTTATTGATGGTTAATTTTTGGAAGTGGCCACTAGATTACTAAAGCGTAATATTAAACGAAGGTTTGGAAATTTTACCGTAAGAACCAATAGAGGTTAGTTCAGATTATCAATTGGAGCTAGTAATCATTGGAATTCCTTGGGTGTTGTGTCAAGGTTTGTGGATATTGAGATCTTGGTTTACCTGGCCGCTCTAGGAGTGTTAATCGTGATGTGCCTTTGGGAGAATGTGCAGACCGCCTTTGTGTTGAGATGAAATTGATGAGAGTATATTAAATGGGCCAAGTTAATAAAAGAGATGTTAGATCAAGTTCAGGTGATAAGAGATGTTATGACAGAAGAGTAAGGTTGTCAGAAAAGTTATGTGGAATCAAGGAGAAGAGACTTGTCTTTTGAGGAAGGTGATTGAGTTTACCTTAAAGTCCCTCCTATGAAAGTTGTTAAGTGCTTTGGTAAGAGAGAAAAACTTAGCCCAAGATTTTGTAGGACCTTTTCAGATGTTGGAATTGAATGGGGCCGTTGCTTACTTGTTTGCTTTGCCAGAGTATTTTGGAAAAGTTCTTGAGGTGTTCCATATGTACTCGTTGAAGAAAAGTTTTGGTCAGCAAGATGTGAGCTTTGTCAACCCAAGACGCATCGAACATCAACCTAACCTTACTTAGGAGATTGTCCTAATGCCGATTGTAAATTGGAAGGAGTAAAGGTTAAGATCTAAGTCGATACTTTTGGAGAAGGTAGTTTGGGATATCTTCTGGCTTAAGATTTCTCTTGGAAAAGAGAAGTAGACATGATGGAACGATATCTGCAATCGTTCGATTGATCGGAGGTATGTCTTTTAAAACTACTTCTAGTCGCATCTCATGCCTGTCTTTAGCATTGATATTTGACCCTTCAATTTCGATGACGAAATTTATTTTAAGGGGGGAGATTGTAACATCCCGGATTTTAGTGTATTTTTAATGAAGGTTTATTTTAATTATTTGTTATGTAATTCTCTTATTTTAATATTTTAGAGGTTTTATTTTATTATTTTATTGGACTTTCCTATTTTTATTAATTATTATTTTTGAAGTTTTAGAATATTATTTTAGAATATTTTAAATTGTGAAAATTTATTTATTGGGCTTTCTTATTATTAATTATTGTTTTAAATTTAAATTGATCTTTAATTTAAATTGGCTTGTTTGTAAGTTTTAAAATTACTATTGTTTTATTACAGCATTTCACTGCGTTTGATTAATTTTAGTTAGTGATCTGCAATTTAATTATTCTTTATTTTAAAGGATGTTTTTGTCAGAGTTTAATATTTTACTGTAGTTAATTTTGAGTTAAACTGATTTATTTATTTTTACTGTTTTAATTAAGCATTTCATTGAGTTTGAATTATTTTATTTATCTAGTAGTTTTAAAATCGTTTTCGTTGGATCACTTTCGAAACTCAAGTTGAAAGGACTGGATCTCATTTTTCTTCTTCCTCTTTTTCTTTTTCTCTTTTTCTTTTTCTTTTCTTCTTTTTCTTCTTTCTTTTCTCTCTCCCCGCGCCCCAGCCCGACCCGGACCTTCTCTCTCTCTCCTCACCCACCGTGCGTCTCGGTCTTCACCGCCCAGCGTTGCCTTCGGCCGGTGGTGGTCGACACCGTCAGTACCGTTCGAACCCGCAGCCACCGGCGACCTCCCCCATAGATTTTCAGGCCGGCTAACGCCGTCGTTAGCCGCCAGTAGCCGCGCGAAGCGCTGGCGTTCCTTCACCCATTCCGCCGCCGTCCGGCCACCTCCAGCCACCAGCTCCTAGCCACATCACCACCGGCCCATTTCCGTCCTAACCGACCCAACCCCAGCTCCGATCCATCGCCGGAGCCACCCCATCGAACACCCTCTCCAATTTACACTTCGTGGCTTTCCACCGCCGTTTCGGCCGCCACCCACGGCCAACCACCACCACCATTAGATTCCCCACCTCCCATAGGCCCTACCCTATCGTTCCCAAGTCTTTGTTTGGCCTCGGGTGATTTTGGGTTTCACTGTATATTTCGGCCACAGTGTATTTTTACACTGTGGTGTTGCTGTTTTGGCGCTTCCAGTTCCTCCGTGATCCTCCATAATTATTTTAAAGCACTGTAAGTATTTCTCCAAAATACTTTTAAGATTTAAATATATTTTTGCAATGACCTGTTTTATAAACTGTGAATTGGTTATCTGATAGACTGTGTTGGTTATTGGAAAATGGTTGGTAACTGTTGGTTATTAGTTTTTAGTCATTTTCATGGCATTGTGCACGCATGCGTGGGTGTGTATATTTTTTGGAAACTGTGTTTTGTAAAAAGGGCTTTTCGGGTGTGTGTGTATCACCCCCAAGCCGAGATGGGTTATTATCTCGGTGGAGCTCCTCTGGGCACTCGGGAGCGGAATATACTGAGTGTCGTCCCCTGGAGTTGTTACTCGAGACTTGGACGGGATGGTAGCGCTCTCGATCCGACTCCGTGATCTCTCGTGCTGGCGGAGATCAGAGGATGCTTGGCTATGTACGCGGTGGGCGCGGAACTAGGCATCACTCGTGTTGTATCACTCGCATAGTCGCTACCTGTGGAGTGACGAAGGGAGCCAGGGTATGTGGATGGTTCCTAGGGGAGGCCATGGTGCATACGGATTAAAATTGGAATAAAAGTAACTATTCCTAATTAATAATTGTGTCAAATGGTGATTTTTGGCGTGCGTGGGAAAAACTTGTGATTTTCGAGAAATGGTGTTCTTCTCGGGTTTTGCACTTGGGTCATCATGTGCGTGCATAGTAGTTGTTGTATTTTTATATTTGTTAACTTGGAGTACTTTTAGGTTTTACTTACCTGTGGTACCATTTATTGGTACTACAGATTTTAATGCAGGCTTTGCAGAGGCTGAGCCCGAGGATGCGGCTCCGCCTGAGGAGTAGGGACATTTGGCTATATTTTTATTTGGTATTTGTATTTTTATTTGATGTCGTTTTATAAATAAGAAAATTGTATTATGTTGACTTATGGATTTCTGTATTATTTTTGTATTGTATTAAATTCTGGTACTTAGTTATCTGACTTAACCTCTCCGCTGCGTTTTACTTTGTAAACGTGTTGCATTTCACACACTTTGCACGTGTCGTTGGGGTGCGTGACCGTGTTGTCATCATCCCGGATGTCTCGATTTCCGTGCTGTCCGTATATGGAAGTCGGGGGCGCCACAATAATTGCATGAAAAAGTTGAAAATTTAAAATTAAAAAGTATTTATATTTGAATGATGTTAAAAAAAAAAGATGAAATGAGATATGATGAAATCATTAATATTATGAAATTTACCACTTAAATTTACTACTTTTATCGTGCATACTTAATAAGTTGGGCTTATCATGTTTGACTCAATTTATGTAAGATTTTTAAATAAAAAAAATTAGGTTATGTTTGGGGGTAAAGATGAGAAATCTCATCTCATCTCTATCTCATCTCATCATTACATCTTTTTCAAATCTTCATACAAAATATAATAAACAATTCAATTTTAATTTTTTCAAATTCTAAAACAATAATAATATTAAAAAATCATATTTTAAAATTTTATATTAATACTATTCATAAAATTTTTAAAAATTCTCATCTTATCTCATCTATCAAGCATTTCCAATAGAGTGGTATGGAGATGATCTGATGATCTCCCACCAAGGTATCTTATATATAACTCTAGGTAAAAGATCAGGAGACAAATGCCAAGAGATAACAAGTCCATAAAAAAAAATTAAATAAAAAAAAAAAAAAAGTGTCCCCGGTTATTACGGCCAATTAATTATGATCATATCCTCGTCCTGACTCTTGACTCTTAATATATTTAGCTAGGTTAGGTTTGGATACACAGTTTAGATAAGATGTTTTGAATAGTAGTTAAATAAAATATTATTAGAATATATTTTTTAATATTATTTTTATTTTAAAATTTGAAAAAATTAAATTATTTATTATATTTTTGTCTTAAAATTTAAAAACATTATAATGATTTAGATGAAATAAGATGAGAGTTTTGTATAAGCAAATGAAGCCTTAATTCTCAAGGATAATATTAATTTAAAATCGTATCTGCCGAAACAATATGCAGATCGATCGACTTTGAAATTACTTTTCTGTTGACTAAATTAAATTATTAAAAAGGATGCTTTATGAGATCATTCAAAGAGGCACACCTACAGGCCGGAGATCAGACTAAAAAATGTATTTTTACTTAATATTAATTTTCTATTTATTTAATAATTTCCTCAGCATGAGTAGTACTAGAAGTGGCCTTTATTTAGTCAAAAAAATCCACAATATTCGAGGGTGACGTTGAAGAATCGAGAGATCACCTGAAAGTTAGAAATTTAGAACAATCTTTGTCAAGGCCTTGCAGACGTTGCGGAAAAGTCTTTGCTTATATAAACATAAGCTATTGGGTGACTTCTAAAACTCATATTTGTATGTTGAGTTGAGTTTAATTTTTTTATAAATAGTAATGAGTTAAGATGGTAGAATAAGTTTTATAGAATCTACCTAAAATGCGTTTATGTGTTTGGATCATGTTAAAATGAATTAAAACATATTTACGAGAAGTTGAAAAAGGTTGTGGATTCCTCATGTAAGAAGGTGTTGAGTTAAAAAATATTATGGATCTCACGTATAAAAAAGTTTTAAATTAAGATGAATTTAATGATTTAAGAGTTGCATGTTAGAATGTGAGACTTAACTTAAAATTAGATTAAATTGAGTTGATCTCAGTTGAGTCTAACTTCCAAACGGAACCTTAAGGATGTCAAAGTATTAATCTTCCATATGAGTTTTTATAATCCTATTTTGATCTTTTTTGTGATGATTTCTAGGAGGAGAGAAAAGCACATGATCATGAATCAAACCACTGAATATGATTGTTTTGAGATGTCATATTTTAGTTTATATCCGAGTATGGTATAGCATTATTTCATTTGATTCTATCTGATCCAGTATTAATTTTATTCATTTGATTCCAGTTATCTGGTTTACAATTAGTTACTTGCATTAATTACTCAATTATTTACACTTACTTCCGCTCCTTCTGGTATCTCAGAGAGAGAGAGAGAGATTTATATATATATATATATATATATATGCACTTTATGATCCTTTTTTTTTTTTTTTTTTTTTGTGTGTGTGGAAAGTTTGTATTTAGCTTGTGTTAAGTATCCGGTAACACGAGCTACAAAGCTGCAGCATTGGTTCGAATTTTCGGAAGCAAGAGATCCACAAAGCTAGCTTTCAAGATATTACAATTGGGCCTAGTCCTAGCCCAAGTCCAGTTTCTTCTGGCGTATTGCCTTATCATGCACCAGAGTCACTTAGAAGCCTAAAGCCCAATCCAAAGTGGGAAGTGTACTCTTTTGGGGTTTATGTTACTTGAGCTACTTACCGGGAAGGTTATAGTTTTTGATGACATGGGCCAAGGGACTGGGCTTATAGTTGAGGATAAGAGTCGGGCTTTGCTGATGGTTGACGCGGCGATCTAAGCTGATTTGGAAGAAAAAGAAGCTTTGTTGGCTTGCTTCAAGCTAGGATACAATTGTGCCTCTCCAATCCCGCACAAGAGATCACCATCAATGAAAGAAGTCTTACAAGTCCTTGAGAGAATTCCATCTTCATCTTCTTCGTCACACTACTACGGTTCCTAAGAAGATTGTGACACTTTTGTAGAGAGAGGTGTATGTATGATTGATTCGTAGGTTGTCATTTGGTCTCGATGTTGATTGAATACATCTTGTGGTGAGACACTAATATTTTCCTGCTAATTTTGGAGTCGGTCCAAATCTAATAAAAATTTATTTGAAAAAAGCAAAATCATATGAGTCTTACTCTTTTAAAAGAATTTTATTGGATTTTCAATTCCTATCTATCTATATACATGTGTGTGTGTGTGTATATATATATATATATATATATATTTAGAACTCTTTGGGAGTTTCAAAATTTGCAAAAATGTATTTTTCCGTCTAATTTTTGTTAATAAAGATTTCGCTTCTAATTCATTCGGACATTTAAAATTTCTTGTATTGTTTATTGGAATTCCCATTGTTTATAAAATGATAGAATAATTCTATTTGGTGGAAGCTTACCACTCAGATGACCCTCTTGACGTAGCATTACCATGTGGTGCCACTTGGTTTATTCAAAAAATTAAAAATACAAACACAGTAGAGGGAACCACTTGGATTCATATTTGATGCAGATTCAAGCTGTTGTAAAGAAATATGACATTCTTTTTATTGCGGATACTTACTCTCTGTTTCTTATGTTTCCCAATATGTGTGCATATCTTTATTTGTATCCTAATACTATAGGGATGATACAGATTCTTAGGTGATTTGTGGATTTGGAAGGCTGGGCATAATGAATTAATGATGCAGATTCTTAGCTGATTTAGGCTGTGACAAGTACAACATAAAACCAGACCTTGTATCCCTTGCAAGGGTAAAGTTGGGATATACTTAAACTCAGAGATAGATCCTCAAATCCTGGTACAAAGCACAGGTTTCAATATTATGTAATGAATTTCCCAGGCCCTTTCTTCTGCATATATGCCCAATGGAGCTGTACTTGGGAGGCCCGAAGTATTAGAAGTCATACATTCTCAAAGCAACAAACTCCGTATATTGAACGTCAATCCTGAGTAAGTTTCTCAATTTGATGGTTATTTGGTATATGACAGTATATGCTTTCTCTTTCAGGTTCTTTTACTTGTTCTGAACACCCAGTATCTTGCATCGTTGCAATTGAAGCGCTTAAGATCTACAAAGTCTTACTTCATAGTTCAGTTTACATATATTTCATTGGAAGAAGTATCGTCAAACATGGACTAAATAGGACCTGGTGGAGTTGCATCTTGTACATATTGTGTCTAGAGTTTTTAATTTTTTGATTAATGTGTAAACTCGAGAGATTTCATATGTATTATTCATCTGATTATACAGATTCGGAGAACTGGATTGATTCTTGGAACGGAGTTTGCAGGCAACAAGGCGCCTAATAATCCATTGCTTCCTGAATGGGGCAAGTTCCATCTTATTTTTGTTTCTTCAACTTTACTGTATGTATATATTTATTTACTGAGGGGAAATATTGGTTAGATTACCTATAATTTCTTTCTTAAACTAGATCAGAACATCTTGTAGACCTAGGTTTTTTCTTCCTAATCTTTTCTATCTCTGAATCTTATCTTCCTTGCTCCCTGTGCTCTGTACGTATTTGCTGTTGTAGACACGTATAGCTTGTTTTCATAAGAAAAGCATGTTGAAATTTGTGACTAAGAAATAGTTTGTTGCTGATAATGGGCGAAAACCATCTTGCTTCATGTAAAGCAACCTCAATTCTCTTAGTGACTTGTGAGACAGATGGTATTAAATAAAGAATCTATGTTATAACATGTGGAAATTTATCTTTAGTTTTATCTCTCTGCATCTTTTCCTAATCCGGTTCTTCAAATTTAGTTGACTCAGCAGGCAACTAGAAAGATCAGGTCCATGGCATGTGGTGCAGACAGTGCCCATAACAAGAAGAGATAGTTGCTAAGAACTGTTAGTTGCTTCAATCCTCTCATCAAAGTTTTTTTATGATTTTTGTGGATTTGATTTGTTCCGGATATCCTTTCACAAGGGGTTTAGATGGCCAACAACCTTGGCCTCTGGTGGGTTTAAAGCGCCCTTGTCATTCTCGAGAAGTGAGTTCCATGTGGTGTTGGTTCTTTATAGCTGATCTGTGGTTTCTTAAGGGTTTGACAGTGAGGGAACGAAAAAGAAGTGAAAACAAGCTTTAAGCCCAGCGCCAAACATATAATGCAATAGACCTTGTAATAGTAGATAAACATTCAAGCGATCAATGGTCACCTGAGCCTGATGGTCTTCTTTATAAACCAAGCTCTTATGTAGCTTATTTTTTTAGCTGTTCATGAAGCTTGAAACTTTCTTTAATCTTTTGAGCATGAAGAAAATGGTCTAAATTTGGGAAGCCTATTACGCCAAGCTTTTGTTGCTTTAGCAGGTTGACAATCTTCATTTGGCAAGATTTAAAAGGTGAAAAAAGCCGAAGGTGGCTATTAAAGATCAATATAAAGAGGAGTTGATTTCTTCTTTTGCTATTAACTCTAAACTGCAGTAAAAACCCAGAGGGTAATATAATATGCAGAATATGTTTTAATTCTTTGATCTTTTTCTTTTTTCCCCCCTCAGCGGAGATTAGATCCTAGAGCAGCTTGAGGAACCATTTTATTCGTATATAAAAATAGATGCTTATGAAACCGAAAAGAAAATTCGTGGATGTTTATGCTTTATACTACCATATATAAGATTATCTTTGTGAAATAATGATAAGTGCAAATTATGGGGCTTACAAGATGAAATTGAACCAACAATACAACACAAATCAAGGTGTAACATCACTTGATGATTAAGAAGATACTAATAATGGCTGTGAATCTAAAGATGAGGTCGTGAGTATACTATCCATACCTGACGTTGTTGATATAGAAACAACATCATATTCTTTGGATATTTCAGTTCTGACATCTTCAATCTCTCCGTATTTCTCTTGAAGGTTAGAAACTTTTGGCGACGATGGGCTGGCCTCCAATTCCACTGCAACTTCTCTCATTGAAGGTCGTTCCTTTCCGTTCAAGTTCAAGCATCTTTTTGCCAGGTTTGCAACCACAATGATTTTTTCTTTTTCTGCTTCCTTCAAAACTCGATTATCAAGGATGTCAAATAAATTGTTCCCTTCCATCGAGCTAACGAAAAATGCAGCTAAACTTTTGGTATCTCTAGTTCTTGATGATGAGATAGCTTTTTCTCCGGTCAAGAGCTCAGCTAGAACAACACCAAAACTATAAACGTCACTCTTATCTGTAAACTGGCTTGACCATAAATACTCAGGGTCTACATATCCAAAAGTTCCATGTACTAGTGTGCTTAGATGAGTTTGATCAATAGCAACAGATCTTGAAATTCCGAAATCTGCTAATTTCGCTCTATACTTCTCATCTAAGAGGATGTTTGTAGACTTAATGTCGCGATGGTAAATGGGTGAAGAAGCTGCTGAATGCAAGTAGAAAAGAGCCCATGCAACTTCTATAGCAATTCGTAAACGCATATCCCATGTTGGTGGAAACTCCTCATTTTGGCCATTGAGATATTGGGCAAGAGTTCCATTAGGAATGAATTCATAAACTAGAAGCGGAACTTCCGTCTCCAAACAACAACCAAGTAGCTTAACCACATTCCTATGATTAATTTGTGAAAGAATCACGACTTCATTTATGAATTCTTGAAGTTTCTCTTCATCAATTACGTTGGACTTTTTTATTGCAACAATTTTTCCATCAGCCAACATACCTTTGTAAACAGTGCCTTGTCCACCATGTCCAATTATTCTATCCGCACTAAAACGATCTGTGGCCTTCTCCAATTCCTTTGAATTATACAATTTGGTGTTCTCAACATTGTCTTTGTTGTTTGTAGATAGTTGTTGCTCTAGAAGTAGTCCACCATTTCGTTTGAAGAACTTCTCCTTGCGTTTAACGCTCCTCCTTTTCTTTATCGCTTTGTATGACCACCACCCACCAAAAATAAGAAATAATACACCAAGGCTTGTGCTAACACCTATTTGACTCAATGAAATAGAAAGATATTACTCCTTGCACTTGTGCAAATGGTAAAATAATAAAATTTCTGATTAGAAAGACATTTCTATGAATGCTAGAATGTTGACAGACAAATTATGTTGTGCACAAAGCAGGTTAATTCACATGGGGGCCGTATGGTAAGTTGGCTGTTAATGAATAATAATTAAACTGAAAAAAAATATAGTTTTGGGGTTGGAGAACTCTCTCTCTCTCTCTCTCTCTCTATATATATATATATACATATATAGAAATCTCAAGACCGATTATACTCAATACTGTTAAGATATAAATTAATAAATAATAAAATCTACCTCTTATGACCATCAATTTAGATTTTTGGAACATGTGATGATTTCATGATATGGTTCAAAGCTAACATAAATAACCTAAATTCTAAAAGTTCTTTAAAAATGTGCTTATTAATTCCTGTTCTTTATTTCCTTTTTTATTAAATTTATTAAATGAATGGAATGAAAAGAAACTCCTGATCTGATCTATTTCACAACTAATATATTGCAAATTAAAGGACTACCTAGCCGGAAGATATACCTATGATTATGAATGGCTTGTTGTTCTTAGGAGGGACACAACGGTAATAACCTTCAGTATTTTCACAGCGTGTATCATTTGTACAATAGTAGTTGTGGCGAGGGTCTACACATTCGTCAATATCTGCCATTGTAATAATGGAATGTGTTAAAAAAGAAATACAAAAAAATTAAATAAAAATAATTTTACAAAGTGATGTGATTTGATGCAATTCATCAAATTATAAAATTATTTTTATTATAAAATAGATATGATGAATCACTGACTCATGCCATGTCAATAAAAAGAAAGACATGAATTGGAGATTCTCCAAAAGCAGTCATTTTGCGCGACTCATGCAAGGGTTGGACAGATTGAGTACTCCAAGTCCCAGGTTTTCATCTTAATTAAATGTGCATCCAAGCGTGTATATAAGCTTTGAGGGAAAAAAAATTTCGTAAATTGTTCAAATTTGTCAGATTCAAGTAGAAGCGAAAAATCATTAAATTTGAAAAAAATTAAAAAAGATTATAATCCAACTTTGAGAGAGGACTTGCCTCATGATAAAAGGGGTTACAGTGATTAGATCTGAAAAATCTTTACACAAAATAAGTACAGGTATCTTTTGCAAGGTCATTCGGTTATATATATATATATATATATATATATACACGTACGAAACCTGCTTGGGTTGATAGGAACGTTTGTGATCACATTCGAAATCTAAACAAAATTGTAAAAAGATGTGAACAAACTTTGATCATAGGAGAAAGATAGAAAAAAAATAAAATACGGATAACAATATTTATAACAAGCTGATATGAAAGATACGTATAATTTTTAGCAATACGGTTACACAAAATGAGTTAGGGATGTTTGGGGATTGAGATTTTTTGAGAAATTTGTGAATATGAGTGAAATGATTTGTGAATAGT
The DNA here is from genome assembly GCA_029856935.1 of Cyclocarya paliurus. Lineage (NCBI taxonomy): Eukaryota > Viridiplantae > Streptophyta > Magnoliopsida > Fagales > Juglandaceae > Cyclocarya > Cyclocarya paliurus. Next base: position 7,834,644 of record CM056950.1, read on the forward strand.
AATAAAATGGTTTTAGTTAAGAAGTTTTTTGAGTTTTGGGAAATAAGAGAATAAAAATTTTATAAATTTCAAATATTGTTATAATATTATTTTTAATATTATTTTTATTTTGAAATTTGAAAAAATTGTATGGTTTTTTGTGCTTTGTTTTGAAATTTGATAAAATTATAATGATTAGAAGAAAATGTTGAAAATTTGAAATGGAAAAGTGTTTAATTGTGTTTGAGTTTGAGTGATGTTTGAAAATGAAATTTTGATCAATTTTGAGATGAGATAAGATAGTGTGTGTTCTCAAACAAATCCACAATAAAATTCATTTTTAAAAATTCATTTAGCTGACTTGCAAATCAAAAGACTTGGAGAATTAAATGGATTAAATAGGTTGTTGCGAAAGAAAAATAATATACCTCGACATCCTTCAAGAAAGTAGGGATTTCCACTGTAGCCATATTTAAGACCACATTGAATGAGTAATAAATATTACATATAGTAAGGTCCACGTTACATATTACTCTCTCTCTTACTTTAAGTCATTAAGTTTAAGGAATAATATGAGAAAAATTAATTAACCTTATTTGGATAACGAGTTTATCTCAATCCATCTCATCTTATCAAATATTATAATTTTTTTAAATTTTTAAATAAAATATAATAAACAATTTAACTTTTTTAAATCTCAAAATAAAAATAATATTAAAAATAATATTTTATTTAACTTTTAATATTTATTTTATCTCATCTCAGCTTAATTTATTATCCAAACCATCCCTAATCTCACTTAGAGAGAGGACTTGCCTCCTCATAAAAAGGGCTACAATTATTAGATTTGAAAAATCTTTACACCATATAATTACAATACAAATCTTTTGCAAAGTCATAAGGTTATATATGAGAGCAATGATACAACGACAATCCAACTACATTTTATCTACAACTTATCAATAAAATAATAATTTTTAAAAATTCAAAGACATCAAATCAAAATCAATATTAAAATCAATATTTTAAAAAATATTATTTTATTTAAGGATTGTAAAAAAATTGTAGAGGGCTTGTTTATGATGGCTGACGATACCTTACACATGACAAGGGCTTGGCCACATTCGAAATCTAAGTACTCAAATATTATAAAAGAAAACTATGTATAAATACCTATATATATATATAACATATATATATATATATATGTTATATCTATATATATATATATATATATATATATATCTGTAATCTTTAATTCTCTATTGTCCATTGAGTCTCTTTTTTGTTTTTCGATCGTGTTCTTTTCTACTAATTTCTGTTTTCCATGCACGACTTTTCTCCATATTTTTAACTTCTTTTATCATTTTCCAATTAACGTTGAACATATATAAGGGTTTTTTCAATAATAGTATAAATAGTAAATATATAAAGTATTTTACCGATGTAGTATCATTTCATAAAAAATACAGATTTTTTTTAATTATGAGTTTTCCATTTAATTTGAATTTCAATTAATTTTACAAAACTGCTGATCTCTATTTAAAATATAATTGTAAAAATATTTGTAAAAAGATGTTGTGTACGTACGTACGTATAAAACAACTGTACCAACTTTGTTCATAGGAGAGAGAGAAAAAATAATCTTAATTATATTTACAAGCCAATAAGATGAAAGACATACCTTCTAGCTTACACAACATGATTTAACTTGCAATAAAACTCATTTTTTAATTTCGTTCACAAATCATATATATCTATATTATATATATATATATATATATATATATATATATATATATATATATATATTTATATTTATTTATACATATCACGCTAACGGTGTAAAGTATCAATCAAAAAGTAACTATATATGCTTATAAAATTTGTTTTACACTTTTCTATATTGACTTGTAAATAAAAAAACTTAAAGAACTAAATGGAGTAAATAGGTTAATACGAACGAGAAACTTACCTCGACATCTTCCAAGAAGATAGGGATTTCCTTCGTAGCCATAATCGCACTCACACTTCCAAGTAAATTCTTGCGGCTCTCGCCAGCTCAGGCTATTCCCAAGAGTAGGATTACTACTCTGATAACAAGAATAGATCGAGTTCTTGGATTCACTTGCCGTCGAGTTTTTCATTGTGGGAAGAGAATTGAAAGAAGTATTGTCAAGCCCCCATTTCAATACCACTGGAACGGACATATTTGGATTCGGCTTTGTGAAATTGTTCTCAAACCAATACTGGTCAACCAAAAATGCATATAAGTTGCAGTACTCACTGCTATTTTTCGGCTCTATAATTGTAGTGAACGCATGGATATTAGAAGGGATTGTTGTTTGGCAACAGTTTGTGGCGTTGCAACGACTTCCATTTGTGAATGGACCTCTGTCACACGGGGATTTGCAACCACCATATGAAATCGATTCATGGAACCACATGGAGGCAGAGTTGTTGCAACCCATGGCAACGAAGCTATTGTTGTAGTTGGAGAAGGCGAAAGGACTTTTCTCTAACAACAGATTCTGTCTGCTGTTCGCGACATTGGTACAGCTCGAAAATATGGGATAGCTGACGCGAACTGCGTTTGCATCTATGTCAATCTCCAGCACCTCCAGGTTGAACTTCTTCAAAAAGGGCTTTGGAAATCCCAGATCATAAGAGTCTTTTCTGCAGACTATTTCGAACCAATCTCCGACGTAGCAACCATTTCCGATTCCAAAAGGGTATGGAATGAATACTTCCCCACAGAATTCTGGACATGAACTGCTTATTACGTTCGATGCTCGCGCGAATGCATTGACTGAGCACACTAACACAAGCATCCAAAACAGTACCATTTGTAATTCCATGATCAAGATCTCTTTCTATGATAATTTTGATCAAGATCTCGATCGATCGGTTTTATATTGTACGTAGTACTTGAGATATTTCAAAGCTGGAAGTTGCCTTGAAGGCCGACGTTAGTATGAAAGAAAGTTCTCAGATACAGGAAAAAAAATTTGGCTATGAAATGAATTTGTAAAGCCAAGTGTGTGGAAAAATCTTTGCCAAGCGTGGAAAAATCTTTGCTGCAACTTTCCAGCACGTGATCAAATTTATAAGACTATGCTTATCCCAATTTCCATGAAAGTTGGCTACATATATAAGCTGTCTGAAAAGTCAGTTTCAAATGGTACTGGTCAGAAAAAAAGAAAAAAAAATCAAAATAATAATAATGCTAAACTTAGAATGGCTTTTATTGGATTTTGAGAAATAAGAAAAAAAAAAAATGAATAAAAATATTATAAAATTAAAATATTATTTAATATTATCTTTTAATATTATTTTTGGCTTAAAATCTGAAAAAGTTGTATTCATATTTTTTGTATTTTGTTTAGAAGTTTGAAAAAGTTATATTGATTAAGTAATTATTAGATGAAAAAGTTAAAAATTTAAAATCAAAAAATATTTTGTGTTTTAGTGATGCTTAGAAATAAAATATTTGAAAATACATGATCAGAATAATTATAATGCACATAAACGATAGCTAATATCACTCGATCGATTCACTCATCGTAATAAAAGAATGGAATTTGACAAATTGAAGGATCGGTCATCCACTGCTTGATTTAGGAGTGTGCATCTAGATCCGGATCCGGATATCCGGCCATAACCGGATCCGGATTTACAAAACCAGGTGGTTATCTGCCCGGATTAATCCTGATTTGATCCGGGCAAATAACCGGATTAAATCCAGATTTTAACAGGATTTAGTCTGGTTTTTGAATTGCCCAGATTTGAATTGCTTAACTTGCCCAATTCGGTTTTTGAATTGCCCCAATTTTTTAAAAAAAATAATTTAAACACTTTCTAAAATTAATTTATAAAAAAATAAATTAAATAACAAAATAAATAAAAATACAAAATAGATAATATTGTTGTTACATCATAATGTAAAACATAAATTTACAAAGAACAAAATAAATAATAATACATCACAGATTCAAAACTAATTAAACTAATACACAACAATGCAAAAAATAAATTTACAAAGAACAAAATAAATAATAATACATCATAACTAATTAAACTAATACATAACAATACAAAATAAATAACATTGTTAAATATTTTTTGTCATGAGTACTCTTTTTCCACTGAGATTTTTCATTAATTCCTCATAAACCAAACCCAAAAGCTGTCAAAAAGAGAAGGGAAAATCAACAAAACCTTTGATCCAACGTTTAATGTTATTTAAGAAATTCACTTGATAAACACTCGTCGGATCACTTGGCCTACATATATAAATTGAATTTGAGGGTCCCAAGGCCACATGTAGGTCGCGCGCCTTATATATCCTCTCCTCTCATACCTGATCTCTAATGTTATACTTATCATGACTCAAGTTGCAATATTGAATTAACGACCCATTCATGTACGTACGTCATATATATGCATGGTTGGAGCGCAGGTCGGCTAGCTCTATTTATACGTACTATTAATGATTCCAGGAAAGTTTAATTAAGTCATGATTATATTTGGCTTTAAACTCCAAATTAAGTGACTAGTTAAGAGATTGTTAATTACGATCAATATTACAAAACTATCAAGTCAATGAATTTAGAGAATCATTAATTTCCAGCAGCGTGTTGCTTACTCCCAAGAAAATATACGAAAGTTCTCATCATGTGTTTGTTTAATTTGAGAGTTGATGTTTGATGAAAAACAAAATATACCAGTTTATAATTTAGAATTTCATGTCATAGCATTAATAGCACGGAAAAGGAATGTATTAAATATTCTTTACCGTATAGCCAATGCTTTCCAACTTCAAGGAGGTTACAATTTTTCCAACTTGGATATGTTTGGGGTAAAGATGAGAAATCTTATCTCATCTCAATCTCATCTTATCATTATATTTTTTTTAAATTTTTATATAAAATATAATAAATAATTCAACTTTTTTAAATTCTAATTTAATTTTTTTAAATCTTAAAATAATAATAATAATATTAAAAAATAATATTTTAAATTTTTATTTTAATACTATTCATAAAATTTTTAAAAATTCTCATTTTATCTCATCAACCAAGCATAGACTTTGACTATGTGGGAGTAGCACCACCATTCGAGTACTTGTCGGACATAATTATCATTTCTATCTCTCATATCTCTAATTAATGTTCACTCAAAGGCTGGTCTACTCATGAGTATCCCAACGCCACATGTAGCTAGGATTCCCTCTCCTCTCATAAATTATATAGATATGCATGTTAGTAGCTAGGTCGGCTCTTGTACTCGATCAGGTTTGGATTCGAAAAATATTTGAAAGTATTTGGAGAATTTGTACGAGATTAGGTTTTGAAAAATAAGAGAAAAAATAATCTGAATAAATTTTTTTTAAATAAATTCTGTAATATTGGAATTTGTGAATATGAATAGATAAAATCAAAATTTTGTTTTAATTTAATTTTTTAAGATTTTTTATGTTTTAAAATTTGTAGAACTCTATATTATTTTTATGTTGAAATAATGACTAGGTAATGATTAAAACCTCATTTGAATAATGATATAAAATGAGAAATTTGTGAATTAATGTTTTAAATTAAGATATTTTATTAGGTTTTGATAAAAGAGAGAGAAATAGTTAAATAAAAATACTATAAAATTAAAATATTATTATATTATAATTTTTTAACTTTATTTTTGTTTTGAAATTTGATCAAAAAGTTAAATTATTTTTTATATTTTGTTTGAAATTTGAGAAAGTTATAATTATTAAGTAATAATTACATGAAAAAATTAAAAATTTGAAATTAAAAAATATTTATATTTGAGTAATGTTGAGGAAGAAAATGAGATAAGATGAGATAGAATGAGATCATTAATGTTATGAAATTTACTACTTAAATATATTACTTTTATCATGCATACTTAATAAGTTGGGCTTATCACGTTTGACCCAATTTATATAAGATTTTTAACTAAAGAGAATTAGTCATGATATGGAGATCACCTGACGATCGCCCAACAATATCTCTTATAAGTTATAACTCTAGGTAAAAGAGGAGACAAATGCGGCCAAGAGATAACAAGTCCATATATATATAAAGAAGAAAAGAAAAAGATGGCCCCCGGCCCGGTGGTTACCAATTAATTATGATCAGATCCTCGTCCTGATTCCATAATATATTTAGCTAGGTGGATTAATTATTTTCTTTCCTTTATTAATTAATTGTCGCAATAACTCGAATTAATTAATCCACAGCCAATCGTCATGACCAATCAACTGAATGTTAAGAGTAAAATATATTTCTAGACTTTGTCAAGGATGCAGTTGAGAGAAAAATAGTATATATATTCTACGATCGGCCATGCATGAAACGTACGTAGGACATGATGTTATTGTACGCGTTGGACTGCATGGTTTATTATTTCATAATTAATGTGTATACCCAAAGTACTGCGTCTTTCCTTAAATATTTAGGCCCAGATTACTAAAGACTGAATGAATCATAGTTTTCTTTCAGCCAATAATCATATATATATATATATATATATGCAATTAATTTTTGCTTGTTTTCAGTATTTTTCAAGTTAATTGTTTGAAGTCCAACCATTTTGCATGCATATATAATGGCCGGCCATTATATAAGTCCCATGGGATCGGACTAATTAGCACATGCAACTTGCAAGACCAAGCAAGCTAGATTGATGAATTCATGAAAAGTCCAATATATATCTACTTATATATAAAACGCGAATCACCTATGAACAGTAATTTTGTCTAATTATTTTTTTTTTCATTTTATCCCTGCTTGTATTCCTATATTTCGGTTCTGCCCCTGATGTTTTTTCCGTTTTGCCCCTGGCTTCTCCCGCACGCGAGCCCCTCCTCCCCTTCCCCCGTCTGTTTGTTGGTCTCCAGCAGTGCGCCACCGAACGCTGTCGTGGCCAACATAGCCCTGTCCATTCTCTTCTCCTTCGTCCGGCGTCCCTCCCTTTCGAATCTCAGTCCATATCATGCCACCGTTAACCGCCACGAAGGAATCCAAGACGCAATCGTCCGTTTATTCATCCCCTCCAATGTGCCGACGTGGCCAACACCACCCGTCCCATTCTCTTCGCCTCCGTCCTTCGTCCCTCCCCTTCCAATCTCAGGCCCTATAGTGCCGCCGTTAACCACTGCGAGCGAATCAAACCACCTGCGAATCGGGCATAAACAGTTCGTCCAATAATATTTTTCCTATTTTGTCCCTGACTTTATCACAAATATGGCTTATGTTTTGTTTCTTGCTTTTGCCGACTTGTGGTTGATGTCTTTTTACAATATTTTTAATGATATTGTGATTTTTTTTTTAATGTTTAAGGGTATAAAAAATTGAATAAAAAATAAAAAAATTAATTAATTTTTTTGTCTTTATTGAAACCATCTCGGAGGGTGTAGCACTACTCTTAAGTTTTAGATATAAAAAATGAGTAATGTTACAAATCGGTTTAAGCTTTACAATTAGACTATAGTAATTTTTTTTCCAAATTAATACCAACTTTTCATAAAATTTTAATAAAAAACCAAAATCTTGAAAATTAAACTTTAATGTTGTGCAACATTTTTTTTTCTTTAATTTTGAATTATGTAAATATCGAATATAATTGTTACATTTTAGAATAAATGTAATTTTTCCATTTATTAATGATTTTTGTTTAATGATATATTAAGAAATAAACTTAAATATTTTCTTTCATTTTTGGATAAATTGAATAGTTTATTAATTAACCTGAAATTAATTACACTATTTGAGGTAGATCTACAGTTTCTAATGTACTATAATTTGTTTAATTTTTCTTTTAAATGTAAAGGATGAGACTTTATAAAATATATGATTAAATTATTTAATACTTACCACTGTAGTTTTCAATTTTAAAATTAACACATTATATATTTATTTTGAAAATAATAAATATACAACATACGCATCCAACTATAACTATTAAGAGTAATAATAGTAGGTTGGTTAGTATAATTATAAATTTTCATAAGGAAATAAATTATAACTTCTTAATAATTTAAAAATATAATATGTCATTATTACTATTTTATTTAGCCAAGTGTGAAAATGTTAAATAAATTAATGTTTTTCATTGTTATTATTTCTTATTATGCTTCTGTTTTAGTAATATTAAAAATGGTTATGAAAAGTTTTAAAGTAAATTAAGATGATCTGGTTTAGTTTACTACCTTTGGAGTAACGCAATGATGTAACATTATTTGTAACGCTGAATAATATGGTCTAGAATATATTAATATATATTAGAACATTTTTAATTTTTTCCTTCTCTGAAAATTTATATAATGTTGGAATTTTTCTTTTACATATTTATGAATAAATGTTTAATAATTACTAACAAATTATCTTCTCATAAAGAAGATAAAATTAAAACAATTTTTTTTTAATAATCTTTTAGTATAATCCGTAATTTAAACACGTTTTGTCCCATAACCAAATAAATTCACCCCATCTTTCTTTATATATATATATATATATAGAAACCTAACAAAATTATCATTAACATTAATTTTAAATTTCAAATTGTAATAAACATCTTTTTATTTTTCTATTTAAATATATAATTTATACTTTGATATATGTAAGGCATAGTATGAATATAACTAGATAGTGCACGTTAACTTTCTGTTTTAATTATGTTTCACTATTTTATAATTCGTAATAAAATTTTAATATTAATATTTTTATTATTAATTTAAGCTTTTTTTAAAATTTTCTTATTAAACTTTTCCGTTATATAACTAAATAAAACATATGTGATGGATATTTTGCAGATAACATATATGATGTTTTTTATGATCATGGACAAAATATTAAAATATAGATGAAACTCTATCTATTTGTAGTTAAATTTAAGAATTTGTATACATTTAAACTCTCATTTTTTTGACTCATTGTGGATTGACAGGTAGTCATGTAAAATCTATTTTATTATCATATATATAAATTTATCAGATATTACCATCTATTACCTTACATAACTATATTTTGTAGTCTATTTTTTCTTATTACATGTTTTTACAAAAAAACTTCTACTTTTAACAAGTTTTTACAACTAGGCATACGTGCATTAACATGTTATGTCTTACTAGTATATATAAATATGAATAATGATAGAGTTACTACTCTACTACTACTCATTTACTATCCAATTTGTATTTGATTTTTTTTTAATTTTTAATTTTACTTAATGATTAAGGAAATGATTATTAGTAAAGTTATATATTTTTTTAATTTTTTTTAGTGATTAAGGATGTTAAAAAATACTTAAAAGAAAATGATAAAAAAAATAAAAAAACTTGAAAGGAACTTGAGTAGTAGATGGATAGTAATAGAGTAGTAAGACTATCACTACCTTATATATATATATATATATATATATATATATACTAGTCCGGTACTTAGACCTAGCTAGGTCTGATATATTAATTAATTGTTCTCGACGCGCGTCATTGCTCACGTATGTTAACGTACGTTGCGTTAATAAATTAATTACCAATACATGTATATGTTAAGAAAAAATCTATTCAACCTCTATTATTCACACTATATTCTATATTCTATTTTTTTTTTTAATTTTTTTTATCAAATATATTTTTATATGAATAGTGAATAAAAAATTATAAATAGTTTATAAAAAAAATTCAATTTTTTTTTAAAATATTAAAAATTATTAAAAAATATAAAATATAGAATGTAAATAAATAGTAAAAAATTGTTTAGCAAAACCCACATGTCAATATTGCAGGTCAAATGATGATCTGGAATAATACTCTAAAATAACGGTTAAGAGCATTAATATTAATTTACATCATGATAACTAGGCTCTTTCAAAGTAATTTTAACTAAATTTTATTTTTTTAAAAAAATTATTTGTTTCTATTTTAATTACGTACCCGCGGCCTTTCTAAATCACCGTATATCTCGTTTTCTTTTCTTCTTTTTTCCTATTCTATTAATTAACTACTTTTTTTAAATTATATTTTTAAGATTTTGTTTTATTTTTAACCATCATTTTTTCACAATCTATTTATTCTCAAAACCAAAACTTGTATTTTCAACTACGTGCATACTCATCTATATATAATGGTCACATTTTAAAATTATTCATCACTTAATTCTCAACGATAATATTTTAAAATCGTATCTACCAATTCTCATACAATATAATAAAAGCTACTGGAAGACCAAAAGAAACAAATTGCAGCATTATTTTGAATGAAACGGTTCGTTTCATTGAGCATCCACATAGGACACAGATACGCACCGGTTCTCCAAGCCGGTTGCATTCAGTATTTTCCTGTTAAGATTAGGTCGAGTTCCTGTATTCTCTTGCCGTCGAGTTTTTTTATTGTGGGAAGAGAATTGAAAGAAGTATTGTCAAGCCCCCATTCCAATACCACTGGAACGTACATATTTGGATTCGGTTCTGTGAAATTTTTCTCAAACCAATCCTGGTCAACCAAAAATGCATGGCTGCAGTACTCACTACTACTACTGCCATTACTACTACTTTTCGGCACTATAGTTGTAGTGAATGCATGGAGATTAGAAGGGATTCTTGTTTGGCAACAGTTTGTGGCGTTGCAGGGAGATTATAAGTTGGGCTTATCATGTTTGACCCAATTTATATAAGATTTTTAAATAAAAAGAATTAGTGGTATGGAAATCATCTGATGATCAAAAAAAAAAAAAAGTGGCCCCGGTGGTTACCAATTAATTATGATCAGATCCTCGTCCTGACTCCTAAATATATTTAGGTGGATTAATTATTTTCCTTCCTTTATTAATTAATTGTCGCAATAACTCGAATTAATTAATTCACAGCCAATCGTAAACTATCAACTCATGAATGTTAGAGTAAAATATATTTCTAGACTTTGTCAAGGATGTTGAGAGAAAAATAGTATATTCTATGATCAGCCATGCATGAAAAAAACAATTTTTTTTTAGATTGATCTCTTTCGACTTTGTCAAGGAGGAAAAGAGTAGGCAAAATATTTAAAGGGATCTATAAAATATTGCTTTCTTCCACTTAGACCTAACTCTGATATATTTGTTCTCGTCATGGCTCACGTATATACGTTGCGTTAATTATATTTTCCTTCAAAGTTTTAACCAAAATTTTATTTAAAAAAACTATTATTTTTCTATTTTAATTACGTACCCACCCGCAGTCTTTCTAAATCACCGTAGATCTCTTTTTTTTTTTTTTCCTATTCTATTAATTAACTACTTTTTTTAAAATTATTTTTTTAAAATCTTGTTGTATTTTTAAAAAAATAGAATTTTTTTAAGAATAAATATATTGTATTTTCCACAATCTATTTATTCTTAAAATTATTCATCACTTAATTCTCAACGATAATATTTTAAAATCGTATCTATCAAAACAATCTGGCTTTGAAATTACATTTCTGTTGACTAAAATTATTAAAAAGGAGGCTTTATGATGAGATCATGATACAAAGAGCTAGGCATGCACCTTTGGGAGATCAGACTAAAATTATGTATTTTTACTTAATATTAATTTTCTATTTATTTAATTTCCTCAGCATAAGTAGTACTAGAAGTAGCTCTTATTAGGATAGGTTTGGAAGTTTCATCTCACACAAAATTCACATCTTATCTCATTTCATTATTACAATTTTTTCAAATCCTCATACAAAATATAATAAACAATTCAACTTTTTTAAATTTCAATTTAACTTTTTCAAATCTCAAAATTAAAATATAATATTTTAAACTTTAAAATAAAACACAAAATTTTCATCTCACCTCCAAAATCTATCCAAGTAAAAAAATCCACAATATTCGAGCGTGACGTTCAAGAATCGACAATCAACTGAAAGTTAGAAATTTAGAACAATCTTTGTCAAGGCCATGCAGACGTTGAGAGGAAAAGACTATGATTGGTTGGCGCCCATGATAAAGAAAATCGAAAGATTATTATTTTTTACAATATTTTCTTAATTTGGACTTTGTCAATTCCAGAGGTTGAGATGAAAATTTCTTTTTTTTGAAAATAACCTCTGAAATCATTGTTGCGTCTAAGCTTTTATTCAAAATAATGAATAAAAATTCAGAGCAGTTTTACCTGTAAATATACAAGTATCATAGTACTTTACAAGATCGAATCCACAGGGATTGATTAATGTGATAAAGAGAATAAGATAAAAAAATAGATTATTAAAAGGAACGAATAATCAAAAAAATAAAGGAGATCATTGGGATGAAGATTTTAAAGTAACAAAATATAACTGAAACAATAAAATGAATTAATATGGAGAACGACTAAGGTTTTGAGGATCCATCTAATAATTTATAAAATTGTTTCCAATCAAATTAGCACGGTTAGACTGGAATAATGATCCCGTCTAACTGGAAGATTTAACAAATAAGCCCAAGAAAAATAATCACCAAATATTGAGTTTGAATAATTTATGGTAGAAATATTCACAAGTCCAATTGATTATCACAGAGATTTTTCAAGCATTCACTGTATTCAAAAATCACAATGAATCAAGAGAAATATATAGATAATCAAAGTTTCTAATAATAACACCAATCAATTAATCAAACTCACAACATAACTCTTTTATTGATTTAAAACAATATTTAAATCATTAGACTTCACTTCTTAACCTTAGTATGAAAAATTAGCCAACCATGTTTATCACAAGAACCATAGAATTCAATGATAAATTCTCCATAAGAAAACTAAAATAAAACACAACACCAAATATTACAAGGCAAGCTTATAGAAAATAAATTAACTCTCAAATGAAATAAACTTAAATAAAACACTGTATATAAATGAGCTAAAAAATAAATCACAGTAAATAACTGAGTTGCCGAAAATAACAATACACTGTAAATGAAATGAGCTGAAAACTAAAACACTATAAATAGATGAGCTACCGAAAATAGAATGAAATAAGAGAGTTTCCGAAAAAACACAGGAAATAAGCTGTCGAAAATAGAATGAAATAAGAAAGTTGCCGAAAAATAAGCTGAAGAGTTTTCGAAAATAACACTACACAATAAACTGAAGAATTGCCGAAAATAACAATAGAGAGTTGCTCCCCCCCGAACTCAGATGCCTTATTCATTCACTTCAAGCCTTTTTATAGGCTTCAGAATTCACAAGGCATGATTGCCGTGTAGTCCACTGAGGTTTTATTTAATTTAGTCTGGCCCAGGTTCAACTTAAACAACTCATCCACCGACTACATTATTAGGCCAGCCATCCCTCACTTTTCTTTTGCACCAAACTCCAGCTAGCTCGACCGTGTGAGTAGAGAGCAGCTGTCTCCACTAGTCAAATGCGTGTGGTATCCAGCTCCTTCAAACCAAAAGAAAACATCGCCCACTTCCACTAGTAGCCGAAAGTGATACTCCCACGTGCATGTGTTTTCTTGCTGTATTTTCGTCTGAGGTTCTTCTTTCACTTTAACTTGAGAGATGGAGTTGGAAGACGTGGCTTGTGGCATCAACTTCCTCTATTTTTTTCTTCATAAAACAGAGTATGTATGCTTTTGGTTTTCACGTGGAATGGTGCTGCCGGGCTGTGCATGGGAGCTTCGGACGATGACTCATGGTGTACTTCATGATGGAGACGCCGTGCAGTGGAGGAGTGTTAGGACCCCAAGTAAAACCGCCTCTAAAGTTGCACCTTGGCCATACGCACACATATCGCTTGAGCGGAGTGTCGAGCGAGTGTCGAGCGGAGCTCTCTGGTTGTTTGCGCTCGAGCTGAGTCGAGCGGAGTGTCGAGCGAACACTGGCTCGAGCAGACTGTCGAGCGAGTTTCGAGCGGAGCTCTCTGGTTGTATTCGCTAGAGCGGAGTGTCGAGCGAAACTTGGCTCGAGCCAAGGTCGAGCCACAGTCAAGCCAGACCTCAAAAATTGCATTTTCAGCATGAGAACAAGCTAGGGTTCGACCCCCATGCACCCCTTAGCCGAACCATTGGCTCATGCATGCCACGACCATGTGGTCCATGCCACTATCTTATTTATGTTATTTATTTATTTTATTTATTTTATTTATTTATTTTATTGCAAAGGGACCTTTTAGGGGTTTCCAAGTTGTAACCTTTATAAATAGGACCCTTAGTCATTTATTTTACATCTTTTGGCAAATTCCCTAAGTGGGTAGACTATTGTTCTTGAGATCACTTTTCGGTGCTTAGCACTTGGGTTACTTGGGTGAAATTCGTGAATCCCTAGTAGAGGATCATCACCTTGCAATTCGTGAATAGGTGTGATCCAATCTATCTTGATTTGTTTGCAACTTTGTGAAATTCGTGAATCAAAGTTGTTTTTATCCTTGTGTTCATTCAAGTTCTTGAGTGTTCATACTTTTTTATTGTGTTCATTCATTGATCTTGAATGCTCATATTGTTCATCATCTTGTTCATCCATTGTTCATTGCCTTCATCCACGCATTGCCTCATTTGATCCACCCAAACACTAAGTCTCGCCCACTATAGTGTTTGCCCTAGTCCACTTACCATAAATTACCTTACCTTATTTGAATTAACCTTAGACTCCCACAAGGTAATTCCTACCACTTAGGAATCCTTATCCCATCTTCCAAATAATCAAAATTCGAAATCCATCCTTTGGCCTAGTCAAACTCCCAATTCCCAACAACTCTCATGCCTCTTACCATTTAGGATCAACCCTAGCCACCTTACCCATCATCCCAAACCACTTCCAAATCAAATCCCTAGATTTAAGGAATTGTCAATCACATTCAATTCCTTAAATCTCCCTTTCCTAAAACAGCCAAGCCAACTTTTGACTTGTCTAAACAAGCCAAAACCGAAATCCCCATACTTTCCATACTTAGCCACTTACCAAACACATATTCCCTCCTCATTCAAATTCAAATTTGGCAACTCTTGCCTAATTTGAATTAACCATAGCTGCCACCATTCTTTCTATATTAGTGTTTCCATACTTGGAAACCCTAGTTGACTCCATCAACTCTTTTGGCCAGCCATCATCCAACCCATATTCAAATTCCAAAATTTTAGGAAACTTCCTAAAATTACTCAACCACTATTCGGCCAAGCCCTAGCCGCCGACCTCCAAACCCTAAACCTATCTTCCATCTCCTAAACCCTAAACCATCAACCAAACCCTAAACCTATCTTCCATCAACCAAACCCTAAACCATCAACCAAACCCTAGCATCATCCTAAACTCCAACCCTAAGCCAATTCTTCAAAATCTCGAAATCCACCCTAGCCACCTCACAAAACCCTAGCTACACTTCACCATAACAATCCTAATCACCATCCAAGAGGCCCAAACATCAAGGGCAACCCTCAAGCCATCCACCTTGCATCAAAACACCCATAATCCTAAGCCAATCTTCAAAGACCACGTCAAACCTAATCCCACCATAGTCCACGGCAACCCTAGTTGCCTCCAACCCATAACCCTAGCCACATCATCCAAACCCTAACCCTAATCACCAAAATGGCGCCATCCATGCAAGCCAATATTGCCATGCAGCTAGGGTTTTTATAACATATGTAATTATTAGATGAAAAAGTTAAAAATTTAAAATCAAAAAATGTTTTGTGTTTTAGTGATGCTTAGAAATAAAATATTTGAAAATACATGATCAGAATAATTATAATGCACATAAACGATAGCTAATATCACTCGATCGATTCACTCATCGTAATAAAAGAATGGAATTTGACAAATTGAAGGATCGGTCATCCACTGCTTGATTTAGGGGTGTGCAAAATAGATAATATTGTTGTTACATCACAATGCAAAACATAAATTTACAAAGAACAAAATAAATAATAATACATCACAGATTCAAAACTAATTAAACTAATACACAACAATGCAAAAAATAAATTTACAAAGAACAAAATAAATAATAATACATCACAACTAATTAAACTAATACATAAGATTAGAAAAAAAAAATTAAACTAATACATAAGATTAGAAAAAAAAATTAAACTAATACATAACAATACAAAATAAATAACATTGTTAAATATTTTTTGTCATGAGTACTCTTTTCCACTGAGATTTTTCATTAATTCCTCATAAACCAAACCCAAAAGCTGTCAAAGAGAGAAGGGAAAATCAATAAAACCTTTGATCCAACGTTTAATGTTATTTAAGAAATTCACTTGATAAACACTCGTCGGATCACTTGGCCTACATATATAAATTGAATTTGAGGGTCCCAAGGCCACATGTAGGTCGCGCGCCTATCTTCTCCTCTCATACCTGATCTCTAATGTTATACTTATCATGACTCAAGTTGCAATATTGAATTAACGACCCATTCATGTACGTACGTCATATATATGCATGGTTGGAGCGCAGGTCGGCTAGCTCTATTAATACGTACTATTAATGATTCCAGGAAAGTTTAATTAAGTCATGATTATATTTGGCTTTAAACTCCAAATTAAGTGACTAGTTAAGAGATTGTTAATTACGATCAATATTACAAAACTATCAAGTCAATGAATTTAGAGAATCATTAATTTCCAGCAGCGTGTTGCTTACTCCCAAGAAAATATACGAAAGTTCTCATCATGTGTTTGTTTAATTTGAGAGTTGATGTTTGATGAAAAACAAAATATACCAGTTTATAATTTAGAATTTCATGTCATAGCATTAATAGCACGGAAAAGGAATGTATTGAATATTCTTTACCGTATAGCCAATGCTTTCCAACTTCAAGGAGGTTACAGTTAAATAAAAATACTATAAAATTAAAATATTATTATATTATAATTTTTTAACTTTATTTTTATTTTGAAATTTGATCAAAAAGTTAAATTATTTTTTATGTTTTGTTTGAAATTAGAGAAAGTTATAATTATTAAGTAATAATTATATGAAAAAAATTAAAAATTAGAAATTAAAAAGTATTTGTATTTGAGTAATATTGAGGAAGGAGATGAGATGAGATGAGATAAGATGAGATTATTAATGTTATAAAATTTACCACTTAAATATATTACTTTTATCATGCATACTTAATAAGTTGAGCTTATCATGTTTGACCCAATTTATATAAGATTTTTAAATAAAAAGAATTAGTGGTATGGAGATCAGGAGACAAATGCCAAGAGATAACAGGTCTATAAAAAAATAAATAAATAAAAAAAAGAAAAAAAAAAGTGTCCCCGGTTGTTACGGCCAATTAATTATGATCAGATCCTCGTCCTGACTCTTAATATATTGACTAAAATTATTAAAAAGGAGGCTTTATGATGAGATCATGATACAAAGAGCTAGGCACCTTCGGGAGAATATCAGACTAAAATTATGTATTTTTACTTAATATTAATTTTCTATTTATTTAATAATTTCCTCAGCATGGGTAGTACTAGAAGTGGCCTTTACTAAGTCAAAAAATCCACGATATTCGAGCGTGAGTCAACTGAAAGTTAGAAATTTAGAACAATCTTTGTCGTCAAGGCCATGCAGACGTTGAGTGGAAAAGACTGTGATTGGTTGCCGCCCATGATAAAGAAAATCGAAAGATTATTATTTTTTACAATATTTTCTTAATTCCAGAGGTTGAGATGAAAAAGTTAATTACTCATGTAGGTACACTGTACATGACGCGGCCGGCCCCGGGAAAATAAAGATTCTTCATTAATTATTTCCATTTTTTAATCAATAAACTCCGATCAAACCCCAAAGATTTTTTAAAATAAAAAGATCGATCACTTGAAAAAGTTTACATAGGAACTCTTGTTAGAAGTCTATATTGAGCCATCCATGCAGCAAGGCACATCCACATCAGCAACTCTTCCAGAATCTTCAGGGATAACGTAGATTAGGATGATTTTTGCTCTTTGGTATTGATTGTAACAGTTTTGGCAGAGCAATATAACAAACTCTGCTGCACTAAGGAACATTCTGCTGTACACGGCCACCGCTTGTAAAAATGTCTAGGAAAGTTGTTAGGATTCCTTTTTTGTGTTTATATATACCATTTGTACTCCTCCTGATTTACCTATGAGAAGCCATCCATTAGTTACACATGTACTAACATATACACATTATATACTGTTCATTCATCTAGGTAATAAGTTTCAAGACACCAAGTAATATATATCTCTTACACATTAAGGGTAAACTTTAATCAATTCTAGGTAGCAATAATAGTATAATTTCTGGCAGGGGTGGGTGAATTATCTTCAACATCACTTCGGCTATATTGTTGCAACTCTGTCTACTACCATCAACCTCAACTTCAACATCTCAGCCCAACAACTCCATTAGCTGCTTTCCAACCCATCATGAAAGAGTTTTGATACAACCACGTACATCATCCACTATTGCCTCTGGTACATATCAAACAAGAGGCACTACAATTTTTGTAGGTGATATAAAGCTCCATGAAGTTGAGTATAAAACAACCAAGAAGAAGATAAACAAACATTGCTAAGTTTCTCTAACAAGTGGACCTATAGTTTAACTTGTATGAATAACTGGGGTTTTACAGTTAATGCAAGAGGAGTGACTATAACTGTTTGGTCTCACACACTGCCACGCATTAGAAATCACTTGTTAGAGCCATCACAATCTTACCAGTAAACTCTTTAGACAATTTGTGATGCTTTCCTTATCACTTACTCACACTCATTAGAAGTTGTGAATTAGTCGATGTCATCAATTTTTTTTACACCCAACATATTCAGTTGATTACACAACAATTCATTGAAAGTGGGGTGGTTGGAATCAATTTCTATAAAATAAAAACAAACAAATGTGGACTATTTCCCAACTGCGTAGAGTAGAGTAACACTCAATAAATCCACGGCCAAAATACTGTTTCAAGAGAGAGAGAGAGAGAGAGAGAGAGAGTTTTGTGTTTCAGATGATCCAAAAACCAACTGAGGGGCTATATATAGCCCACCCCACATGGTTGGCCTTAAAGGCCGGCCTTCAATATGCCATTTAAATGGCAGTAACGCATGACTTATGCTTTACAGTGCAGGAGATGAGGGGGGGTCAGTCCCACGTGGGTGCCCCTCCATCTAACATCAAATGTCATACTCCACGACTATCTGGTACACCATTGAATTTTTTATTAAGGTGTAAATTTCTTATACAGTACAACACATTCACGATACTATAATTACAAAACTTCCATATGCAGTCATTTGTATGCCGTTGTTGATCTGTCTTCTAAACTTTGAGGATATGTTGTTGCCTACAGTAACATCATATACATTGAGAAAATGGTTAGTGAATTATTATGGTGTTTATTACAATTAGCAAAAATTGCCATCTATGAAGAACCTGCTGAAGTACACCATTTCATGCTTTTGAGATCTCGGCATGTCATGCACTTTTCATTCCTACACCTCAATTTAAAATATCCCACTACCATCAAGTTTTTATGTACGAATTCATCCGAAAGCATATTTGGATATAAAATTCACTAGTGCATTTACAATATCGAAGCATGTAAATGGACTAGGAAATAATGGGTAGTGGCCATATTGTTGGTGACTAGGTACCATAGAACAATGTCCCGAAATGGAATATTAATGTAACCAAGAACAATACCTTCCATCCATTTACAGTAGGTGGTCTAGTCTGACACTGGCTTTTCATCTGTGGATAGATATTCCTCTTTTGAATATTTCCCATCACCATAACCATCTTCCAAACCGGTGATGAACTCGACATCGTTAACTACAAAAAAACACGGCATTACCGGTGTTTGCTAAGCGCTAGCAGCTGTCCAAAAAAATGTTGCTAATTAATTATCGACTTTTTTTTACTGGCGCAACCGTCTGCCAGTAATGGGTGGTCGCTATTTTCACATATCGGTGTTCGCAAATGTGCTGGTACTTGAAAATCTCATTAGCGGCATTTGTATACAATTTAGTGGCATTTCCTGAAATGCCACCAACTTTCATAAAGTAACGACATTTATCAAAGCGCCACCATTAATTCGTTGCCATTCCATAATATAAAATAACAGCGTTACAATAAACGTTGCTTCTAGTACATTAGCGAAATATTGAAAAAATTAACGAAGTTTATCTAAATGTTGCTACTAATACAAATAGCGGCATTACAATAAACGCCGCTGCTAGTACATTGCTGGTGCATCATATAAATTGGCGGCATTTATTTAAATGCCACTATTAGTACATTGGTGACATATTGAATAAATTAATGGTATTTAGCTAAACACTGCCACTAATTAAAATAGCGGCGTTACCAAAAACGTCGTTGGTAGTATGTTGTTGGCGCATCATATATATTGGCAGCATTTATTTTAACGCCACCAATAGTATGTTGGTGACATTGAATATATTAACGACATTTATCTAACCGCTGCCACTAACTTTTGAATTTGAAGTCTCTAGACCTAGCAAAGTGTCATTGTAGGTTGGTGTGAGCCTGCCAAGTGTTATTTCTATTTTCTTCTTTGGCTTCTACCAAACTCTCTTCTTTTCATTTCTTTTCTCTTTTTTTTTTTCCTAGAATTAATGATTCCAGGAAAGTTTAATTAAGTCATGATTATATTTGGCTTTAAACTCCAAATTAAGTGACTAGTTAAGAGATTGTTAATTACGATCAATATTACAAAACTATCAAGTCAATGAATTTAGAGAATCATTAATTTCCAGCAGCGTGTTGCTTACTCCCAAGAAAATATACGAAAGTTCTCATCATGTGTTTGTTTAATTTGAGAGTTGATGTTTGATGAAAAACAAAATATACCAGTTTATAATTTAGAATTTCATGTCATAGCATTAATAGCACGGAAAAGGAATGTATTAAATATTCTTTACCGTATAGCCAATGCTTTCCAACTTCAAGGAGGTTACAATTTTTCCAACTTCAAGAGGATATGTTTGGGGGTAAAGATGAAAAATCTTATCTCATCTCAATCTCATCTTATCATTATATTTTTTTTAAATTTTTATATAAAATATAATAAATAATTTAACTTTTTTAAATTTTAATTTAACTTTTTTAAATCTTAAAATAATAATAATAATATTAAAAAATAATATTTTAAATTTTTATTTTAATACTATTCATAAAATTTTTAAAAATTTTCATTTTATCTCATCTACCCAACATAACCTAAACTTTGACTATGTGAGAGTAGCACCACTATTCGAGTACTTGTCGGACATAATTATCATTTCTATCTCTCAAATCTCTAATTAATGTTCACTCAAAGGCTGGTCTACTCATGAGTATCCCAACGCCACATGTAGCTAGGATTCCCTCTCCTCTCATAAATTATATAGATATGCATGTTAGTAGCTAGGTCGGCTCTTGTACTCGATCAGGTTTGGATTCGAAAAATATTTGAAAGTATTTGGAGAATTTGTACGAGATTAGGTTTTGAAAAAATGTCTAGGAAAGTTGTTAGGATTCCTTTTTTGTGTTTATATATACCATTTGTACTCCTCCTGATTTATAACGAGAATCTGCAAATATTTTCCTCTCTTCTACTCCATCAGTCTATGATCATGTATTTATAGGTGCTTTAGACTGAATAAAAACATGTGCGCGCAAAGAATTTAATAATTTGTCTATCAAGTTTGCCATTGGATAGCTCTATAGATATACATATATATATACACTAACCTTATTATTCTTCTATATATGTTTGCAACCATAAATATCCCATCAATTCGTACCCAAAAGTTTCGATTTGAGTTAACAAGATTATAACTTAGGAAGAACATATATATAAATATATATATATATATATATATATATATATATATATATATATATATATATATATATATATATATATATATAAATTTTGATTTTCAAAAGGTCGCCTTTGATTAAAATAATTTAGTGTGTCTAACATATTAATTTCTCGCTGGACAAGGAGATTGATCAGAGTTGCTGGCTATGGAGTAATGACATGAAAAACAAATTATTACGGAGTCTTATAAAGAAGATGGATTTTTTAATCCAACCCAAAGGCAGCACAATTCTAATTGAGTAGTCCCAAAACATGCCCAGGAGACTTTCATGGGTAAGAACTAAACAAAAAATGGAGTTGGGGGAGAGAAAAAAGGAATGAAGACAAATTGATCATCGAGAAAACTAATTAAATTGTATTGGATCGATGCAGTGTATTCTCTATACATCAAAATGAGCTCTATTTCTAGAAGAACCAACTAAGATAGATAAAACAAAACTAGAATAGGTGAACTAGTATTTCCAATAGAGTGGAACTTCTGCATGGTTTGAGTTTGAAGAGTATGTTTGATTTGTTGCTAGCATAAAGGACATAAAAAAGGTATCATTTTTTTTTTTTTTTTTTACTTTAATGTTAATTGTGAAACCGTAGTGTGGAAAAACCAGAAGACAGTCAAGAGCTGCTCAGAGGAGCTGAGACCATAAAATCATGTAGATGTCATTCTACCATAAGATCATATATATCATATACAATCCATGTTCAATGATACATTCATGGCATTATCTTCAAGAGATATATATATATATATATTCAACCAAAAGACCAAATTATTTAGCCCACAAGATGAAATTGGGCAAATACTGCGTCGAAGAAGTTTTTATTCACCTTAATATTTAAGACAATAATAATGGTTCGGTGTCTAAAGACGAGGCTATGCCGCTGTCCATACTTGCAGTTGTTGATGTAGAAACAACATTATACTAATCGAACAATTCATTCTTGAATACAAGTACCTCTTCAAAGTTTTGCGGCAGTACTGCCTCCAACTCTTTTGCCACCTCTTTCATTGTAGGTCGTTTCTTTCCGTTCAAATTCAAGCACCTTTTCACAAGGTTGGCAACTGCAATAATCTCTTCTTTCTTAGCTTCTTTCAAAACTCGATTATCAATAATATCAAACAAATTGTTTTCTTCCATTGAATTAAGGAAATATGTGGCTAGACTTTTGTTTTCTAGTGTCCGTTTAGAAGAAATTGCTTTTTCTCCTGTTAAGAGCTCAGCTAGGACAACACCAAAGCTATAAACATCACTTTTTTCTGTAAATTGACTCGATTGGAATACTCGGGGTCCAAGTATCCAAAAGTGCCATATACTAGTGTGGTCAGGTGAGTTTGATCAATAGCAATAGATCTTGAAGTCCCAAAGTCAGCCACTTTTGCTCTATACTTCTCATCTAAGAGTATGTTCGTAGTCTTGATGTCTCGGTGGTAAATAGGAGAGGAAGCAGCTGAGTGTAAGTAAAAGAGAGCTCCTGCAACTTCTGTAGCAATTCGTAAACGCATATCCCATGTGAGTGGAAACTCTTCCTCATTTTGATCATCAAGATAATGAGCAAGAGTTCCATTTGGAACGAATTCATAAACTAACAGAGGAACTTCTGTCTCCAAACAAAAGCCAAGTAATTTAACCACATTCCTATGATTAATTCGTGAAAGAATGACGACTTCATTAACAAATTCTTCCAACTTTTCTTCATCAATTATCATAGATCTTTTTACTGCTACAATTCTTCCGTCCGACAACATGCCTTTGTAAACAGTGCCATGTCCACCCTGGCCAAGTATTCTATTTACATTAAATCCATCAGTGGCCACCTCCAAATCCTTTGAACTAAACAATTTGTTGCTCTCAACATTGACATGATCACTTGAAGATAGCTGTTGTTGTAACAATAGTCCACCATTTCGTTTGAAGAACTTCTCTTTTTGTTTAATCATCTTCCTTTTCCTTATAAGTTTGTATGACCACCATCCACCAAAAAGCAAAAATAATACCCCAAAGCTTGTACTAAGACCTGCTTACTCAATGGAATAAGAAAAAGTCAGTACTCCTTGCTATCGTAAAGATTATATTAATAATTTTGGTTTTGCATATACATATATACTTATATCACTAGTATAATTAATAGGTGAAAGGTCGAGACCGAATGATCCTTAATGAAATATACTGCATAGATATTGACTATATATCTTATATAATCCCTAATAAAAATTTCCAGTTGCCCCAAAATATAATATAAAAGAAACAAGATCGGGGTATTAATTGTGTGCTTGGAGAACGAAAATGAAGTTGAATTTGACAAATTGTACGTGATTAACCGAAAAATCATGTTCTTTGGATCAAGACAATGCATGGGACAACTAATTATTAATGGAAAATGATTTATACACAACATTTTCCACAACATATTTCACAACAATGTCTTAAATGAGGGGAAATTTTGTAAAACACTTTATAAAAATAATATTACTTTACAAATTAATTAGCATGAAAACTATCAGACTTTGCAGAAAACAGATCAAGGGAAAGGTCACGTACATGCAATTAATATATATATAGCACCCTATGAGAAGGAAGACATACCTATAATTATGACAAGCTTGGTGTTCTTAGCAGCGACACAACGGTAACCACCTTCAGTATTTTCACAGCGTGTATCAGATTGTTTACAATAGGAGTACGTAGAGTCTGCACATTCGTCAATATCTGCCAATATTGAATTTTAACACCAGTCAATACAAATTTGCCACGTAGTCCGTGTACCAACCTAAAATTTACATCCACATGTACATTATTTCATTTTATCTCACTCTCCCCGACGCCTGCAACCCCTCTCTCTCAAGGATGTATATACAGTGATGATTTTCTGAAACATTTAGATTTGAGATTGCCTAGTTGTTTTACAGCTTCACAAGGAAAATAGCCAATCCAAACAGCTTTCTTATTGCAATTAGAAAGAACAGGAGTGTTGGGGTATATGTGGAGACTGGTTTTGGAGCTGAAAGTGTTTGCTGAAAGTTGGCTTGACTGTTGGCTTGAGCCAAAGTTCGCTTGGGCCAAGTCAAGTCCGCTCGAGCGAAGTCAGGCAGAGAGGTACTGTTAGGGACCCCGGTCAAGTCCCTAAACACTAAGTCCTCTTCGGCAATAGGCTCCTTTGGTTGACCGACTCCAAGTCCTTCACTTGCTTGGTTTACGCTCGAAGTTGGCTAAGGTGGCACTTTGGGTAAGGTGAGGTTAGTGTTTAGGCTAATTGGAAGTATATGGGAAGTGGGAAAGTTGGCTAAGTGTGAGATCACAATGGGGAGTGGTGCACGGCACTAGGGTGAGCTAGGGTTGGCGCCACTTGCATGAGGGTTTAGGGTTTGGTTGTGTGATGATGGACGGCTAGGGTTTGGATGATGGGATGATTAGGGTTTGGAGCTAGGGCAAATGAGGTGGGCGGCCAAGGCTTGGCCGAATGGAGTAGGTGAGTGTTTTTAGGAAAGTTTCCTAAAAACTTGGGATGTGTTTTGGATTAGGGTGATGGCCGGCCAAGGGAATTCAAGAGGGTCAACTAGGGTTTCCAATATAGAAACTCTAGTTTGGTAAGTGGTATGGGCGGCTAGCTCAATTCAAATGAGGCAAGGAGCCTAAATTTGAATTTGAACCTTGTATGGAAAGTGTATCTCGGCTAAGGATGGAAATGGATTGGATGAGGGGTGTTTTTGGAAGTGATGGCCGAATATGGTAAGTAGGGCAAACAAGTGTTAGTCGAGTATGTGGGTGGAAGGAAGATCAAATGGGCTATGGCACTCACTTGTTGGCCGAACCACTCAAGAACACTTATGAACAAAGTATGAACAATGCACATAAATTTCAAGATCAATAATCAATCAATGAAAAACAAGGGAATGAATGGAAAATAATCATAAGATAGATAGAATGGATCACACTTATTCACGAATTGCAAAGTGTGATCCTCTCCTTAGGGATTCACGAATTGCACCCCAAAGAGCCCAAGTGCTATGCACCGAATGTGATCTCAAGTACAAAGTAGTCCACAAAGGCTATTGTCCAAAAATATGAAAGAAATGACTAAGGGTCCTATTTATAAGGTTACAACTTGGAAACCCCCAAAAGGTCCCTTTGAATTAAAAAGAATTAAAATGAAATAAATAATTAAATGACAAAATTGAAGATAGTGGTATGGACCACTAGGCCGTGGCATGCATGAGCCAAGGGTCGGCTAGGGTGGTGCATGATGGTCCTCGGCCTGGTCCATGGCTAAGTGGCTCGGCATGGCTGGCTAGGGTGCATGGCATGGTGCCATGCATGGGCCGGCTGGTGGGCATGGCATGGTGCCATGTTCGGCCTGCTGATGGTGGCTAGCCATGTGAGCCTGCTGCAAGGCATGGGCTGGAGCCATGCGCTGGATGGCATGCCTGGTGGGCATGCCACTGGCCTGCTCTGCATGGCACGGGCTGGAGCTGTGCGCTGGATGGCATGCCTGGTGGGCATGCCACTGGCCTGCTCTGCATGGCACGGGCTGGGCCCGTGCGCTGGATGGCATGCCTGGAAGGCATGCCACTAACCTCGCTGGGGTGCGGCAGGAGAGCCATGCGGCTGGGGGCATGGTCGGCTGCAGGTGCTCGGGCGTGCGCATGGCTGTGCGCATGGGCGTGCGCACGGCCATGCGGTCTGGCTGGGCGTGCAGGGCTGTGTGGCCTGCGTGGGCGAGCGGGGCCATGCGGCCTGCGTGGGTGTGCGGGGCCGTGCGGCCTGCAAGGGCGTGCGGGGCCATGCGGTTTACCCGCATGCGCAGGGCCACGCGGCCTGCGTGCAGGCGCAAGGCCATGCGCAGGGCCGGGTGGCCTGCGCGCGCGCGCTGAGCCCTTCGGCCTGCGTGCATGCGCAGGGCCGCGCGGTGCATGGGCATGCGCATGGGAGTGCGCATGCCTGGCCATGCGCATGGCCACTAACCTCGCTGGGGTCGAGGTGCCGCGCGCGCACGGCTTGCATGCTGGGCGCCCCGTGCTTATCAAGGCACGGGCCAAGGCATGCATGTGGCCGGTCCAAGAGCATGCTGGGCGCCCCGTGTGTGACAAGACACGGGCCAAGGCATGCTCGTGGCATGATCAAGGGGCATGTCCCGGACATGGCTAGGACATGGGCGACTCCTTTGGAGGTGGTTTTACGTGGGGGTCTAACAGGTACGCTCGAGTACTGCTCGACACTCCACTCGAGCGAGAAACAAACCCTAGTGTTCGCTCGACCCTCGCTCGACACTCCGCTCGAGCCAATGTTCATTTGGCTATTCGCTTGAGGCGCGCTCGACACGCCGCTCGAGCGAAGTACGCAGTTTTGCCAGAATTAGGGTTTCCACGCCGTATGCTATATATATGACATATTTTGACATGTCTTGTAAGGCCTTAAGTATATTTTGAGAGAGAACAATTGTCTTGTGAGTGCCTATTGTGTGAGAGAGCAAAAAGCCCTAAAGAGTGTGAGTTGAGATTGACTGATTGTAATCTCCTCTGATTAATAAGATTTCTGCAGCTCTGTGGACGTAGGCAATTTGCCGAACCACGTATATTGTGCGTCGTATTCTTGATTGTGTTGCTTTTACTTTATTGGTCATCGTTGGTATATGTGTTTTGCATAAACATTTCACAACAAGGAGAACCAAATAGGCCCCCATATCAATGCAAACAAATCATGTGAGCTGAGGAAAAGGCTGAAGGAAAACAATGCAAGCAGAAGCAAAAAAGTGGAAGCACCCAAAGGTTTATTTCAAAAAAGATAATCTTTTCCCAAAGCGTTTACATTTAGATGATTTTCTGCTATGAAACATTTAGATGAACTCTTACATTTAGATGATTTTCTGCAACCCCCTCCCACGCGCAGAAGATGATCTAAACATTTTTTTTTTTTGAGGAAATGATCTAAACATTTAATTGTTTTTTTTTGGTGAAACTTTTTAACTATCTCATCTCATTTAATCTACTCGTTATAATTTTTTAAAATTTTAATATAAAATAAAATAAATAATTTAATTTTTTTAAATTTTAAAATAAAATTAATATTAAAAAATATATTTTAATAATATTTTATTTAATCTTTTAATTTTAACCTCATCTCATTTTATTTTATTTTATTTATAAAAATAAACGAAAGTACAGGAAATGAGACATTGGGTAGATGGAACAAGAGAAGGTGGCAGGCGTATTTTAGAGAGAGAGAGAGAGGGGTGTTACAGGCGTCAGGGGTGGGGAGGGAGAGAGAGAAGGGGTAGAGATAAAAATAAAAAGAAATCACGTGTATGTGGATGTAAATTTTAGTTTGGTAAGTATCTTTCGTAGCATATTTGTATTGGCTGGTGTTAAAGTTAACTTTCCAATCCATTAATTTGAGGGAAGAGAAGAGAAGAGAAGAGAAGAGAAGAGAAGAGAAAGAAGTATTCACTACCATTATTAAATGGATTAAATAGGTTGTTACGAAAGAGAGATTTAATTACCTCGACATCCTCCGAGAAGATACGGATTTCCTCCGTAGCCATTGTTGCATTGACACGAAGCAATAGTACTAGTCAGATAATTAACAAGAATAGGATGAGTTCTTGTATTCCATTGCCGTCGACTTTTTGATTGCGGCGGGAAGAGAAGAGAAAGAAGCATTGTCAAGGAACCATAGCAATACAATTGGAACGGACATATTTGGTTTCGGCTCTGAGAAATTGGTCTTAGAAAACCAATCCAGGTCAACCAAAAATGCGTAGTTACAGTCACTACCACTATTAATGTGGGAACTTTTTGGCTCTATAGTTGTAATGAATGCACGGAGACCATAAGGGATTGTAGTTTGGCAACAGTTTGTGTCCTTGCAACGTCGACTTCCACTTGTGAATGGATCCGGAGCTCTGTTACAAGGGGATTCGCACCCACTAAATGAAAGCGTGTCATCGAGCAAGGACCGTATCGAGGCAGAGTTGTTGCAACCCATGGCAACGAAGCCGGTGTTGTTGGCGTTGATCTCGAAAGGACTATTCTCTAACTCCAGATGATTTTTGCTGCTCGTGCCAGTGGTACAGCTCGAAAACAGGGTATAGTTGACGCGAACTTTGCCTGCAAGGTCAATCGCAAGCACCTCCAGGTCGAACCTCTTCAAAAAGGGTTTTGGAAATCCCAGATCATAAGAGTCATTTCTGCAGACTATCTCAAACCAATCTCCGACGTAGCAACCATTTCCGATTCCAAAAGGGTATGGAATGCTTACTTCCCCACAGTATTCTGAACATGAACTGTTTACTACGTTCGATGCTCGCGCGAATGAATTGAGTACTGAGCACATCATGACTAACACAAGCATCCGAAACAGTACCATTTGCATTAATGCCATCAAGATCTCTTTCCCTGTGATGATTTTGATGAATTATTAAGGCAAAGGCCTCGATCGGTTTTATATTGTACATAGTGGTAAAAAAATAAAAAAAATAAAATAACCGCCGGACAGCAGCCTAGCATTACTTATTTGTAAAACCAAGTCGTGTTCTCTCTCTCGATCTCTAGACCAGGCTTTTTTCTTTGGTTGTGAAAAAGTCTCTGCTGCAACTGTCCAGGAAGTGATCAAATTATGACGAGCACAACATATTTTACAATGAGAAATTTTATTTTCGATCCAGACTGCGTGTACAATCTTGAATAGAGATAAAAGAAAACAAAATTATTTTAAGAAAAATATTATTACACAGAACTGATTTCAAAACCTTGATACGGAGACATGATCATCTCCCAACAATATCTCTTCTAACACCGTAAAAAAATAAAATAAAAAGTAGCCCCCGATTACCAATTAATGAGATCCTCGTCCTTAATATGTTTGGGTATATTAATTATTTTCTGTCTTTATTAATTAATTGTCGTAATAAGTGAAATTAATTTAATAATCCACAGACAATCGCGACCAACGAACTGAATGTTAGAGCAAAATATCTTTCTAGACTTTGTCAAGGATGTTGAGATCTAGAAAAATAGAATATTGTATATATGATCGGCCATGAAAGAAAAAAAAGAAGAAGATTATTTTAGAATAATCTATTTGACTTAAATTCTCAAAGAGGTTGAGAGGAAAAGTGTACAAATGTTTGAAGCACTTCGAAATAAATGTCAGGTGAATCAATTTCTTCTTCACTTGGATCCAAATCAATGACTTTGAAATCAAGACATTAATGAAACATATAAGAAACTAATTCAAGTTAATTGTTTGAAGTACTCCAACGCATGAAGTAATGATCAACTAAGTTATTGGCCATGCTTGCGATGTCAAATTTTGACTTCACATATTGCAAAATGATTTTTGAATAATTCCATATTACCTCAAAATGTTGTTATTTATTAGTTTAATGTTGGAGGATAGAAAATGTGAAGGAAGATATCATAGAGTGGTGTGTTAATATTTTGGAAAAATCTCGCAATTCAAAAACATGTAGATCCACTTCGATATGGGAAAAGTTTAAGATCTCTCCCCCTCTTCGAGTTAAGATGTTTTAGTGAATTTAAAAAAAAAAAGGAAAGAGAAAAAGTTAAATAAAAATAATATAAATTAAAAAATTATTTGAATATAATTTTTGAATATAATTTTATTTTAAAATTTAAAAAAGTTTAATTAGTTTTTATATTTTGTTTGAAAGTTTGAGAAAATTGTAATGATTAAGTAATAATTATGTGAAAAAGTTGAAGATTTAAATTGGAAAGTGTTTTGTATTTAAGTGGTGTTGGGGAATGAAATATCTGAAAATAACTATGAAAACTTGTGTTTCCAAACTAGCCCTCGTCTACAAGAATTTCATTGGGTTTTCAATTACCTTATACATAAATATTATATTAAAAAAATTTCTATTTATAAATCGGTGTATAAAATTCAAATATTTTACAAATTAAATATCATGTCACATACGTCAATGGTGTAAAGAGTGTGTTCTCCATATTTCACTTGTTACATTAATTGTTTTTTTAATCTTTTATTTAAAGTGGGTTTCTTAAACATTTTTAATAGTATTTTCTGTCGTATCGGTTTTTTTATTTGTATGGGTTAAATGCAGCTCTATTCTTAGAAAAGAGTTGGGAATCTCTTTCAAGGTTGGGAATTGCATGTTGATAAATCTTGGATGGTCGTGGGAGATTTCAATATCATTAAAAATGATCTAGAGAAGGTTAGGGGTGTTCTTTTGTCGACTATAGCCAAGGAAGAATTTATTAATTTCATTGAGGTAAACTCCTTGTACGATCTTTCTTACTTTGGCTCTAGATTCACATGGCATTGCAGAAGAGATGGGCATTTCATTTGGGAAAGATTGCATAGAGCTTTAGTTAGTCAATCTTTGTTTGGTTCTTTTCCACATGTTGTTTTATCATGCCAGGAATGATTACATTCATATCATTGCCCTACGTTTATTGAAAACAAGGGGGTTGAAAAGCTACGCCCTCTTCTTCTAAATTCCAAAAGATGTGGATAACTCATCCAAATTTTCTAGAGTTTGTCATAAGATTGGCTTAAATAGGATGGCATTTAAAATGAAGAGGTTGAAGACAACTTTGAAGAATTGGAATGCTTCAGTTTTTGCTGATATTTTTCAGAAGCTATCTGAGTTAACGGATAGTATACAATTGCCTGAATCAGCATTAAAATCATCAAACTCAGAGGCTAATTTAAGTCAATTGCCTGAGTATGACCAAATTTTACTTCAAGAAGAAATTTTTTACAAGCAAAAGTCTAGAATCACTTGGCTCAAAGAAGGGGATAGAAATTCGAGATTCTTCCATCTGATGCTTTCTACCAATCATGGTGATATACCATATGCGCGCTGTAGTTAACTTGTTTCAAATTCATTTAGGCTCAGAGCATATCTCATGTTGCTCTGAATTATACAAGTTATTCGACACTTGGTTAATGATGATGACAATTTGTACACGTTGTGGCCACCCACTTTAGAAGGAGGAGTTGTTGTTGACTCCATTCTAGCTGATTCAACTCCTGGACTAGATGGATTCTCATCCCTTTTTTTCTCTAGTTGATGGGACATTGTTAGCAATGATGTATGGGATGTTGTATTGGCTTTCTTCAGGGGATCTCCTCTTCCTAATTCTTTCTAGCATTCATTCATTAAATTAATCCCTAAAGTTGATGAGCCAGTCACTTTTACCGATTTTCAACCAATAAGCTTATGCCAAGTTTTATACAAAATAATTTCCAAGATTCTTGCAACAAGGCTTGACTCTTTATTGCCTAGACTTGTCTCTCCTCAACAGGGAGCTTTTATTGAGGGAAAATAACTTTGATTATGGTTATATCATCTTCAATTCCAGTGCATATTCTTTCTGTAATATGCCATCCCAAAGAGGTGCTAGATTAATTCAGCAAGATTTTGCATCTTTCTTTTGGGGGGAATGTAAAGGACATTTAAAAAATTGGGTATCTTAGGCAAAGATAAGTCAGCCTACTAAAAAGGGTGGCTTGGACATAAGGAACTTATATGTTGTAAAAGCTTTGCAATGCAAACTTGCTTGGAATCTGGTAAATTTGACCTCTCTTTGGGCTGTTTATATGGGACAGAAGTATCTCTCCAATATTGTGTCTCTAAATTTAATTTCATCTAGACCAGGGCACTCTCATATATGGAAGTCTATGTGTGTTAGTTTTCCCTTTATACAATTTGAAATCAGTGGAAGATTAGAAGTGGCTCATTTTATGTCTAGCATGATAACTAGATATGGGTGATGGATCCTCTTTGGGTTTTTCTATCTCTACGCCAAAGCTTCAAATAAAAGATCTATGTTGCTAGTTGGCAGTATTAAGCTAGATGATAATTGTACAGAAAATAAGAATACTCTAGAAAGCATTGTAGACAAAGTCTCTACTGTTATGTAACTGTTTTTGATTCTCTATCTCTTGTATAAATATCTCACCATGTGTAAATGGAATACAGTGAAAAATATTCCTCATTCTCTCTCTCTATTATGGTATCAGAGCAGCACGACTAGCTGTCTCTTTCTGATCCATGGCCCTCTCAAATTCTTCCATTCCAAACACCTCTATCATCTCGTCTTTCTCTCATATTGTGACTACGAAACTTACCTCATAAAATTATCCCTTATGGAAGGTGCACATTAGCACTTATCTTCGAGGCCAAGACCTCTTCCATTTTGTCGATGGCTCTATACCTCCTCCACCTGAATTTCTACCAAACCAAACAACCACCATTAATCCTGCATATACCACCTAGAAAAGAACAGATCAGTTGGTACTCAGTGTCCTATTTTCATCCCTTTCGGATTTGTTGAGGGAAAATTAGTTGATTGGCATGTTCGTGTGAAAACTTTTGTAAAATTATGTTGTAACTAGTGGTTGATGCATTGTAAATTGAAAAGAACTGAAGACTGCTCACCACGGCTCGAGCGAGCCCAACTGGCGCTCGAGCGAAGTCAGGCAGAGTGATCCGCTCGACCACCGCTCGACCCACCGCTCGAGCGAAGTCAGGCAGAGACTTTCGCTCGACCACTGCTCGACCAACCGCTCGAGCGAAATCAGGCAGAGACTTTCGCTCGACAAGCGCTCGACTCACCGCTCGAGCGAAATCAGGCAAAGACTTTCGCTCGACCACCGCTCGACTCACCGCTCGAGCGAATGTCTGGAAGTTGACCTGCGCTCGACTCTCGCTCGACACTTCGCTTGAGCCAATGTTCCAGAAGCTCAAATCTCTAGTTTTGAGCGCCGTGAATCAAAGGGGCATATAAATAGAACATCTTGTTTATGTTCCTTGGTGTGGAAAAACAGAGCATAAACCCTAGTTGCCTCCAAGAGCCATTGAGAGAACATTTTCTCCACCTTGTGAATCTCTCTTGGACAAACTTATATCCACCACACCACACAAAATATAAAACCTCACTTGAGTCCACCGAAGTGGATGTGTTCATTGGCCGGAAGGTTTCCGGAGCTGCTGTTGCTGTAGAGATCGAGAGGTTCTCGTGGGATGCTATAGAACGGTCGGAGTTCCGACACTACATGCGTGTAGAGATCGAGTGGGTCACTCGTGGTGTTGCAGATCAAGTTTAGAAACTTCAAAGGTTTTGTAAGTGTAGCTAAATTGATTGTAACAATTAAATGTTTCTATAGTGGATTTGAGGTGGTGTCTTACACCCGGAGTGGTTTTAGATTTTGAAGAGGTTCTTCAAATGAGTTTCCACTCCGTGAACAAATCTCTGTGTTGATTATCTGTGTGATTGGTTTCATTATTTATTTGCTTGCTTGTCAAAAATTTGTTAGACCAGAAAAATAGATATACACCTATTCACCCCCCTCTAGGTGTTGTGTTGGTCGAACTACTGCTTTTTCAGGATTCTATTACAGGGCATGTTCTCTCATCAAATACCTTTAAGGAGCTATGGAACTCTCTTGCAGCTATGTTTGCCTCTCAGTCACATGCAAAGGAATTTCACGTGCGTTTTCAACTCACCCATCTCTCCCAAGGCTCTCAAAATATCACAGAGTATTTCAGCAAAGTAAGGTCTCTTGCTGATACATTAGCTACTACAGGTAATCCTTTACCTGACAAGGAATTCGTAACCTACCTACTTACTGGTCTCAATGCTTCATATGAGTTATATCAACTGCTACTAGCTCATGAAAGCAGACTCTCACATTCGGCTAATAAGAATGGAAACGCCACTGAACCATCAGTTAACTTCACCTCTGCTGGAGGTCGTTCTCGTGGACATGGAGGAAGACAGGGTAGAAATGGCCATGGGATATCTGGCCTAGGTCCATCCTCTTGGGGTGGCAGAAATTTTTCCTCCCCTCAAGCACCTCAACAGCCTTTCCCTCGCCCAATCTGTCAAGTGTGCAACAAGCAGGGTCACGTTGCCCTTCAGTGCCGATACCGTTTTGACCATTTGTACCAGCTCGATGCTCCTCCTTCCTTCTCGGCAAACTATACCTCTTCCAGTTCATTCTCTGATGACTTTTGGTACCCAGATTCAGCAACCACTCATCATGTGACTAATGATCTTCACAACCTCAATCTATCCTCGGAGTAGTACAATGGCGGTGAGCAAATTTGGGTTGGAGATGGGTCAACTCTGCCAGTAAAACATCTCGGTGACTCCTCCTTCTCTTC
The DNA here is from genome assembly GCA_029856935.1 of Cyclocarya paliurus. Lineage (NCBI taxonomy): Eukaryota > Viridiplantae > Streptophyta > Magnoliopsida > Fagales > Juglandaceae > Cyclocarya > Cyclocarya paliurus. The sequence goes on from CM056950.1 coordinate 7,869,591, forward strand.
TCATAACTCTTCTTTTCTTCTTCATGATTTATTACACGTTCCTTCCATAACCAAAAATCTTGTGTCTATGTGTAAATTCTGTGTTGACAACAATTGTTTCTTCAAATTTCATGCTTCTCACTTCTCTGTGAAGGATAAACAGAGCGGGAAGACCCTCCTCACAGGACCTAGTCGTAACGGCCTATATGTCTTCCCATCTGCGTTGCCATCCTCCGTCTCTCCTTCTGTTCAGCTTGGCGAACGCACCTCCATAGCAAATTGGCATCACAGATTGGGCCATCCATCACGTAAACTAGTCTCTCACGTTCTGCGCAACAACCATTTGAAGTTTCTTCCCACCGAGTCTTCTTTCATCTGCTCAGACTGTCCCCGTGCCAAGAATCATCAATTACCATTTAGTCCTAGTCGGGCTCATTATGCAAAGCCCTTACAATTACTTGTTACTGATCTTTGGGGTCTAGCCCCTTATATTTCTAGAAATGGTTTTAAGTACTATCTGTCCTTTGTTGATGCTTATACACGCTTTACTTGGATTTTTCCTATCAAATTAAAATCAAATGTTCTTAACATTTTTACCACATTCTTGCCTTACATTGAGCAATGTTTAATTCTAAATTAATTACATTGCAAATGGATGGAGGAGGGGAATTTACACCTCTCACTTCACTATGTAAAAAATTTGGGATTACTCATCATCTCTCTTGCCCTCATACACACCAACAAAATGGTCTCATTGAACAAAAACATAGACATATTGTAGAGACTGGGCTTGCCCTCTTGGCCCATGCCTCTCTTCCATTAACTTTTTGGGCTGAAGCTTTTGAGACCGTTGTCTATCTAATCAATATTTTACCTAGCCCAACTATCAATCAAAAATCCCCTATTATCTTGTCCATAATCATCTTCCGGATTATAATTTTTTGAAGGTTTTTGGTTGTGAGTGTTGGCCCAATTTGAGGCCATACAACAATCACAAACTTCAATTCCGGTCCACCTCTTGCCTATTTTTGGGCTATAGCCCAAACCACAAGGGCTACCGCTGTCTTGATCTCAAAACTAATCGGACCTATATCTCTAGGGACGTCATATTTCCCAGGCCCACCTTTAAACATTTCTTCTTGAACCTCACGATCTCCTCTTTCCTCTAGTCACTCTCCTTCTTCTCCGTCGTCTAGCTCCAGTTCCCCCCCTCTTCTCATCACGCTCCTAATCCCCCTCCACTCATCCCTCCTAGGTCTCCAATTATCACTAGATCCCAAACTAACTCCTTACGTCCTCAAACTCTTCACGATGGCACTGTCCCATACCCATCCCGAAACTGCTTCACTATTGCTGTCACTGTACCCGATGCCCCATCCAGTTTTTCTGTTGCTTCAACATGGTCTGAATAGCAAGATGCCATGTCACAGGAGTTTCATGCTTTCACTAGCAACTCTACATGAAGTCTTGTGCCGCCTGATTCAGCTGCAAATGTGCTTGGGTGTCCCTGGGTCTACAAGACTAAATTATGCGCAGATGGGTCACTTGAACGAAGGAAGGTGTGCTTGGTTGCCAAGGGGTACCATCAGCAGCATGGCATCGACTTTGATGAAACATTTAGCCTAGTGGTTAAGATGCCTACCATCCGTTTGATAGTTGCACTTGTTGTTTCTCATGGATGGGCTTTGAGACAGATTGATATACAAAATGCTTTTTTACATGGTCCCCTTACTGATACCGTGTACATGCAACAGCCTCAGGGCTTCATTGATGCAGGTCATCCCACCTATGTCCGTAAATTGCACAAAGCAATTTATGGGCTCAAGCAAGCGCCCAGGGCATGGCATGCTTAGCTAAGTTCGTGGCTTGTTGGATATGGTTTTTGTGTATCCAGGGCTGATTCGTCGCTCTTCATCTACAATCAAGGATATCCACATTTATCTTCTTGTATACATTGATGATATCGTCATTACTTCCTCACATCCCTCTGCCACTAATAAATTGATTGCTGAGTTGGGTATTGTGTTCCTTGTTAAAGACCTTGGGAAGTTGTCTTTTTTTCTTGGATTAGAACTTAAGTATTTACCCACTGGTGCTTTGCTCTCTCAACGCAAGTACATAAAGGATCTATTGATCCGAAGTCAGATGATACATGCTAAGCTAGTAACATAGCCTATGGCAACTTCACTTAAGCTGTCCATCCTTGACTCCCCTACTGTTGATGATCCTCAACAATATCGTAGTATTGTGGTGCTCTGCAGTATCTATCATTAACTCGGCCCAACATCTCCTTCTCGGTGAACAAGGTGTGCCAGTTTATGCAAAACCCGAAACTGCCTCACTAGATGGCATTAAAACGCATTCTGAGGTATCACAAGCATACCATCAATTTTGGCCTTTTCTTTTCCTCTAGCTCCTCTCTTCAGTTGCAAGCATACTCTGATGCTGATTGGGCGGGCTGCCCAGACGACTGTCATTCCACTAGTGCGTACAGTATCTTCCTTGGCAGAAATCTTATTTCATGGAGCTCAAAAAAGAAGTACACAGTCGCACGTTCCAGCACAGAAGCAGAGTACAAGGCCCTTTCTTCTTCTGCTGCTGAAGTCATCTGGATTCAAACCTTAATTTCTGAACTTGGTCTTCACTTATCCAAAGCTCCAATATTGTGGTGTGACAACATTGGAGCCACTTACTTGGCTGCCAATCCTATGTATCACTCAAGAACAAAGCACATGGAGGTTGATTTTCACTTTATCCGGGATCGGGTTGCTGCTAAGAGCCTAAGGCCTCGTTTGTTTTCAGAAATGAGATGAGATGAGATGAAAACTTTTGAGATGAGATAAATTGTTTATTTTATTTTGTATTAAAATTTGAAAAAGTTGTAATGATTAGGTGAGAGAAGATGAGATGAATTTGAAAAAGTTGAATTGTTTATTTTATTTTGTATTGAAATTGGAAAAAGTGTAATGATGAAATTGAGATGAGATGAGATGAGATGAGAGTTTTCTGAAAACAAACCAGGCCTAATTGTCTCCTTCATTAGCTCCAATGATCAAATTGCAGATGTTTTTACCAAGCCTTTAGTTTCTGACAAATTCTCTAGATTTAGATCGAGTTTCAACGTGTTAGATATCCCTTCGGACTCGAGGGGGCGTATTAAGCTAGATGATAATTGTACAGAAAATAAGAATACTCTAGAAAGCACTGTAGACAAAGTCTCTGCTGTTATGTAACTGTTTTTTATTCTCTATCTCTTGTATAAATATCTCACCATGTGTAAATGGAATACAGTGAAAAATATTCCTCATTCTCTCTCTCTGTTAGGCAGAGGGACAAGCTTGAAGCACTACAAAATCCTATGTTGATAAATTCTTAGATTCAATATTAAACTAAGAAGTGGTGATGATGTTCGATTTTGGAAGCATACAAATGATGAAAAATCTACTACGAAGTCAGCTTGGGATATTCTTAGAGTTCACCATCCTTGATTTGCTGCATCATAGTATATTTGGAGCAAAATTTCTCCCACCAAAGATATCTATCTTTGTCTAGAAATTATGGAATAATGGGTTAGCTTTGGACTTTAATATCCAAAAATGTGGCATAAGCTTGGCTTCAAAATGTAGTTGCGGTTGTGATGCTATTGAGTTTGATTTACATATTTTTAATGATTGTTCCCTTATTATATCTATCCGGTCTCATTTCTCTCAAATTCTTGGCAACTCAGCCTTGTCAACCTTGGGCTAGAGAGATAAGTTGCTCACTCGGTGGTCGGTTTTTCATGGTTCAAATCAGCTTCATTTATTAACTCAATTAATTTCTTGGTTGATACTCTGGGAATTATGTTTTGCTAGAAATTTAGCCAAGTATGTAGGTATGATAAAACCTCCCTCATTCATTATTTGGAAAGTTGTGAAATGGTTGAAAGAACTTAATTTGATGATTAAACTATCAAAGGACATATCCATACATGGTGCTATCTCTGCATTAAATCTCTTGAGAAGCCCTTTATTGAAGACTAGAACACAAAAGCTCAAATTGGTTCGTTGGTTAATCCTCCTACTGGTAGAATAAAACTCATTATTGATGGAGTCTCAAAGGGCAAACCGGAATTTGCTGGGTGTGGTGGGATCCTTCCTGATCACTATAGTCATTTCATACATCGCTTTTCCAATTATACAAATGTTTTTGCAGAACTACCTATATTTAAAGTTGGCATGATCTCTTTATGTTACCAACTGGGCTTTTATGGCCTCATCGTTGAATCAAATCCTTTGTTGGTAGTTAACTGATCATATAAAAATAAGAAAAGCTCTCCTTGTAGGTATGTGCATCTCTGGGAAGATATACTTGAATTTAACAAATTTTTAAGTTTTGATGTTTAGCATACATATAGAAAATGCAATGGAATGGCTGATGGTTTAACTAACCTTGGAGCAATAGGTATTACTTCGTCTTTTTCTTCTACTTCACAATTGTCTCGACAATTCTATAAAATCTTTGTTACTCATAAATCTGGTTTGCCAAACTTAATTGGAAATAGAAGTTTGTCAAATTTTAATATTATTATTGTTTTAAAATTTGAAAAAATTTTGGATAATAAAAGTTATCAAATAGTGTGTTTTATTCCGTGGCGGACCTATTAAGGGGGCAGGAGGGGGCCATCCCCCCCCACACCCCAAAAGGTTTAATATATATATATATATATATATATATATATATATATATTAAGTTTTTATAATGTAATAGGATAATATTGATTTTATTTTATGTTGGCCCCTTTATAAAATTGTTTTGATCTTATTGATTAATTACTTATAAGTTTAATTTTAAAAGTTTGATTAAATACTTGATTATTTAGTTGTCTATATTGAAAGAAAAATAATTAAGAATTTTGATTTAATTCAATACTTGATGATTTTGTTTCTTTAAAAGAACACAAGTTACAATTTCAGACTTTATATTTCTTTTGTTTGATATATTTGTATGAGTGTTTTTATGTTATTTTAATGATATATTGTTCTCAATTCTTGACATATCATATACTTTTTTAATACATAGGTTGTATTAAATGTATTTTATTTTTATTTTAGATCTTACTATCATATCATTCTATACCACAGGAAAAATTGCATAGAAATAGAATAAAAAAATATTTTATTATAGTTTTAGCTTTACTTAGCCCCTCTTAAAACAAATTTCTGGTTCCACCACTAGTTTTATTAATTATAAATATAGGACCAGAAAAACTCAAAAGACTTGGAGAATTAAATGGATTAAATAGGTTGTTACCATGCAAAGAGAAATTTACCTCGACATCCTCAAAGAAGATACGGATTTCCTATGTAGCCAGTCTGGCACCCACAGCTCCACTTCAAGGTGGTATTGATCCGAACAGTATAACTAATAGTATCCTTGTCTAGCCTCCTCGTGCTCCGAGGAGTACAAGAATAGGTCGAGTCGAATTCTCTTGCTGTCGAGTTTTTCGTTGTGGGAAGAGAACGGTAAGAAGTATTGTCAAGCCCCCATTCCAATACCACTGGAACGGACATATTTTGATCCGGCTCTGTGAATTTGGTCTCAAACCAATCCTGGACAACCATAAATGCGTACTTACATTCACTAGTACCATCACTATTGTGGCGGCCGGAACCTTTCGTCTCTATTGTTCTGGACATGAACTGTTTATATATGACGTTCGATGCTCGCGCGAATGCACTGACTGAGCACATCATGACTAACACAAGCATCCGAAACATGAGTACCAGTTGCAATTCCACGATCAAGATCTCTTTCTCTGTGATGATTTTGATGAATTATTAAGGCAAAGGCCTCGATCGGTTTTATATTCAATATTGTACGTAGCAGTTGAGATAATTCAAAGCTGGAAGTTGACATGAAGGCCAAAGTTAGTATGAAAGAATGTTCTCAGATACAGGAAAAAATATTGTATTTTTTAATAATATTGTAATTTTTTATTTTTTTAAAAAATATATTAAAAAAAATGAAAAAATACATATAGGAAAAAGCAAAAGAAAAAAAAAATTACTATAACTAACGGTAACACCTAACAGAAGCTGGGAGTGGTACGTAATGATTACATGAAAAAATTGAATTGGCACCTCTGTCATATGGGACCATTCCGAATCACCTCCCCTTTCTCCCCTCCTCGCTAACCAATCAGCAGGCATTCCCTTTCCTATATATATGAGATACAGTGAAGTTTATCTCAGGAAGCAAAGCTTGAAGCTCCTTCCAAAAGTTCTCTAAATATCAAATGCCACATCGTTCACTTTGCAACCAAGAAAGGAGCACCTTGGAATCAATCTTTATATCTACCGCATGAAAATTCCTTTGCTTATAATATTTAACACCTTCCAACAAAGCCATCAGCTCAGCACGTGAACTAGAGCCATAACCTATATTCACAGAGAAAGCAAAAATCAGAGCACTATGCATGTCCCAAACCACCCCTCCTGCTCCCGAAGGCCTTGGGTTTCCGAGACTACTTCCGTCTGTATTTAGTTTTACTCGATCACAAGTAGACTTTGTCCATGAAACAAATGGTTGGTTTGAGTTGGAATTGGAGGAATCTTTAGACTGTGAAAAATGTATCTGTTAGTTTGAGAAATCCTCTGCACCCGAGAAACACCGTGACAAATTACGCCAATCCAGTGTATGATAGAGTGCCACATAGCATGTTCCGAAACCAATCTACCTTAATTCCATACCTGCTAGGCACCTGCGCTCCCAAAGTTTCCATATTATGATTGAAGGCAACAATCCTAGAATAATCCCCATCTGAGATGAATTGGACGCACGTCGAAACCAGCTAAGAGTTGTCTCACACCATGATCTACCAATCGGCAAACCTAGTAATGAACCAAATTTTTTCCATACTACCATAAGATTATGATAAGAATTAGATCATAAGGTGAATCCATGATCATGGATAGATAGTACATCTATATGGAGCTTACAAGATGAAATTGAACAAACAATATTACGTCACAAATTGAGGTGTAATATCACCAGATTAAGAAGATAATAATAATGGCTGTGAATCTAAAGATGAGGTCGTGATGACACAATCCATACCTGACGTTTCTATTCTGATGTCTTCAATCTCTCTATAATTTTCCTGAAGGTTAAAATCTTTTGGCAACATTTGGTTGGCCTCCAATTCAATTGCAACTTCTCTCATTGTAGGTTGTGTCTTTCCCTTCAAGTCCAAGCATCGTTTTGCAAGGTTTGCAACCGCAATGATTTTTTCTTTTTTTTGCTTCCTTCAAAACTCGATTATCAAGGATGTCAAATAAATTGCTCCCCTCCTCCCTGTTCACCCTAGAAAAAATTTGTGAAAAGACTATGGACTTTCCGAATCATGCTTTTAGGTGTATACAGTGTAGAGAGCAAGTAAAGAGGCATGCTGAAAGTACATGTCTCACAAGGGTTAGTCAACCTCCTTGTGATAGGATCCTAGTCCTACTTTTCTACCCTGCAAGTTTCTTTTCAATGTTCATAATCAGTGTATCAAAGTTTCTAGCCTTAAGTTTTCCCTCCACCATCGGAACTCCCAAATAATCAAATGGAAAATGTCCCTCCTTAAAGCTAGTTTCATCCAGAATCTCACGCTCCTCCTTCAGTTCAGCTGCTTAGAAAAATAAATTGTAGACTTTTCATGACTCACCCTTTGTCCAGACCATCTTTCATATGTATTGAACACCTCCATCTTTCTTCCGAGCAAAGTATGTAAAAAATGGGCACATTGTAAAATGCCTAGATAAAAGAGGGGGGTTGATTGAGCTGCATTATTGCATATTTTATACACTTAAGACTAATATATTTTTAATTGTTTTATTATTTTATCATTAGTTTTAGATGAAAAAAATGATTAAGAGGCATAAATCCAAGTTATGAATCAAATTGATTAAAAGTATAATTTATTCTTAATTTTATAGCTTGTGATTTAATTGGGCAATATTTATTTAAATTGCAAAACACATTTTTTTTTTAGTTTTATTTTATTTATAATTATTTATTTATTTTATTTTTCTAATTTTATTTTTTTGTTTCTTTGATTATATATTACTTATTGTTTATTTTGTTTATTTTTATTTATTTTTATTTATTTATTTGTTTTTATTTTTATAGGTCCTAAACGACATGTCGTTTGCCGTAGAAGTTCAAAACGACCATCGCATAAACGACATGTCGTTTTGCACGTGGGTTGCTTCTATCGTCTGAGGCAAACGACATGTCGTTTGGCAAGAACGACGTGTCGTTTGCCTCGTCTTCAACCTCACGTCGTCTGCCATCTCTGCACTTCTCCACGCCACGCATACGTTCGACAACTGCTCCTCCGCCCACCTGCAACCGCCAGCAAAAACAGAAGACGCCGGAGATCACTCCTCCACTCCATGCAAGACCAAGAACCGTCCGACGCCACAACCAGCCCACACCATGCACAGCAGCGTCCAACCAATCGCTTCCGCCACCTCTGCACTCCTCCACGCCACCATGCACCTCCAATGACCGCCAGTAGTCAACAGAAAATGCCGGAGACCAAGTCCACGCCACCCAGTGAAGCCCAGCGCCATGACTGAAGCTCTCTTCCTCCATCACCGAAGCCTCTGTTCAAACTCCTCTGCACCTCAACGCCGCAGTACTCCTCCGCACACCTTTGTCCAGCTCCGAGTCTCTGTTGCTCATTACGGAAGCAAGCAAAAAAAAAAAAAAAAAAAAAAGAACTCATGCACGCATGCTGCAATAGAAAGGAAAAGAAAGAAGGAAGAGGACACACGCAGGGCAACTAAAGCACAGTAACACCGAAAGCAAAATCACGCACGGAAGATGGAAGAAGAAAAAACAAAAAGGAAATGAAGGTTCAGAAAGAAAAGTTCGGACAGGAAGAAGAATGCAGCAACCGGAAGAAGAAAAAAATAAAAAGAGAAGAGAAAGAGAGAGGAGTGGACCGAGGGGATGAAAAAGAAAAAAAAAGAAAAGGAATATAAAATGCATGCACATGGGCGGGTGTAAATGAAAAGCAAACAAAAAAATATTCTCTTATTAGATTGGACGCACGGCAAAAGGGGGAACAAGACAGACGCATACATGGCAGCTAGGCACAGCGCAATTATAAGTGGGAGACAAAAGGAATCACGGACTAAGCAAATGTAGTGGCCTTTTTGATGCCTATATAAGGCTTGTAAGTAGACGAAATGAGGGGGATGAGTGTTAGAGTGTTAGAGTGTTAGTCAGTCAGCAGATGTTAGAGTGTCAGAGTCAGTAGTCATTGGTTAGAGTTAGAGTCAGTGAGTTAGAGTGATTTTAGTGTGAAATTAGAGTTAAAATTCAGAAAAAAAAAATAGTGAGTGAGTTTTGTAGTCAGTTTTTATTTTTCTGAGTTTAGTTTTTAATTTCGTGTAATTTATTCATCAGTCAGTTTCAATTTATGGCTCAGTAAATTTTACTTTTGTAAGTCTTTATTTCCAGTTTTGAATTTGTCTAGTGAGTAAATTTTCAGTCCTCTTTGATAAATGTTGAGAGTCCATTTTATTTTTAAGAGTTTATTTTAATTGGAAGTTCAGATTTTTGGATTGGAGAACGCAGTCCCCATTTCCAAATATCAAGTTTATTCCTTACAATTTTTGTTTTTATTTAAATTCGAATTACTACTATTTAATTTCCTCGCACTTTCAATTTCTTGCAATTTAAATTACTGCTATTTAATTTTATCGCACTTTCAATTTCTTGCAATTTAAATTACTGTCATTTAATTTTCTCGCACTTTTAATTTCCTGCAATTTAAATTACTGTCATTTAATTTTCTCGAAATTTTAATTTCTTGTAATTTAAATTTATGTCATTTAAATTCCTCGCACTTTTAATTTCCTGCAATTTAAATTACTGTCATTTAATTTTCTCGCAATTTTAAATTCCTACCATTTAAATTACTGTCATTTAATTTTTCTGCACCTTTAATTTTTGCAATTTATTTTTATGTCATTTAAATTTTATTGTCCCTTTACATTTCAACTATTTAATTTCCAGCAATTTTAATTTACTGTCTTGTATTTTAATTTTTTTTTCTTTTTATCATCCACTCAAAACCAACAAACATGAATCTAGTCCATGACTTGTAAATTTTCATTTCCATTACACTACCACATTCATTGCACATATCATCACTTTTATTTTTATTCTCTCATTGTAACTATTTTCACCATTTTACACGAATTTGATTTTTAAGCACTTTCCCTGTGGAGACGATCTAGGAATTTATTCCTAATTACTACGCGACATGCTCCTGCACTTGGGATAGTCTTTGGGCTGCTCATTTTCGAATGAGTCATGTTTTTGGCGCAATTGCCGGGGAGAGATGCTTGTCGTAAATTTAAACTTGTGATTTTCATCTTTATCCTTATTTATTTATTTATTTATTTTAAAAAAATTCACCTACTATAAAGTTGCTTGGATCTTCTCTTTTCTATTTTGGATTGATGTTTCATGTATTGAGTGAGAGACAGTTCAAATAGATTGTGTAGAGTTGCATCAAGCACCAATAGTAGTTCACATTGCTTAGAGACAGACACCCATTTTGTCTCCTCTACAAGCAACAACTCTGAAACCGAACAAGCCATGGCTGCGCCTGCACCACGCACTCTTAAAGAGTATTTGCAACCCACTCGCACCACTACACCTTCATGCATTTTGTTACCTAATGATGCACCTAATTTTTCCATAAAGCATGGCATGATGTCAGTAATACCTCAGTTCCACAGGATGGATTCTGAAAGTCCCTACCAACATCTGATAGATTTTGAGTTGGCTTGCACCACTTTCATCAACAGGACCGATACTGATGAATACATTAGGCTTCGATTGTTTCCTTTTTCTCTAAAGGACAAAGCAAAAATTTGGTTTAACTTTTTGAAGTCTAATTCTATTTCCAGCTGGTCTGATATGCAACGTGAATTTTTAAAAAAAAATTTCCCTTTTCAAAGAACTCAATCATTACAAGAGAAAATCAGTCAGTTCAACCAAAAGCCTGATGAAACTTTCCATATCAGCTGGGAAAGGTTTAAGGATTTGATGAACATCTGCCCACATCACGGTTTTGAATCCTGGAGACTGGTGAATTATTTTTACACCGGTCTCTCTCCAGAATGCAAGCAATTTGTCCAAACTATGTGCAACGGAGAGTTCTTTAGCAAAGAACCTGACGAAGCACTATCATTTTTTGACTATCTTGCTGAGAGTGCCCTACAATGGAACACTCGGACTGATCGAGTTTCATTGACACCACAACCACTAAGAACCATTACTGGTGGAGGCAAATATGAGATAAAAGAGGACACTGATGCTCAAGCCCGAATAGCTGCATTAACCAGAAGATTGGAGGTCGTGGAGACGGAAAAAGTGAAGGCCATAAAAGCTGTAGAGGCGTGCTCTTTGTGCGCTGATTCAAACCACAAGACTCAAGACTGCCTAATCATGCCCGTAATTCAGGAGGATGAACCAGAACAGATGCAATCAGCTAACTGGGTCAACAGAACACAAAATCAACCTTTCTCAAATACATATAATCCTGGGTGGAGGAATCATCCAAATTTCTCATGGAGAAATGATCAGCCTGGCCGATCCCCTTCCTCTTCCCACCAACCATTTCATCAAGCTGTTCCTCAGCCTCAGCAGCCATTTCATCAGATTGTTCCTCAACCCCAGCAATCATTTCACCAGATTGTACCCCAGTCCCAGCAGCAACCATATCAGAATCCTCAAAGCTATCCTTTTACAGCACTTCCAGGATCTCAGCCTCATGTAGCTGCACAAAATTCTTAGCCACAACCACCTGCAAAAAAATCTTTAGATGAAAGTATGGTACATATGGCCAATACACTTCAGCAATTCATGCAGATCCAGGCCACCACAAACAATCAAAACACTCAAGCCATAAATGAATTGCGAGGCACCATGAATAAGATGAACATAGCATTGAGCACTCTGGAGAAAAGGAAGTTCCCAGCACAGCCTCAACCCAATCCTCAAGTGTACCGGCAACAATCACATCAGGTACATAATGTCTCAGAAGATGCTATTGAGACAGCAAAGGCCGTCCTTATTCTAAGAAGTGGAAAAGAAGTCCCCAACTGGAGATGACCATGGATAAACAAGAAGCTGCTCCTACTCCTAAAGATGTAACAAAGCCTGAAGAAGCTGAAAAAGAACCAAAGACGGTGAGACCAGAATCTAAAGAGCCTGTAATTGCAGAGGCTGAATCAAGTAAGGGGTACCAACCTGTGGTTCCCTACCCTCAGAGATTAGCAGCTAGCCAAAAGAATAAATACCACACTGAGACCCATGAAATCTTCAAGCAAGTGAAGATTAATATTCCACTCTTGGATGCCATACAACAAGTTCCTTCATATGCAAAATTTCTGAAGGACTTATGCACAGTGAAGAGGAAACTAAATATAAAGAAGAAAGCTTTCCTAACGGAGCAAGTGAGCGCATTGATAATGAACGAGACTCCACAAAAGTACGGTGATCCCGGCTCTCCCAACATTTCCATTATGATTGGCGAGTCACGCATTGGGAGAGCTCTACTTGACTTAGGGAGCAGTGTGAACTTGCTGCCATTCTCATTATATGAGTAGCTGGGATTGAGAGAGATGAAAAAGACCTCCATCATGCTACAGTTGGCTGATAGATCAGTCAAGGTGCCAAAGGGTATTGTGGAATATGTGTTGGTTCAGGTAGACAAATTTTACTACCTAATAGATTTTGTAGTACTTGATATGCAGCAACCAACCTCCACCATTTACCATGCACCTCTCATCCTTGGGCACCCATTTCTTGCTACCTCCAATGCATTGATTAATTGTCGAAGTGGAGTACTGAAGCTCACATTCAGCAATATGACATTGGAAATGAATGTGTTCAACGCTTGCAAAATGCCTAGTGGGTGCGATGATTCAAAAGTACATGCAGTTGATATGGTATATGACTTCAATATTTCAGAATTGTTATCAGCATTTGATTCTGAGAATATATTTGGAGATGACCCACAAGAGCAATCTGAGACTCTTGAGACAATTCCTTTGTCATTAGAGTTAGCAAATTCAGAGAAACGATTAACAGAAGCAGACAGGCCTTCTCAGATATCAAATATGAGTTATATGAGCAGTTGGCGTAGGCCAGTCTTTGAGGCTCTTAATCTACCAGAAGTCATGAAGACATCAAAAGAAGAAGTCCCCACATTGGAGTTGAAAAACACTACCTAAGGACTGAAATACATTTTTTTGGCCTAGCTGAGGGCACGTTTCCGGTAGTCATTTCTTCTCAACTCACTTCAAAGTAGGAAACGGAGTTACTGGTAGTGCTGAGACAACATCGAGGAGCGATAGGGTGGACTATCGCAGACACCAAGGACATTGATCCTTCAATATGCACCCATAACATTTTTCTGGAAGAAGATGCGAGACCAACTCGTGATGCACAACGAAGGTTGAATCCTACATAAGGAGGGGGAAGTCGGTAGAGGAGTCTCTAAATTACTAGCTAGACTAGGGCATCATCTATCCTATCTCCGATAGCAAGTGGGTAAGTCTAACACAGGTAGTCCAAAAAAAATCTGGTTTAACTGTTATTGAAAATGCCAATGGTGAATTGATTCCAACTAGGAAGGTAACGGGATGGAGAATGTGTATCGACTACCGAAAATTGAATTTGGTTAGTCGAAAAGATCATTTCCCATTACCCTTCCTAGATCAAATTTTAGAAAAAGTGGTTGGTAATTCTTTTTATTGCTTTCTGGATGGATTTTCTGGCTATTATCAAATTGCCATAGTACCAGAGGATCAAGAGAAGACAACCTTCACTTGCGCCTTTGGTACTTTTACCTTTAGAAGAATGTCATTTGGTTTATGTAATGCACCTGCTACTTTTCAACGCTGTATGATGAGTATTTTTTCTGACATGCTTGATGACATGTGTGAAGTTTTCATGGATGATTTTTCTGTGTTTGGAAAATCTTTTGATATTGTGTTTAAAAAATCTTGCTGCTGTTTTAAAAAGATGTGAGGAGAAAATTTGTGTGTTAAATTTGAGAAAAATTGCCAGTTATGGTAACTAGTGGTTTGGTACTCGGACATTTGGTTTCTAAACACGGCATAGAGTCGACACAAAGCCAAGATAGAATTGATATCTCAACTGCCTATTCCTAAGACAGTGAAGGACATTCGTTCTTTTCTTGGCCACGCTGGCTTCTATATCGTGTTTTTCATTCAGGGCTTTAGTACCATTACAAAACCACTATGTACCTTATTGCAAAATGATACTACTTTTGTTTGGACTAATGAGTGCCAACAAGCCTTTGAGACTTTGAAGGAACACTTAACAGTTGCCCCAATCATGCAATCTCCTCGGTGGGACTTGCCATTTGAAATTATGACCGATGCTAGTGACTTTGCTCTTGGTGCCGTTCTTGGCCAAAGAGTAGACAACAAGCCTTCGGTCATATATTATGCAAGTCGGACTTTAAATGATGCACAAAAAAATTATACCACCACAGAGAAGTAGTTGCTAGCTGTTGTGTTTGCCTTAGATAAATTCCGTTCTTACATTATTGGGTCTCCTGTTGTCATTTTTACTGACCATTCTGCTCTCAAGTATTTGTTGGCAAAGAAGGATGCCAAACCCAGGTTAATTCGTTGGATTCTTTTGCTCCAAGAGTTCAACATCACCATAAAAGATAAGAAAGGAGTCGAAAATGTGGTGGCTGACCACCTCTCCAGATTGCCACCATCCTCCACTTCAAAAGTCATCATTCCTCTTGATGATAGTTTTCCGAATGAGCAGTTATTTGCAATTCAAAAAGCTCCCTGGTTTGCTAACATAGTCAACTATTTGGTGACTGAACAAATGCCTTTTGAATGGTCCATCCAAGATAAGCGCTGATTCCTTTCAGAGGTAAGACATTTTTACTTTGATGGCCCATACCTTTTTAAATATTGTTCAGACCAACAGATTCGAAGATGCATTCTTGATAATGAGTTTTCTTCTGTATTGAAATTTTGTCATATGGGCGCATGTGGTGGTCATTTTTCAGTAAAGAAAACTGTTGCTAAAATTTTGCAAAGTGGTTTCTACTGGCCGTCCATGTTTAAAGATGCTTACAATTTTTGTAAGGCTTGTGAGCCTTGTCAAAAATTGGGATCCATTAGTGAAAGAAATATGATGCCTCTTCCCCTATTCTCACTTTAGAAATTTTTTATTGTTGGGGAATAGACTTCATGGGACCTTTCCGGTTTCCTTTGAAACACATTTATATTTTAATGGCTATGGATTATGTTCAAAATGGGTAGAGGCCGTCGCTTGCAAAACTAATGACCATCGTGTTGTCCTAAAATTTTTGCATTCTCTATTTGCTCGCTTTGGCATGCCCAAAGTTATCATTAGTGATGGGGGTTCTCCATTTTTGCAACAAACCATTTTCTATACTCATGAAGAAATATGGTATCAACACACCGAGTTTCTACCCCTTATCACCCCCAAACAAATGGGCAAGCTGAATTGGCAAATAGGAAATCAAAATAATTCTGGAGAAAACTGTCAATTCTAACAGGAAAGACTGGTCAGTTAAACTTCTTGATGCTTTGTGGCTTATAGGACAGCTTTTAAAATAATCTAGGGATGTCCCCTAATCGATTTGTCTATGATAAAGCTTGTCATTTACCTGTTTGATATTCAGCATCGAGCTCTTTGGGCCAATAAAACATGTTAAACATGTCACTTGATGAAGTTTCAGGGTTGAGAAAATTGCAGATCAGCAAAAT